>OU975447.1:3353752-3953752 GCA_918857605.2 Philereme vetulata | reverse complement strand
ATATGTAGATGTGTTAATAAATTTATGTCATTTGTTTTTACAAATTGGCGGCAATTTAAAAAGCGTTTACAACTGGTTTAATGAGTAATCGAAGCAAACTCACTGATGTTTCGCGAGAAGAAAATCCTTCTACGGCAACTACTGAAGATAACGTGAGTGTTATTAGTAGCTTATAGAAGATTCGGGCAGCTTTAGGCATTGCTATGAGTCAAGTACAAAAAGTCTTACATGAATATTTTGGCGTCAGAAAGCTTTGTACTAGATGGATACCTCACCTCATAATTTGACGGAAGATCAAAAGTGCCGTCGTTTGGATTAGTGCTGCTCAATGCTTGAAAAGTATGACGGAGGTGACTTGAATGCTGTATATGACTCGTCACAGGTGATGAAAGCTGGATATATTGTTACGTATCCAAAACCAAATGACAATTTGCGCAATGGATGTTTCCATTCGAAGATTTGCCGACAAAAGTAAAGAAGGGCAGAAGTCAAAGGAAAACGATGATTGCCTCATACTTTGGAGGGACAGGTCATTTCCCAATAATTGTCGTAGAAGATAAAAGGACTGTTAATGCAGATTGGTATGTCAGTCATTGTTTACCAGTTATCCTGGAAATTGTCGACAGCAACGCCCAAGAAGCAGGATTCTCTTCCACCACAACAACGCTTCAGCTCAATCCGCCAGACTATCGAATATTTGTCTATCAAAGGTGTGGAGTTCGTGAGCCATCCTCCTTACAGTCCCGACCTGGTACCCTGTGACTTTTATTTATATCCAAAATAAAAGATAAACTTAAAAGAATTCGTTTTATGAACCCTGAAGAAGGACTGCGTTTGAAAGACGTGGAAGAGATCCCTACAGCAGAGTGGGCCCACTGCTTCAGTAGAAAGGAAGGGAGACTATTTCGAAAAGCAATAAAAATATAAACAGGCTTCTACATCTTTCCGTTTAATTTTATTTTCTAAATACTTTCAGTGTAACCCACTGGAAACCAGACAACTATAAGAATACTAAGATCTTCAGATGTATAGATGAATTAATGCTTTATCTGTCGTAAAACCCTTTTGTCCATGACGAAACGAAATGCGGTCGTCAGATCAAAACGCCTCAATCAGCGCACTCCAGTCAGTCGATCCCCCTATGACACTTCCGGAGGGTCTAAATGAGCCAGCTCATAAATTCTTTCATCGTCTGACAGTCCCGCGGTTCACATGTTTCTATCCTGTGCTGGCTGGAGCGTTACCAGCACATTCGGGTCCGAGCATGAGGCGTGGACGCACGCACGGGATCCAGTGCTGTGCTAGTGTGGTGATGTGCTTGGATTTGTGATGCTGTGTTTCATGTGAGTTTTTGAAATAACTTCAGCGGATTAGCTTGTCTGTTCTTCGAAGAAATGTGAAGGTTCTGTCGATATCGTGCTCGCTGTAGACTGTCGTGGAAGAGTAGAAGGTTTCTTCCTTGTCGCTTGCGGTGCTCGAGACTGAAGATAAATTGATTTTTTCTTCTGAATACATTTAGTTCACGAGAATATAAGTTACTGTGGTACACCAGTTGCCCCTACTTAATATGTGTAATGTGGCCCTTTTATGTTACCTTTTGATGAAGTAAGCATATAAGTGGTAACCATCGATAATCTAATTAAGCCTATCATAATTGTTTGCAAATACATTCGTTCTTACGAGTTCTAATGACTTGCCTAAAAAGGTTTCTGCAGAATAACAGCGCCGAGCTGTCGATCGGTGGCGAGGCATATTGCTGAGCTGGAATTGCTATTTGCTGCAGTACCACATACACACCTACTTGCCTCTTTTTAATTTTTCCCTGACTACATTGTAAATTTATTATTTCAATCTATTGTTTCTATATTGTATGAATTTGTGTGTGTTATGGTAGCAAATAAATGTCTGTCTATGTCTATAACAAAGTATTGCCTCATAGGTCCATCAACTTGAGGCATACAGGCCTTATGTGCATGTAAGTTGTTTGATTCAATTTAATTTAATTCGTTTATTATACTAGAATATAATTTTTCAGAATTAATTCAATAATTAGTAATTTTAATAGTTATTTATATTAATTATAATACATATACCGAAAACTACTCCTAGAAATACAAGTTACAAATTTTCACTACATAGTATGAAACAAAGTTGCTTTCCGCTGTCTGTCCCTATGTATGCTTAGATCTTTAAAACTACGCAACGGATTTAGATGCGGTTTTTTTAATGAGATAGAGTGATTCAAGAGGAAGGTTTATATGTATAATACATGCATAATATAGTAGAGAAACATTGATAATTTTAGAGGTCGTAAATACTCTTGATACTCTTTCAAAATACTCTTTCAAGAGTAACCTCTGAAGAAAACATGTTTGTATTGTCTAATGGCAAAAAAGGTGCGAACATTGTATATAAAGACATTCTGTAGTATGCATTACACACGTGCGAAGCCGGGGCGAGTCGCTATTAATATATAAAACAAATTCGGGTTAGTTAAACCATTTATAACTCTAGAACGTTTGGACCGATTTCTATGAAATTTGGTAGGTATATAGATAATGTTCGGGATTGAAACATAGACTATTTTTTACCCAACAGCGCGGAAGGGTAATGTTTTTATAGACAAACCGCGCGTGCTAAGCCTCGGGCGGGTCAGATAGTGTAATATAGAAATATCCATACTAATTCATAAATGCGAATATGCGAAAGTAACTCTGTTTAATTATTAGTGTGTAAGTTTGTTTGTTTGTTGTTTTCACGACTAAAGGGCTGAACGGATCGTAATGAAATTTGGCAAGAAGATAGATTATATCCTGAGGAAGGACATAGGCTATGTTTTGTTTCAAAAAATAATCTTGAAGGGGGTGAAATAGGGGTTGAAAGTTCCATATAATTTAACCGTCGTTCACTGACGTGAAGTCATTTACATGAAGTGTCGCGTCACTTTGACATTTCATTCTGTATTTGATTTCTTTGATAATTTATATAGCAGAACAAAGTTTGCCGGGTCAGATAGTAATTGATAACTCTTGAAGGCGCGTTTTACTCAAGGTAAAAAAAGGAACGCTTATAAGATCAATTTCTTGTCCGTCTGTCTGTCCGTGTTTCACCACCGATTTTCTCAGGAACGGCTGGACCTAGCAAGTTGAAATTTATACCAGATACTGAGGTTTATAGCCCCTATTAGATGTATAAAAAACAAGGTCCCGAGGCAACAGGATAAAAAGATATGGGCAAATTTAGATTTTCGCGAAAGCTTGCAAGTACCAAAATTTTCCTTAATTTTCGACTTTTTTATTTTTCGGAATTTTACCTTTACCTGTGTTGTAAGACCTTGTTTTTAACCAAAATTGACAAATCTACGTCAATCGAAAGTACCCTATAGGTTTTGGGTCGAAAACCTACATATATGGTAGTTCCCTTTGACCTAGAATCATAAAATTTGGCAAGAAGCAAGGTCTTACAACACAAATAAAGGAAACATTCCATCAAATAAAAAAAGTTGAAAATTAAAGGTGTGCCCCCACACATACATAGTTGACGCCAAATAAGATAGTCCTCTGAGTTGTATGGCGCTCATACAATTTAGAGGACTAGCTTAATCGGCACCAACCTCAAATAAGGTAAATAAATAAAATTCTGCTATTGAATAAAATAAATATTTAAGTGGGACTCCCATACAACAAACATGATTTTTTGCCGTCTTTATAGATAATGGTACGGAGCTCTTCGTGCGCGAGTCCGACTCGCACTTGGCCGGTTTTTTAAGATGTGGACTACTTAGAGTGGCTCATGCTTTACCACGACTGCCTTAACCAATTTAACAGAGAAGATTGGCGAAACTGGACCTAAGCACACTAGTTTATGTAATATTATTTATTTTCAATGCGTACATCATTATTTTCAAAATAAGTATGCGCCCTGTAAGGGCGAGCCAAGCAAACAAACAGCTTGAATAATGCTGCTGACTTAAACACTAATATTAAAGCCTTATAACTTCTATCAGCATTCGGGAAATTAGGTCGAATCTTCTCGTCACCTATACCGCAATGCCTGAAAACTAAAGTCTTCAATCAGTGCGTCCTACCCGTAATGACCTAGTGCTGAGACGTGAACGCACACGGTAGGACTAGTCCATCAATTTAAGGTTGCGCAGCGAGCTATGGAACGGGCTATGCTTGGAGTTTCTCTGAAGGATAGAATCCGTAACGAGGTTATCCGACAGAGAACTAAGGTTACCGACATAGCCCTGTGGATTAGCAAACTGAAGTGGCAGTGGACAGGCCATATATGCCGGAGAACCGACAACCGTCGTTGGGGTAAACGAGTTCTTGAGTCGAGACCGCGTCTTGGAAAACGTAGTGAGGCGTCCCCCGGCTAGGTAGAGCGATGACATAAGAAACGTGGCGGACAGAAATTTGATGAGAAGAGCCGAAGACCGGGCTCAGTGGTGCGTATTAGGAGAGGCCTAAGGCTCGTACACAAAACTGCGATGCGAATTCGCAACGTAGAAAATTGCGACACGAATTGCTGCGATGCGATTTCGTGCGGCAAGGCGTCTCCCAAGGTGACCATTCCTTCGACGACCGTCAACCGTACTGAACGTATTTTGAAAACTAGGTCGTGACATGGATCATAAAAAGAAGTGTGCACTTTTGTTATTGCTAAGGAGATACAGGAAAAAGAAACAAATGCGCGATTTCATTTTTTTTTTCATTTCATTTATTTTATCTTTCGACAAATTAATTGTTCTTAGATATGTCAGTAGATACAATATAAAAGTATTCAATTAAAAATAGTTAGCATAATTTGCAATGTCACATTGGTAGAAACTTAATTATAATGTCAATAGCGACTAACAAATTTTACAATATATTACTTAAACAAAAGAAATCAATAAAATAAAATAATATTAATAAATTTAATTAGAAGTATTTGCAAAAGCATTGTCAATTGTATAATAAAATTAAAAACTAAATAAAAAAACTAATTACAATGTATGAATATGTACTATAACGCAAAAAGGTTTTTATCTGCAAAAGCTTCGTCCAAACGATAAAAACGTTTGTTAATTAAATGTCCTTTGATAAACAATTTGAAGTCATTGTCGGCAAGACTTTCAACATTTTTGGGTATTCTATTATACAATTTTATCGCTGCGATGCGATTCGAATCAATTCGCAAGTTCTTGCGATGCGTTCCTGTGTTCCTGCGAGGGAGCTCGCAGATTTTTACGATGCGACGTCGCATCGCAGTTTTGTGTACGAGCCCTATGTCCAGCGGTGGACTAATGTGGGCTCATAATGATGATAACTTCTATCTATCTATTCAGCCTCCAGCATCCACTGTTGGGAATAGGCCTCCTCTCTATGTCGCCAGTTCAATCGGTCTTGAGCAAGTCTCATCCATTGCTGTCTAATTTCCGGTACGAGATCGTGAGACCATCGGGCAGGTGATCTGCCCTGCGGTCGACGTCCGTAACTACCTTAGTCCACCTGTTGACATTCCGCCTAGCCAAGTGTCATGTCCATCTCCACTTAAGCCTCGCGATTCCTATACCTACATCTTCGACTTTAGTTCGACGTCGAATCTCGACGTTAGTATACGATCGACGAGGTGGATTCCTAGCATGGTCCGTTCTATTACTCATTGAGCAACTCTGATGGTGTATATGTGCTTTGTTGTGAGGATGTCCATGTTTCAGATCCGTAAGTCAGTAGGTATAATTTACCTAATACAATTTATAGATCCAGCGAAGCGAGATCTCTAAGTCAACTTGGGCAAATCAGCGTTGTATGTATGTTTGTTTGTTTTTCCGAGGATAACTTTCGAAGCGTTGATTCGATCTTCGTGAAATTTGGTATATAGGTAGTTAGTGATTGCACAATTTTGGTGTGACTAAATGAACTAAAACTGTTGGGGGGTTGTGGAGATATTGGGGTTCAAGAGGGGTAAAATAAATGAAAATGAGGCTATTAGGTCAAATGGGGCGTCAAATGAAAGGTCTTGTTTAGTTTATTTCAACTCTCATTTTATTTTTGGTTTAATCTTTGTAGTTTTTGAGCCCTAAAAAAACAAATCTTTAACAAAATTCACAGGGTACACCAGTGACCCCCACAATGCTAAAAGTTAGTATTCGGGTAGCTTTAGTGACACAAATATATTAGGCAAAAGTCTGAAATCCAGAATAACTGCATTTTGTACCCCAAAAAAGAGTAACCAAACACATGAACTCCCGTTACCTTTAATGTGAATGAAACTATAGGTCAAGTAAGGTGTTTTTTTTTCGTGGCTCTATGTTGATAGTCAAAGATTACGAATAATATATTTTTGTTTTTATGGGAGATTCGCGAGATCTCAGTTCGGGGCGAACCACTAGTAACTTAAGTGCACATTAAATTAATATAATATCTAAGTAGATATTAGTCGTAACTTTGTTACATTATTACTATATTACTATATCGACCTCCGTGGCGTAGTGGGCGAACAGCCGGCTGAGACGCAGAGGTAGTGGGTTCGATTCCCGCCGCGGAACAAATGTTTGCATGATCTACAGATATTAGTTCCGGGTCTGGTTGTTCCTCTATATATTATAAGTATGTATTTACAACAAAAAAATGTATATAAGTATTCTATTAGTTATCTGGTTCCCATAGTACAAGCTCTGCTTAGTTTGGGGCTAGATAGCGCTGTGTGAAATGTCCAGCAATATTTATTATTATTACTAGCTGTCCCGCCCGCGGCTTCGCACGCGTGGATTGTCAATAAAAACATTACCCTCCTAGTTGGGTAAATAGTATGTCCCAATCCCGGTCACAATCTATCTATATACCAACTGTATATAGGGAGTGCATTAAAGAATAACTCATAATTTTACTTAGATGGAGGAATATGGGGAGACCTTTGCCCAGCAGTGGGAAAGTATAGGTTAAGAAAAAAAGTGGCATTCCGGGAGTGCCGACAAAAAGAAAACTTGAACAATTTCGTGTGTGTTTGAGTATTCAAAATTTAAAAGCAGACTACACTACAGATACTTATACACGGTGTCCTTTAAATCACTGTTTACCCAGAACAAACATTGTTCAGACCATGCTCTACTAACAGTTTAGAACATCAAATTAAAAAAACAAAACGAAATCGGACTTTGAAAAATATAAAAAGTGGCGAACCTAAAACGTCTATTTTAACGTTACGTCCTGCAACATAGTCAGCGCGCTGACCGGTACCTACTAGGTCCCTATCTAACTAAGGAGTAGGTAATACGGCTAGCGTACCCATGAACTTTTATGTCACGGTTAGTTTTTGAACACAGTTAGACTTATTTGAGGTCTAGATTTTTTTTTATTCTTTTATTTGATGTTATAAACAGTTATTAGACCATGGTCTAAGCAACGTTTGTTCTGGGAAAACGGTGATTTAAAGGACACCGTGTATACAGAGGTGTCGGTAACGGTAACAGTGTCGCGACTTCAATGGTTTTTTTCATTTCAAAAAATGCCCAAAGCGCTTAAAAAAGTTTTCAATTCAAAAAAATAAAAAAAGAACTTGAGTAGTACAATTAGGCCAACGCTATTATTTGCAAATGTCAATTGTCCCAGTAAAGTTGTGGTGACCGTTCACTAGCTATTTATAACTGCAGTTGTTATTCTATTGAGACCCTGGTCTAGGTCAGTATGCAGATTTCTTGGAAGCAGTGACCCTAATAGGTCTCATTTGATTATCTAGATTCTAGCAGCATCATCACTATCGTATCAGCCATAATAATAAATATTACTGGACATTTCACACAGCGCTATCTAGCCCCAAACTAAGCAGAGCTTGTACTATGTGAGCCAGATAATTGATACAATACTTATATACATTTTTTTGTAAATACATACTTATAATACACTAGCTGACCAATCCGCAACTTCGCACGCGTAGATTTTCAATAAAAACATTACCCTCCTTCTGCGCAGTTGGGTAAAAAGTAGCCTATGTCACCTGGAGATAGTGTAGCTTCCCAACAGTGAAATAAATTTTTTAATCGGTCCAGTAGTTTCGGAGCCTATTTAATACAAACAAACAAATCTTTCCGCTTTATAATATTATTACTAGTGGTCCCGTCGAACTTCGTATCGGCTTGACATGCATAGGTATAACGCGGGCTGTCAATATAAGTCACCCTGGTAGAATTGTCAATTGTTGTCCCCGGCCATCATTATGTATGAGAAAATAAATGACTTCCACAAATCATTCAATACCAAAATTAGCCAAATCACTCCACCCGTTCTCGAGTTTTAGCGAGACTAACGAACAGCAATTAATTTTTATATATATAGACAATATATCTCGAGATAACTCCTAGCGAAGCATCTGTTTCAAACGATATTCATTTTTTTGACATCCTCTTTGACGATATTTGCAGCACGAATTCTGTCAATTCAATGTCAAACGTCATAAGGTTACATTATAAAAGCGCTAAGGATAGATTATGAATAATTTTATAAGGTGGTTAAGTATTCTTAAATTTTCTAATTTTGCCCGCAATTTTCTTTATTTTTTCTTTCATATGAACCTTCTCCTGACAATAAGAAATACAACAAAAAAGAATTGGCCAAATTGGTCCAGGCGTTGTTGAGTTATGCGCTTACCAACACATTTTGCGATTCATTTTTATATTATAGACTAGCTGACCAATCCGCAGCTTCGCACGCGTGGTTTTTTAATAAAAACATTAACCTTCTTCTGCGCAGTTGGGTAAACAGTATACTATGTTACTCAAGGTGAATGTAGCTTTCCAATGGTGAAAGAATTTTTGAAATTGGGCCAGTAATTTTTGAGTTTATTCATTACAAACATACACACAAAAATACAAATCTTTCCTCTTTATAATAATAGTATATATTAATAATATGACAAACCCTTATTTCTATTAAATAAAAGAGGACTGAGAGATAGTTTAGTAAAAAACAATGGACCGAGAAAGCAAATTTTCATTTCCGTCACTCGACAAAAATATCTCGCGTGCAATTGATCGCTTACGCCCCTTGTTAATTGTGCCACTTCCAGCTACGCTTGATCTGTGTATTATTTTCGCACTTCTGATGTTTTGAACGAACGAGCCAAATGTCATTCGATCTGTCACAAATGTACCCTCACATGTTTGCGAAGAAATCGACTTCTAGATCAATGTTGTTACATATGACCTGTCTTGTTCAATCTGATGTAAAATGTCACGTGTCGACGCATGACAAATCCTATTTTATTTTAGCTAAGAAATGCTTAGGGGTCGATTGTGGGTTACGCAGTTAGTAATATTGTGAATATCTGTATTTTTAAACAACACAGTTTTAAGTTTCATCTAAAACTATTTACGCCTTAATTTTAGCTCTTTTTTGTTCTCATTTAAGTGAAATATATATTCTTAACACTAATATTATAAACGTAAAAGATTGGATGTTTGTTTATTGATGTATAACATCTAGAGTGATTTTGGCAAAAGGGACGGAAATGTCTAACAGGAAATGGGGAAGCGCTTTGACCAATGAGCGCGCGCGGTGGTCAGATGTTTTTCACAACGAGACTACATTTAAGGCCTCTTAATCGAAATAAATACGATAATAAGAAATACGATGCCGTGGGGTGCCGGTAGTAGAATGTTACCCCTCCTCTCATGCCCGTGGATGCAGTAAGAACCTGTTACCTGTACCAACATCCCGTACTGCGCTCGCCAACCCGCCTGCCGAGCGTGGTGAGTATGGCAACTACCCATCATGGAGATCCATGGAGGCCTGTTTTCAGTAGTGGACGTTTTACGGCTGAAATGATGATGATGATGAATCGAAATAAGGATTTGTTATGGAGGTTGTATTTCATCATAGCATATTATAAATACAAGAGTCGAATTCTATTTTTAAATTTGCTCACGGTTAATCGCATTTACGGAGCCGTTATCGAGTTTTCAATTTCCAACTTACAGAGTGATGAATTCGGTAGATATGATTAAGATTTGGTTTGTGTTATCTATTTTCTTTGTAATTTTTTATATGGTGTACAGTAAAAAAATGATGTTACACATCATATAAGGCTCGTTTTTTTTATTTGTTTGTTTGTTACTCAATCACGTCGAAACGGCGAAACCGATTTCGATGAAATTTGGTATGTATGTAAATTAAAACCTGGTTTAGCACATAGGCTACTTTTTATCCGATAAATCAAGTTTATAGATAAAGCAAAGTTTCTATATTTATTTTTGCATCCCAGAACAACGCGGGCGAAGCCGCTGGCAACAGCTAGTAAGAAATAAATATCTTAAACATAAATTCGGTCCCCCGAATAATTCCAATACATATAAATACGAACTCAAGTAAGCCTTATAAAATATGGTAAGCCAGGAGCGTGAACGAGAAGTAAATAACATACTTTATGTGAAGATTTTGTTTTGAGCTTGTTATTTCGTTAAAGGACGCGACGATGTCTTTTTAGATCTTTGTGTTTTGGGGGTAGAACCAAAATTATATTTGGTGTTCGCTAGAAAATTTAATAACAGAAAGAACAATTATTCAATTAATACAATTAGTCACATATCTCTATAAAAATATATTAAAAAGCAGTTTAAGCATCTAAATACCGTTGCAAAGATTTATAGATAGCTCGATAACGCGTATTAATTATGATTATTTATTTATTTAATAAGTTCGGATTATTCAATTACACTAATTAATTTAAAAGAATTCAAAACATTGATTACTCACACAAATTATATTATACAAATTATTAACAATACAATAAAATAAAAATAATACATTATAAATAAATTCATCAAATCACACATAAATAATAAATTAAAATGTTAAATTCTATACCTTTCATACATCAATCTCACAATTAATCATTAGGTTACAAACCTAACGATATAAAATTAGATTTAAGAGAAAGTTACATCGTACTTTATAACCTTTTTAAATAAGATGACAAATGTAAGATATATTATTTTGTCATATTATTTTTTTAATAAGAGTATTTAACAATAATTACGCAATTTACAATACAAAATAAAAATATTTCATCTAGGATCACAAATGGATTAAATATTGAAAAAAAACCCTATTCCAGATAAGAACTCCACAGCGGCCGCCTCTAGTCAACGTTCTTCAAAAATGTTGAGACAGTTTCCCTAGACACCATTAATTTGTTAATTGGCAAAGGAAAGAGGAACAGAAAAATTGAGGACTAAAAAGAGATAGAAGATGACGAAAGAGATGGAAGCCAAAAACGACGAAATTGAATTGAGCGCACAAGGGACAAGCACTAAACCAAGGTAATTGATTCACAAAATTTTATAGACCCGTACACCATTATTGTAATCTTCTTAAATAACAACAGTATAAGTAAAACGTGGAAGAGAAAGGTCTCTAATAAGCTATATGAGCTAGATGAAAGAGAATGTCGCTATCATGTCATTTAAGAAGGTAAGAAAGACCGCATAGAATAGAGACAAATAGAAGGAGTTGTATCAGATGCACCGACAACAGCGAAGATCTTAATTATAAAGAGCCAACTGTTGCACGCAGAAGCAGTATCTAGGACAGGTTATTAAGAGTTGACTATACCTCAGCCTAAACTCGAATTTCACCCCCGTTTCTCCGCGCGCCGCTGCACGTCCTATCTCGCCGTGGTTTAAATGTTTGCCGGTTTTTTTATCATTCAGTCCCTTTATTTTCTTGTTGTGCTTATTTCTCATTACTACGTCTTTAAAAAACCAACTTAATATAAATTCTACCTAAGAATTACGTGATCGTTAGGAGCCCCGTCTGAAGGCCGAGGCTAGACTGAATCGCGGACCGGGCGTCCGAAGCGAATGGTTTCATTAGTCCAAAAGTTAGGTATTTTCATTTTATGGTAAAATTAAAAGGTATTTAGAAAATTTAAAACACAGATGCACTTATTTATGTTGTGTAGAATTACTGTATAAAGTTTCAAGATATAAATTGAAGTATTAATCGCATAAAAACGGGTTTAAAGATAAATTTCGAGTCATTTTTGTTTTTTTTTGTATCGAGAAAATTTTACGGAATCGGGTTTTCACAACACAGGCGTTCTAGCACGTATCCTTAACTATAACATATATGAATTACAAATTTTAAGCACACAATTTATTAAACAAAACATTGTTACTCAATCAGCGATTTATCGTCTCCCCAGTTATAACTGGGGAGACGATAAATCGCTGATTTTGGCGCACTCTTTAAGGGCGCACTATAGTGCGCCCTTAAAGAGAATGGGTGTGCTCAACAATTATACCATCCGGGTTCAGTCAGCAAGCAAGCTACACCTTGAATAACCCAGTTGTTTCTTTCAGCGATGTATTAACCAAATCAGATCTGCCCGAAAGAGGTACCTGGGGGAGCAAACTCGACTTCATCCTCTCCGTGGTCGGACTTGCCATAGGCCTCGGCAATGTCTGGAGATTCCCTTACCTCTGCTACAAGAATGGTGGTGGGGCTTTCCTCATCCCATACTTCCTCACGCTTATCCTGGCTGGCATACCGATGTTCTTTATGGAGTTAGCGATGGGGCAGATGCTGACGATTGGAGGCCTGGGAGTGTTCAAGATCGCTCCTATCTTCAAAGGTAAGTTTTGCAGACAAATTTAAAACTTACTGGCTTTTAATAAGATTGCAGTTACGAGCATTTTGGTGTGTGCTGTGCCTCATCTGATCCGACCCCGTACTATCTTAGACGTTTTTCATCGGGTCCTTTTAATGAGAAGTTTTTAGCGACAGCTTCATTACTCTTGAAGTCTATTGTGTGTTGCCCTATAAAAATTGCGATATGACTGATAGCTGAATATAACCATAATAACTTTTAAAATTACGTAGTTGTTTTGGTTCTACGTTCTAGGAACACTTAGCGTCGTCTGTTTTTCCTGAATATTATCCGAATCTCAATAATCTGGCAAGAGTAAATAGGTCTGCCTTCTAGATATTAGGCCACATCATCGCTTAACTTACTTGTTTTTGACGTGGTCAATAACAATAGTGAACGAACCAAGTAGCTTTGTGGGTTTTTTGAAAGTAACTAGGTTCATATTTAACTATTATCCCAAAAGTTGAACTCTGTGGATAACCAAAAATAAACATAAACAGCATACAATAGATATACGACCAAATTATCAACAATATACTCTATGAGCCCCACGCTCTAAGGAGTTTGCCGCAGAAGAGCTCCAGCCACACTCTTTCCTGTCATCTATTTTTCAGTTACATTACTATCGTGGTTTACAGCAACCGTTACTAAACATTTGTCAAAATTACAAAACATTCTATTACAACGCTGAAATACAGAAACAAATGGCAAATTCCTGAGAAAGCCACAATTTGCGTAATTACAAGATAAAAGGCTTGGGGCGCGCTTTGTGCACGAACAATTGATTTCATTCCTTTGTTGCGAGTGTCCTTTGCCTCTCCTAGTTTGCAGTTTCAGTGATTGAATGACGTTTTGTAGAAAAATTAAGTTTGTATGATTAAGCCTTGGTTTCGCTTTACACGCTCGAATGCCACTTTCTTGCTATTCAACCGCTTGAACGCTTCCTCATCTGATGGTGAGTGAAGATGGAATGACTTTTCATTATTTTTTCTCTAAAACTCTGAGACGCTTAGTTAAGTACCACTAACAGTCATGTAGTGACCGCACAGAACTTTGATTTTCAGATTTTGAAGCATTGAAATTATTACGGGGACGGGATTTAAACCTAGCTGTTCTACGTACATTTAATATTGAGATTTAATATTGTTAATTTTGTTAGGTACATACTTACAATCTATTTTATAATTTAATTTTTATGGTTATCAGGCCCCCTGATCTGTATATTTAAAAACTCTTGGTTACTACATTTTACAAGTCTGCTCAAAGTTTCACATATCACATACAGTAGTAATGCCGTTTTGCAATTTTGAAGGCAGCAAAACCATATAAAATCAAGGACCTTATAACACACGTACAATAGTCTGCCGATAGATTTTTTTTTGGAATTTTGAATTCCGCATGGTAGCCAGTGCGTTCAGAATCCCACATGGAGTCTTTTGCTTAGCAAGATACAGCAACAATGCAATCGTAATCAGAAAATTGTCGTAAAAAGTCCATATTCGCTGCTGGTATGACCTCATGGCCTAGCGTCTCTCAACTTTTCTGAACGTAAATAATTTTTGGTGTATGATGTATATACGGAATTTTGAATCGATATTCTGAAACGGAATCCCGACTGTATGTTATGTACTTCAAGTACTGTCAAATGCTTTCAAGAATTTTCTAATCACTCAGTGACTAACCCTTGCTGGGACTTCCAAGTTACAGAATAAGGGGACAGATTGGCTTACCATCATCCCTTTGGCAAAACATTAGTAGGATAGGATTAAACTATATTATCCTTATGTCCAGGTATCGGGTATGCGGCCGCCGTGATGTCCTGCTGGATGAACGTGTACTACATCGTCATCCTCGCCTGGGCTATCTTCTACTTCTTCATGTCTATGCGATCTGGTAAGCACTGTTCTGTTTTGAACTCTAACCTATAGCAGTCGACTGCTGGACGTAGGTATCTCCTGCGGTGCGTCATTGAGCCCGATCTTCAGCTCTTCTCATCAAAACTGCCAGCTACAATGCGCGAAAATCGTTGCTTCAGCTGGGAAGCATCCTATATTACGCTAGCCTACACGTGATCTCTACTCCAAAAGACATTTAACCCGACGGTTATCGGTTCTGCAGTAGATATGACCGGCCCACTGTCACTTCAGCTTGCTGACCCTGGTCTATTATCCTCTGTCCTTATCAAATGCACCATTGCTATTACTGATTCATATATACGGTCGAGCTTTTATTGTTGTTTCGGCTTTTTAAAAGCTGATTGGAGAAGCGAATTTAACATAGCTTTTTGACTTTTCAGACCTACTAAGGTTATCGATGTAGATCATTTTACTCGAATATACGCTTGGAAATGTTTTATGTCAAGGCTAGTCTTAAAACTAAACCACGTACTTAAGTAATCACAATAAATAAAATCGAATTATCTATACTAATATTATAAAGAATTATATTATAACTAGCTGTTGTTCGCGACTTCGTACGCGTTACACTACTAAATGTGTAGGTAACCTAGAAATAAAGCTAAACTCGTTGTTGCAACTTGACTTGACAGCCCATTTTTATCCCATGGGAACTGATTTATGGGATAAATGATAGCCTATGTGGTGATCCAGGTTATAATCTAATACCAAATTTCATCGAAATCGGTTGAGCTGTTACGGCGTGATTGAGTAAACAATCAAACATCCAAAGAAACATCAAAACTTTCGCATTTATATTAGTGTGATGTGATAAGTATAATTGTATTTTTGTATGTTTGTAACAAATAAACTCAAAAACTACTGGTGCGATTTCAAAAAATTTTTCATTATTAGGTTGTTACATTATTCCTGAGTAACAGGCTAAATTTTACCCAACTGCGCTGAAGGAGGGTAATGCTTTTATTGAAAAAATAAACGTGAGAAGTTGCGGATTGGTCAGCTAGTTTTTAATATAGGTAATCAAGTTCCGTGGCGCAGTGAACGAATAGTCGGCTGAGACGCAGGAGGTAGCGGGTTCGATTCCCGCCACGGAACAAATGTTTGCATGATCTATATTTATGTTTGTTTCGGGTCTGGATGTTTTATAAGTATGTATGTACAAAAATAGTACATAGGTTTTCTATCAGTTATCTGGTTCCCATAGTACAAGCCCTGCTTAGTTTGGGCTAGATAGCACCGTGTGAAATGTCCATCAGTATAATTTATTTAATTTTATTTATTTATTTTATATGGAGGCTTTTACATTTACAGATTTTAAATGATGTAGATTTGTCCACTTTGATCTTCTTAACTTAGTCAGTAGATACGTCTTAACGAAGCCGCGGGCTTTCCCTGGTTTGAAATCATGGCACTCTGGCATTTGCAGATGATTCAGTTCCTGTAGTATGATAATTTGCATCTTCGGTTCTCCCCCAGACGTTCCATGGCGAACCTGCGACAACTATTGGAACACGGCGACCTGCGTGAACCCATACGATCGCAGGAACCTGACCTGCTGGTCATCCATCTCTGATATGAACACCTACTGCACTCTTAATGGGAAGAATGTCAGCCGGGCTATACTTTCTGACCCAGTTAAGGAGTTCTGGGAGTAAGTACACACATTTTTGATCGAGCGAAGCGAGCGTGTATGTATATATGTATGTTTGTTTGTCCGAGGATATCCGATCATCGTGAAATTTGGTATATAGGTAGGTAGTGATGGTACAATTTCGGCGTGAGTGAGTGAGCTAAACATGTGGAGGAGTTGTTGAAATATTGGGGTTCAAGAGGGGTAAAAAAACCAAAATGGGACTATACTCAGGTGGTACGTTTAATTTAAGGTCTTTATTAGTACATTTTGATCTCAATGATGTGTCCATGATAGTCCCATTTTTGTTTTTTTTACCCCTCTTGAACCCCAATATCTTAACAATCCCTCCCCCCCACATATTTAGCTCATTTAGTCACACCAAAATTGTGCCACCACTATCTATATACCAAATTTCACGGAAAATTCATCGGATAAACGCTTCGAAAGTTATCCTCGGACAAACAAACATACATACATACAGCGCCAATTTGCCCTAGTTGATTTGGAGATCTCGAATGTCTTTGAAAGTTATTTTATGTGTAATGAATGACTATAATTATGAGTGTTTCATTAAAACAAGGGTTAACATGATTTCCTCTCCAGACGCCGCGCTCTGCAAATCTCAAGCGGCATCGAACACATCGGTAACATTCGCTGGGAACTAGCGGGAACACTTCTGCTTGTGTGGATCCTCTGCTACTTCTGCATCTGGAAGGGAGTGCGGTGGACCGGCAAGGTGGTCTACTTCACTGCACTCTTCCCTTACTTCTTGCTGACTGTGCTGCTTATTAGAGGTAAGGAAAACAAAATATTTAGAGATAAAAAAAAATCTTTTTTCATTTTTATAAGTATGTCTGTTATGGACCAAGTTAAAACGCCCGGGCATTATGAAAAATCACCAATATGAGATGGCAATTTGATAATAACTATTCAAATAATTAAATTGCCCGGGCATTATACATAATGTCTATCACCTATTAGGCAGAGTAATAAAAAACAGGTTTCATTACTATTATTTTAATTTTTGACATTAGACCTAAAGAGAAAACTCAAATAACATAAAATTCCTTCGTATCCTAAGATGCATTTACCTATGACGATAAAACGAAATAAACTAAAGTTTAAACAGTTTTGGTTCCTGGTTAGGTAAGGTTAGGTTAATTTTATTCTATTGTTAGTTTAATTAAACAGTGAATCATTTGACGTGCGCACGCTGGCGCTGGCATCGCGGACCCTGGTTGGTCAACGCGTGTCACGCGTTTGTTTCCCTCCCCGCACCACATACAATGTATCTTTATTATCAAAATGCCTAACGATCACGTTGATTCATAATAACCAGACAATGTGATAAATAATGAAGTTTAGATAATAATTAATCACTTGGCCCGGTACAGCTTGCCATTATTCATAATGCCCGGGCATACTGGCGGTAGAGCTTTTGTGAACGGGCTCGAGGAAGTGGACACCACCGCCTTACCTTTATCTGCCGCCAAATAGCAGTACTCACTCGCAAAGGTGAGGCACTACTTCACACCGGGACAGTTGCTCAACTTGTACCAAGCACAAGTCCGTTCGTGTTTGGAGTACTGTTCTCACCTCTGGGACGGATCAGCGAAGTACCAACTTGAAGCTCTAGAATCAATTGAGAGAAGAGCCAAGAAGTTCATAGGCAACGATGAGCTAATTGATGCAAGGCTCCTCAGCCTGGAGCATCGACGAAAGGTTGCTAGCCTCTCGGTTTTTTATCGAGTACATTTCGGGGAGTGTGCGGCGGAACTTTTCAACCTGATCCCACCATCTCCTTTCTATCAACGGACAACCAGACGCTGTGCAGTGCGCCACCGCTATATGGTAGAAATACCTCCCATTCGCACAAAGCGGTTCTCTTCGACCTTTATTATACGCACCGCCAAAGAGTGGAACGACTTGCCAGAGTCTGTGTTTTCAGATAGCTACAACCTGGGTATCTTTAAGTCGCGAGTGAATAGGTTTCTTCCAGGCAAGCGTGTACCATCGTAGACTGCATCATCGCTTACCATCAGGCGAGATCGTGGTCAAACGTAAGCCTATAATATAAAAAAAAAAGTATTTGTGCTGCTGTGTTCCGGTTAGATGGTAATGGTATGTTCCTGTAATTACTGGCACATAGGCATAACAGCTAAATCCTATAGTATGGCAACGTATCCACATAGAGATCAAGACAACATAATAGCTTGTTTTGAATTCTATGTGGATATCCATGGGCTGCAGTAGCCACTTAACATCTGGTGGACTGCATGCTCGTTTGCCATATAAGTAGTACAAAAAAAATAATGCCCTCATTAATCACTTGGTCAATAACATATCTACCATTACCTATAAATAACATGGTCATTAGGGAATGCAATCCCGACTCGAGATTGCAAATTCGAGATCCCGCGGGATTAGAAATATCAATCCCGCGAGATCCCGGAATTTTCGGGATCCCGTCTAGTTTAAAAAAAATGTTAAATTCGGATGACTGAAAAAGCTAATAACTGCTTGTTTGTGATAGTGAGGTTAACTAAAATAACATATTACTCGAAAGAAAATAAAAATCTTTATTCTTTAATTTTACCAACTAAATAATTATCGTCACCTGTCGCTAATATTCGGAAATAGTCGGAATAGTTTTCTAACGCTGTTTGGCGTTCCTGCCGCTCGCGGCCGTCAGTCAACGCGCCGCTTGCGCCCCGAGTGGCGTCGCTGACCACTGCCGCCCAATCCCGTCAATCTCGAACGGGATCTCGTCATATGATGCGTCGGGATTGATCCCGAAAAATTACACGAGATCTCGCGAGATCGGGATCCCGCGGGATCGGGATTGCATTCCCTAATGGTCATACTGATAAGCAAAGTTGTTAGCGATGCATGTTCTCTCGTTTCGTTCAAAACTTTTAAAAAGAAACTTGAAAAGAGGAGGCTTCCCTACCTACACTCATTTGATTCATAATTTCAAAACAAAAGTTACTAATCACTTATAAATCAGGGTACTGGGCTTGGAACCAAAACTTTGTTTCAGTAAATTTACTTGATATTTTTCGATAATTCTCTCTGTCGTCTTTATTTGGTAACAAGTTAAGACTCTCACATTAATATTACTAGTGGTTCGCCCCGAATCTCGCGAGTCTCCCATAAAAACAAAAAAATATTATTCCTAATCTTCGACTATCAAAATAGTGCCACGAAATACATAACCATTCAACTTGATCTACAGATTAATTCAAATAATAGGTAACGGCAGTTGGTTATTATTATTTTGGGTAGAAATTGCAGTTATTCTGGATTTCAGACTATTGCCCATATTTGTGTCACTAAAGCTACACGCATACCAAATTTCAGCACTGTGGAGTCATCGGTGTGCCCTGTGAATTTTGTCAAAGTTCAGCTTTTATTAAGGATAATAACTTAAAAACTACAATATTTAAACTAAAAATAAAAACGGGGTCGAAATGTACTTACAAAGACCTTTTATTAGACGTGCCACATGACCGGATAATCTTATTTTGTTGTTTATTTTGTGTTCTTGAACTTCAATATCTCAACAACCCCCCCCCCCCCACATTTTTAGCTGATTGAGTCACACCAAAATTGTACCATCACTACCTACCTATGTACCAAATTTCATGATGATCGGATAAACGCTTCGAAAGTTATCCTCAGACAAACAAACATACATAGATACAACGCAGAATTTCCCAAGTTGATTTGGAGATCTCGCTTTGCTCTATTAATAAACTAGCCTTCGCCTGTGGCTTCGCACGCGCGTTCAGATAAAAGTACCCTTACATTCGCATTTATAATAATAGTGTGATAGTGTAATATTATAGTTTGTTTATTTGTTTGTTTGTTATTCAATTTCGTCGTAACGGTTAAACAGATTTCAATGAAATTTGGTGTGTTGATAGATTATCACCTCGATTCAAACATAGGCTACTTTATATTGACAAACCACGCGAGCGAAGCCGCTTGCGGAAGCTAGTACTACATAACTCTATCGTTTCTGCAGGTATCACCCTCCCTGGCGCGATGGAAGGCATCAAGTTCTACGTAATGCCGAACATGTCCAAACTGATGGAGTCTGAGGTGTGGATCGATGCCGTCACCCAGATCTTCTTTTCATACGGCTTAGGGTTGGGAACCTTGGTCGCGTTAGGCAGCTATAACAAGTTTACGAACAATGTCTACAAGTAAGTAAATAGGATTACCACCAATTTAAGGTTGCGCAGCGAGCTATGGAACGCGCTATGCTTGGAGTTTCTCTGAAGGATATAATCCGTAACGAGGTTATCCGACAGAGAGCCAAAGTTACCGACATGGCCCTGCGGATTAGCAAACTGAAGTGGCAGTGGACTGGCCATATATGCCGGAGAACCGACAACCGTTGGGGTAAACGAGTTCTTGAGTGGAGACCGCGTCTTGGAAAACGTAGTGTAGGGCGTCTAGGTGGACTAGGTCGGCTATGTGGAGCGATGACATGAGAAAGGAGGCGGACAGAAATTGGATGAGAAGAGCCGAAGACCGCGCTCAGTGGCGCGTATTGGGAGAGTTCTATGTCCAGCAGTGGACTAATGTGGGCTGATGATGAAGTAATTAGGATAGGATTAACTTTTATTTTCTTGGTACTCATCCTACATGCCTTATCCAGTGAGTTAGCAAATCCTTGACGATACTCCACTTACTAAAAAATGGCTACCACTAGTTTATTTAAAAGCTTAAATTTTGTTTAAAAAAATAATGATGAATTACTGTCGTTACTATCGAGCAATGTTACTTTATTTGAAATACAAATTTCTATTCCAGGGATGCTTTGATAGTATGCTCGGTAAACTCCAGTACCTCTATGTTCGCCGGCTTCGTGATATTCTCTGTGGTCGGATTCATGGCCCATGAGCAGCAGAGGCCAGTTGCTGAGGTGGCTGCATCAGGTAATGCTAACCTTTTTAACCGCTGACGCAGAAATAGGAGTATTAGAAGTTTGATGCCTATGTCTGTCTGAGTGACTGTCTGTCTGTAGCATCGTAGTGCCAAAAAGGATGGACCGATTTGAACGCGATTTTCATAGAAAGATAGTTTAACTGGGTGGTTCTTAGCTGTGACAGTTTTTAGCCCCCGAAGTAAGACGAGGGAGTTGGAGTTTTTTAAATTATTAAAAAACTTGACTACTTTAATTTGCTGCCAAGCAGCATCGCTGTGTTTCGATTTGAAGGGTATGGTTGCCGGTACAATTACCTATAGGCATATGTGGCTTAGACCTGTATGCTCAAGACGATAGACGCAGAGCAGTACATCGTAGGGCACATTTCTAAGGTGCGTGATCTTTGAGGCAATACTTTGTTATAGGCGTTGGTTACAACCTAACTTCAGGTGGGCCTTAAGCAAGTTTCATCTACAAGTAATAAAAAGGCTTAGTAAGTGCTTACAAATGGTTTTTCTTTCAGGACCTGGTCTAGCCTTCCTCGCGTACCCATCGGCGGTTCTCCAGCTCCCAGGCGCGCCGCTCTGGTCCTGCCTCTTCTTCTTCATGTTGCTGCTCATAGGACTTGACAGCCAGTTCTGTACCATGGAAGGCTTCATCACAGCCGTTATTGACGAGTGGCCGAAACTCCTCAGGAGAAGAAAGGAGATATTTATCGCTATTACTTGCTTTATCTCATATTTAGTTGGGCTGTCTTGTATTTCGGAGGTGAGTTAGATTAAATACTACTTCTAGAATTTCCATAAGTTGTGCTCTAACCGTGCTAACACTAGCACGGAAAATTTTAATGAAGTCGCAAATTCAGACTTCTGCTGTCTGATTTTGTTGGTGTTGAATTCTGTTGCTTGCATATTTATCTGCCAAAAAGCAATTAACCTATACCGTAGCATGGTTTGTTAGTCATAGTGATATCTTGGACATATTAGAGTAGTCATCATACTTTTTACGTTGTGAAATACTTTTATCATCATTCCCCAGGGTGGAATGTACGTCTTCCAAATCCTCGACTCGTACGCCGTCTCCGGCTTCTGCCTGCTGTTCCTGATCTTCTTCGAGTGCGTTTCCATCTCGTGGGCGTTCGGCGTGAGCCGCTTCTACGACGGCATCAAGGAGATGATCGGCTACTACCCGACCATCTGGTGGAAGTTCTGCTGGGTCGGCTTCACGCCCGCTATCTGCATTGTGAGTAGCTTTTCCGTTATTATTTCATTCAGTTGTCGGGTCATTGGCGAAAGTACAAGGCGTCGGAACAAGGGTGGTGGAACTCAAGTGGAACTGGGCAGGACACTTGACTAGACGAGGTGATGGCAGGTGGAGTAAATCTTTGACCGAATGGTGGCCAAAAACAGACCTAAGAAGTCCAGGACGGCCGACGGCGCGGTGAGTCGACGACACAAAGAAAGTCGCGGGAAACTCCTGGATGCGCGCAGAACAGGACCGGGAAGGGTGGCGTTTACCGTATGGGTCGTGGATTATGATGTCATTCGCTTGATTACCTTTGAATTACAAAAGCTGAGAGCCGTATTTCGACACAAGTAACAAACACACTGAAATTACATACCTACAAATATTAGATTGTTTAATTTTCTACGCTATTGAATAGATTTTTCAAAAACTTTCAGTATTCGGTATTCATTTATTCACCAATTAATTACATTTCATAAAAAAAAACTATTCATGCAAATGAGAAAATCAGCTCATGTATTCATATAAATGATAAAATGGGTGATTTTCTAAGAGCGTTTTTACTTTGAGTTTAAATCCTTTCAAAGGAAGTCGTGTTAGTTGTGAACTTTGAAAGACATAATGCTCATTTCTAAATTATCTATAGCTACGGTAGTCAATACCGTCTTTACCATAAGGGCACAAGGGGCCCGTGCGCAGGGCCCCTATCGTCACGGAGGCTCCGAAAGGCCGATATATTCGCGTATACTAAACATTTTTTTTCTATTTTAGGTAGATATAAACAGACAAATGTAAAAGGCAAACTATCCAAAAAGTTTATGGAATAAATGTTGTTAGCGACTTTCTGTTTGCGTTTCGCCACCATCTAAACTTTTTAGGCGATCTGTACAATTGTCTTACTGATTCTGGTATAGCCTGGATTTTTTATTTATTTTCGGAGACTATGTAATTATTATAATTACAGTTCAAAAATGCATGATCGAATTGATAACAGGATAAAAGATGAAAATACTCGTAGGTAGTACCTAGAAAGTAAAATTAATTTACTACACCATCTAGCGGTCACCGATACAAACCACTTTGAATATAAGATATATATAATATATAATTTTCATTTATTTATTTCAAGCACATAATAACAATTTTAAATAAAATAATTTACAAAGATTTATAATTTAAATAATGGCTTGTATGTACGTCATAATTTCAAACAGGACCTAAGTCGAGTAGACTTGTGCTGTAGATCCTGTTTTCCTTCGAGTGGGTTCCCAAGTAGTAGCCATAGTCTAGTCATTCACTTTTCTTTTCTTTTGGTACAATTTATTTACGATTACTTTTATTAATAACAAATTAATTAATTACAGTGGATTATCTATATACCTAGTCAGGTCATAAATTCTGTCACATGTTTAATATAAAATAATTGAAACAAGTTTATTCATTATGTAACCATTTATATACCAAAATGAACTTAACACTAAAGTTTATTCAAAATGACCTCCGTGATTTTGAATACAGGCCTTCAATCTGCGCGGCCAGTCGTCTATCGCAGCACGAACGAGGTACATGTCAATATCGGCGGCTGCCTTAATCAAGGATGTCTTGAGTGACTCCAAATTGGGATGAGACTTTGAGCACGCCTTTTCCTCCAAGTGTTGCCATATCTTGTAATCTAACGGATTCAAATCTGGACTGGAGGAGGGCCAGTCTTCGTGCCGGATGAAGTTGATTTCACGCGCCGCCAGCCAGTCTTGTGTGCTCTTCGCTCTATGAGCTGGCGCCGAATCTTGTTGGAATACCCAGTGCCTGTTATTGAACATGGTATGAGAAACAGGTTCCACAAGGTTCGTCAGCACTGTATTTTGATACACAACTGCATTCGTTTTTACACCTTTCTCACAAAAATGTACCTCTGTTAAGCCCCAATAAGAAACTCCCAACCATACCATGAGCGAGGATGGAAAATGACCTCGTTGGACACGCGGAATACGGTTGCTCGCTTCTTCACTACTGTGTGCGTACACTTTATCATTTTGTTTGTTGTAGCTCTCTTCTACGGTAAAAATTTTTTCATCCGAAAAAAGATTTTCCCGATATTTTTTTCCCGCGTACCATTTCAACAAAGCGCGGCATCTCTTCAGTCTCAGGTACATTAGACGAGCATTCAAACGATGTCCTGTTTTTGTTCGATATGCCCGAATCCCTAAGTCTTCATTTAACACCCTTTTCACCGTGGTTCTGCTTAACCCCATCTGAAGGGCCAACAGTTTCTGCTTACGTTTGGGATTTCTTTGAATTCGCGCCTTCACAGCTTTTATCACTGCTGGAGTCCTAACAGACCGAGGGCGACCACTTCTTGACCTGTCATCTACACTAGTCTTCATTGTATCGTTTGATGGTGCGATAAACGAATCTTTTGGTTATATTCAAATTTTTCAGTATGTCAAAAATTTTAATTGGCGCGTAACCGCAACGATGCAACGCAATAACTGCAACACGGTCTTCTTTAAGCGTCCACTCCATATTTAAAAATGAGTGAAATTCTTAAAAGTATACATTTTTATTTTCATGAACAATTCGAAATTCGAATTCTATAAACTTTTTGGTGGCCAGCATTCTAAAAGAAAAGTTTTTACTGTGTGACAATACTTATGACCTGACTAGGTATAGAGTTTATTATATGTAACATTATTTTTTAATTTGTAACATGAGCTTTACTGTTCTTAATGTATTATAAAATGTTATTGTATTGTTGTATAATATAGTTGTATAATAATAAATTAATGAGATCTAGAGAATCATCTTATCATCTTAATTTTATAAGTATTAGCGTAATTGGTTGAGGTGTGTATGTTTGTTTGTGTTTGGGTGTGTGAATGTGTGGGGTTTGTGTGTGTGTTTGTTTATGTGAGTGTGTGTATGGATGTGTAAGTGTAGGTGCGTGTATGTACGGAGTGGCATAATTTATTGTATTATTTTTAACAGGCCTTCTGTTTCTTGATCATGGCAAAAATGTGTTTTTTTATTCACTTTACGTTCCAACAGGGCCCCAAATTATTGTGTGCCCAGGGGCCGCGGTATAGCCTAAGACAGCTTTGACGGTAGTTTCAAGGCTAATATATAAAATTAGTCTAAGTTTTCAACTCAACTTATGGTGACGATGGCAATGCCAAGTAAGCCAAGTCTTAGCCTAGCGGTAACAGCTTGAAGTCACGAGATCCACTGGCGTTTTCTGTTACCCAACCAAACGTATTCTGTAATTTAACTTTTAACTTCGCAGAGCGTGTTCATCTTCAACCTCGTCCAATGGAAGCCGATCAAATACATGAACTACGAGTACCCGTGGTGGGCGCATACCTTCGGTTGGTTCACGGCGCTGTCCTCCATGTTGTGCATTCCTGGGTACATGGTCTACCTCTGGCGTGTCACACCTGGTACCTGGCAAGAGGTAAGCATCTTGTACACCATAGACACTATTAGGCACATATCACATCATATCATACCATATACAACCTGTTTTGTTATCTACGACATTCATTTAAAACACACATCCGGAATCGTATTAACTGATTTTAGAGGTGGGTTTAATACCGGTAGCTTGAATATTTATTCAGTAACCAATACGCTTACATTGAACAATATTTAATCTAAATCGACGGCGCCTTTGCGACGATGCAATGGCGCTTAGTCACAGTTTAACAGATACCTACTTACATGAGGAATTTATTTATTTATTTTATTTTTCTTTATTAAGGACAACAAACAATTATACAGTTAGGTTACACAATGCTAATACTAAATAAGGTTCTTTATGTATAATCAGCCCCGGTGTCCACAGATTGGGTTGACAAATTATAAGGGAATAAAGTGCATGCTTATGAAAGAAGACAGATAATATCTGTAGGTTACATTGCATACAAGAACAAGATTTTACCTTTTACTTTAGGTCAGACAGAAATAGTGTATCTGACATTATTACATCAGATACACTCTTTCTGAAAGAGCCGGGTGAGGTTGCACACAGTTCATATATGTACATGAATGAATATGATTTGTTCACCTGTTTTATACAGACTGTTTCATTCATAATTTAGGACTTGATATTATTTTGATTGAATTTAAAATTTTCTACTGTAATGAATTTGAAAAAAAAAACATTTTAACATCAATACTAACCATTACCCTACTACCTACTGCTAGCCTACCCGTGTTTTCATTTAAGGGCGCACTATACCTGGGGAGACGATAAATCGCTTATTATGAAACAATGTTTTGTTCAACAATGGGCCTGGGTGAGGCACGTATGTCGAATGCGCGATGACTTGTGGGCTAAGTTAACCATCGAGTGGGTCCCAAAAGGCGCGAGACCGCGTGTACGGTCCAGGCGGAGATGGCGGGACGAACTTGACGCGCATAGTGCGAACTGGTTTACAGAAGCCCTAGACCGTGATGAATGGAAGAAGGGAAGGGAGGTCTTGGCCCAGCAGTGGGATCCAGCGGGCTCTTTAGATTAGTTTATATGCATACCCTTTCGGTTGAACGACGGAAGCGGTTTCATGTATTCTAAACCAATAACAGACAATAATATTCTTACGTGTCAATTCCTACCATTTACACGTAGGAATATATTATTAGGAATATATGCAAACTGTCACACAGTATTAAATTAAACTCTGCAGTTGCTTTAAATTGTTGTTTCCATTTAAACATAGTTTTCGATAATTTAATTAAAACTTACTATGTCGGAGGAGTTATGGGCAAAATTAACCCCTGAGTGGATCCAAAAGACAGAAAACGAGCACGCGATAGACCGCGACGATGGAAAGACGAACTCGACTCGTATGTGGAAGACTGAACCAAACACGCACATGATAGAGTGGAGTGGAAGGAAGGGAGGCATTTGCCTTGCAGTACAGGGAAAGTACAGGCTCCAAATAATAATATTAATGTAATCCACAGAAATTCAACAAGATCGTTCGCATCCCAGAAGACGTGCCCGCTCTCCGCACCAAGATGCAAGCGGAGGAGTTGGCCAAGCACGGCTGTAAGGCCTAGGCGAAGGTAGCACGACATCGGGTACACTACTTAGGTTCATTCTGTGTTATGGATCTTGGATAAATCTCGGCAATGCTTATTATAGATGTACATGAATTATCTAGAGTCTGTTTTACGAAAGTCCCTTGAGCTAGCGTTGGTATCTATGACATAAAGATTGCACACAAATTTTAGATCCATATGGATGCTAGCTAGCATAACGGAAGCTAGTTCGTTAAGTACAAATTGCATAGATCAAGAGGGCCTGGAAAAACCAGTGTTGTGATGGATTACTTTCATATCTCATGTCTTTGAACCTAGGTATGTATTGAAAACCAACTTTGATTAATACCTTTGGGAGTAGCAAAAGAAATAGTTCCATTACTAAATGTTTTTTCTTTGGAGAAGTGGAATATGTGGTAAATGATTAGGTACTAACAGACTTTTATAAAAAGTCTCTGGTTATATTGAGTATGAAATTATACCATTACGATTTTTTAGTTATTCTTCATTTATATTTTCAAAGGTATTGATCAATGTTTAAAACGAAATGATTGAAGTCTAAAATCGTCGTACAATTTTACTAATATGTCCTATAACTATTATTTTAAAATGATATATTGAGTAGATCAATGTAGCTCCCCGAAATATTAAAGTCGGGCTATTTATTATCGTTATAAAGATATAATCTCAACCTATTATTATATATTATTATCAAAGGTATATTTATTATTAAGATATATTATTTTAAATTTAAGTTAAAATGGCAACAATTTGACAACTTTCCTTTTTACTGTGGGTGCGTAGCGACGCGTTCATGTAGATTTATACTGTACACTATAATTATTGTTTTCGTTAAAACAATTATTGATTAATTAATAATGATTATTGTTATTATTATTTATTTATATAATATTTTATAATAATAGGTGTGTGTTGAATGGAATGTTACTATTTTATTGTCTTCCAATTAGCTGATGCTTTAGATATATTTAGCGCTATACGTAGTATAATATTATACATATTTTAAAATTATTATACTATAGTGTGACCATTAATGCTGTGCACTCCTTGAGGTATGCGCGCGGCGAGACGGGGGGGAGAATCGGCTGCTGCGCTCTGTCAGTTCGCCATCAACGCTCGTGGCGGCAGGTAGTGTTATTCGTATCGGACTGTCTATCTCATGTGCGTCTGACATAGACAGTCCGATACAAATAACACTACCTGCCGCCACGAGCGTTGACGGCGAACTGACAGAGCGCAGCAGCCGATTCTCCCCCCCGTCTCGCCGCGCGCATACCTCAGGGAGTGCACAGCACTAATGGTCACACTATAAGAATAAGACGTATATTTTACCTTTTGATTTATTCATAACATTACTACGGCCTAACCATAGATTTTGATTATTTTTAAAATGTTGAACTCTAGTTACTGGTCACTATTTATTGAATATATTCCTTATTATTTAGTATTAATGTTATCCTCCGTGGAGTAAAATTTAGTTTATTATTGTAGAATTAATAAAAGTTATTGTAAAACGCAATGTGACGCGTGTTTTTGAATCTTTATGCTGTTTTAGAAAAACTATGTGTAATTAATGTTAATGAAATGTATGGCTTCTTAAATGCATTTATTCTTATGTTATTGTTATTATATAAATGTATATGGATGGGTGTATGTTTTGTTGAAGATTTTGGAGGGAGAAGAACGGTGGATTTTGGCGATATTTTTTTAGATAAGTAATTATGTATACGTATTATACTTAAGTGGATGCATAATCGTTAATAATACTCGTTTATGTTTTGGATTTTCAGCTTTAATAAATAATTTATGGATTTTTAATATTAAATTATGCACTTGGAAGCTTACAATTTCGAACTTACAACTTCTGTGTTCTAGGTGAGACCAAAATAAATGAAAAATATTTAACAGTCTATCATATACTGTAGCTTTTGTAAAATACTAATTAACTATTTTGACATATTCCTTCAAGCAAATAATTGGATGAGATAAAATTAAAAAAAATATATATATTTAAAGTGAATTTATATCAATAATGAAAATTATAGTTACTAGAGTCTGACTAATGAAAGAAGAGACTGAAGAAGCGTGACAAATTTAATAAATATCGGCATATCAACCTCTAAATACCTAGAAAAACCTAATTGGATACTTTAGATTTATTATTTGTATTAAATTGGGTGTTCCAATTTGGAGGGTACCTCAACCCTCATTTTTCTTGATATACCTACCCTCATTGGCTGAGCGAAGTGACAAACCAAGGTGACTGTCGATGCGTCTCAACGGCCCGACGAGTTCTCATTCGCCACTCAATGCAAGCACCTACCAACCTACATCCCTCAAGAAGACATACATCTATTATTAACCTCAGCAGCCAATGGATGGAATTGCGGAGTTTATAAGGCTATGCGCGCAAGACGGAGTGAACCAAGGTTAGTCGTTCTCGCATCGGCCTTTTATTGAATTCCCGTACATTGTGTCATTCCAGGTGTAACGATTCACCGCGTTTTTTCAGTCTCTACTTTCATTAGCCAGACTAAAGATATTTCTATCACATCTACAAGTATTTGTAACAATTTATCAATTGTCAATTTATTAAAATATAAATATAAAGCTAGTAAACATTCGTAGAATTGTAAATCTTTATTATTATTCATTTAAATGAATATATTATGGACTAGTTATTGACGTGTTTATTCGTGAATTGTCTTAACGTTTGTAGTATTGATGGATGTTTCTATAATCTTAAATTACTTAAGAATATAGCCAATGATTCGCGCCGAATTCATTAATATAGCAAAAGCAAAAGATATATATTTATTTATATAATCTTGCAATAACAGTTATACTACGAAATACTTTTATTTATTATTATTATTATAATAAATATTTATTCACGTGTTATAATGTAATAAATATTTATGAAATAAAATGAGATTAGAAAAATACATTTAACAATAAATTCTGACAGTTCTGTAATTGAATTGATTAATTCGTGCTTCCAATAATTTAAGGATATTGTTAGTAGTTTAATTAAATGACATTATTAGATTGATAAATTGCCTCATCTCAAATTCCTCGAACAAAATCATTTATATTGTAGTGAGTATTTGTAAGTGTGTATTTTTGATGTATATTCAATGTCTAAATGCAAATAACTACCAATGTTGATTTATTAAAATTAAAATATTATATGTGTTATTCAAAAAATCAATATCAAATAATTCTGTAACGAGGTTTATTTCATTAAATAATTAAACAATATTATATTGTTTCATTTTCACAATAATTATATTTTTTTGTTAAAAAAAAAACACATGATTATAAAAATATTACACTTGAAAAATTCGTTGTCTGTAAAGTTGGTTTACGGACGATGATTTTACGTAAAAACGAGTGGAAGAGAGGTAGATGCGTCACAAGCCGAACGCTTAGGCCGATCGTGCCTATAGCGCTTGTTCCGCGCTCTCGCTTGCACGCTCGGCTCAGGCGGAACGTCACACTATTACGTGCGTGCAGCCGGCGTCCATCGATTTCTAAGACGTCATACATATTCCATCGTTAGTACTACTATTATTCCAGCCCATATTGTCCTATTGTTGGGCAAAGGCCTCCCTCGCTACTCACAACAGTCCAGTGCCACCGTATGCCAGTCCCTCTCGGCGTCCAACTCGTCCCGCCCTCTCCGGCGTGGTCTGCCGCGCCACCGCCGCCCTGTCTCAGGCAGGGCTCCACTTCGTGGTAATTTTGTCCGACAGCTCGTCAGGCATGCGACAGACGTGACCGGCCCAGTCCCACTTCAGCCTGGCGGCATTCTCCCCTACTGCGACTATTTTGGTTTTGGAGCACAGTATGGTGTTACGGATGCGATCAGTTATTCCAAGAATATTGCGCTTCATCGCCCTTTGACAAACCTTGAGTTTGAATTTTTGGATATTAGTCAAAGAGCAAGTTTGCGAGCCATATGTTAGAACGGGAAGGATTGACATGTCCATGAGTTTGCGCTTCAATGGTCTTGTAAAGTTGCCCTTCATCGACCAATGGCTCCTCCAGGCGGTCTCAGAGAGTCGTACGACTTTATCTTGCCTGCCTACCTGGCTGGACCGTCGCATGGCCATCGTTATTGAAGTAAAACTTCTTTACGCACGCTTGATTTTGGGAGTAAGCTGGTGAATGCGTTACGAAAAGTGCGAACGGAAGTTGAGAGGGAGATATAAGTTAGTGAAGATAGAAAGAGAGAGAGAGTTACATTTCGTATATTACTGTAGGGGCAAAAGAGAAAGGTGCGAGCACACATTTTCTTTCTCTCTATCTCTCATAGACAGTTGATTTATCGCATATCTCCTATCCCAAATTAGCATAGATTATACAAACTGCAAAAACAAAACACTCCTTCATGCTGCAGGGTTCATTTTGCTATAGATAAAAAAAGTAATTACGACGTTTCGTATTTTGAATCTATCAGCTTCGATTTACGAAAAAGTTCAGTTATTCCACAACAGATGGCAGACAGCAGCAGAAGCTTTACTTCAGTCATGTGGTCTAAAGCACACTCGTTTTTTATTCGTTCCTATTTAAAGCATTCCTTACATTATTATAGACGAAATAATTATGTACGAAACCTAGATGTAAATACAATTCTTCTGATGTATAGTTTTTTGCAACAAGGCTGTTATCCAATCGAATTAGTACAATTTTGACGAATCCTTTTGGAGCCTTTTAGCGATGTTACGCTAATCAATCGCCTACACCGTTTGATGAAATATTTGTATACTCAGCCAAAAATATAACTACAAACTCTCTGCCGCCAAGCAGCATTGCTGTTACGGTATGGTTAGGGTATGTACGGTAAGGGTATGGTTGCCGGTGAAATTACAGACACATGAGGCTTTACACCTGTATGCCTCAAGTTGATGGACGCAAGGCGTTGTTGGAAAGCTCTTTTAAAATGGAGTACACATTTCACTAACCACTTTTCTTTTTTAACTGACTTCAAAAAAAGGAGGAGGTTCTCAATTCGTTGAAATCTTTTTTTTATGTATGTTTTTTAGGGTATACTTCCAGGTAGTCCCATTGGCACCAAGTCAGGATCTGGTGATGGGATCCCAAAAAAATAGAGGGCAACCCTTAAATTTTATATTACTTCAGAACTCCGTCATTTATAGACCGATTTGGAAAGCTATGTTTTATTTGAAAGGATACACTTTTATTGGTCTTATAGAAATTTCATCAAAATCAGTTCAGTAGTTTGGTTTAGTCGATTATATTTTTGTTAAAAAGTTACTTCTAGAGGTCAATTTCCAATTATCTTTAGCTTTTTTGTTTTTTAAAGTCGGTTACCTAATTTTTAGATCGAGCGAAGCGAGATCTCTAAATCAACTTGGGCAAATCGGCGTTGTATGTATGTATGTTTGTCTGAGGATAACTTTCGAAGTGTTGATCCGATCATCGTAAAATTTAATACATAGGTAGGTAGTGATGGAACAATTTTGTTAAAGCGTTGTTGAGATATTGGGGTTCTGGGGTTCAAGAGGGGTAAAAAAAATGAAAATGAGACTAACTGGTCAAGTGGGACGTCATATGAAAGGTATTTATTAGTACATTTAGACTCCGTTTTTATTTTTCGTATTTTTTATAGTTTTTGAGTTACTTATTAGCAATAATAAAAACTAAACTTTGACAAAATTCATAGGGTACACCAGTGACCCCACAGTACTGTAATATAGTATGCGTGTAGTTTAAGTGACACAAATAAAGGCAAAAGTCTGAAATCCAGAATAACTACAATTTGTACCCCCAAAATAAGACCAATTTACATAAACTCCCGTTACCTGTAATTTAATTGAAACTGTAGGTCAAGTACGTTGGTTATCTATTTCGTGACACTATTTTGATAGTCAAAGATTACAAATACAGTCAAAATCTGTTATAACGACATCGAAGGGACTACTCATATTGAGTCGTAAAAACCGATAGTTGTAACAACCGGTGACAGGTATTAATACGAAAGATAATATGTATATTCATGTAGGAAATTTCTTTTTTGCGACATGTTACAATTTTCACAGTTAACTCAACAATATGTTTTGGTGCGTCTTGTGTAAAGATAAGTAACAAACTGACTTAAGAGATATGACGAAGCGGGCCTTGAGGCTACGGCATGCATGTGCTTTGTTTCTAAGAATTACAAAAGACCCTAAACTTTGTTTACTTTTACGATAATAGCCATTGACTATTATACTGTGCCAGATGTGGATACAGTTACCTATTCAAATTGTTTACAATACAGCTGAGCCGGTCGTTCTACAGATATAATTCTCCGAAAACATTAACCAAATGTGGTCGCTTAATGCGGTATGTTGTAGTCAACAATGTCGTAAAAATGTGTTCGATAAGGCGGTCATACAACATTCAGCCAGGACCTTTGATTTTGGTGAATTTAACCGGTATGTTGTTCTAAACGATGTCGCCATAAACGGTTTTGACTGTAATATTTTTTTGTTTTAATCGGAGACTCGCGAGATCTCAGTTCGGGGCGAACCACTAGTTTATTATATGTTACTTGATTTAAGGTGTCAACTGTACTACCATTTATGTGAAGATGGATGACGTAACTGTGGGAAGACGTTTGCCTTCACATGATGTCTGCAATAAAAGATGCGAATGTAAGTGGCCAGCTCAATGTGAAGCCAATCATTACCAGTTTTGATGGCAGTCGTGCCATTTGGGATATTGCCGTGACTTACTTAACTTGAACTTATGTTGAAGTGTCACGAGAAGCGCATTGCATCTTTATAATGTCAGCCAAAGGAGGTCCACTGCTGAACATAGGCCTCCCCCTTAGATTTCCTACACCCAATGTCCTCCAGCAACCATTATTAAGTCGTCCTACGCACAGGGTCGGATTAACCCTATCGGGGCCCCTAGGTAATGCAATTCGCGGGGCCCGTTCCTTTACCCGTTTCTTACTTTTTAAATATTTTTTTTCTATTACAAAAGTCGAGTCGATCAGATCGACTCCTGCTTTTTGCTTTCATTTAAATGATCTTAATTAATAGATATTGACTTATCAAATAATAGATAAGTCTTAGTTATAGATAAGTGTTATGATCCAGGTCACAAGATGGAATAGGAAAGATAAATGAGACTTGACGCGGTTATTTTAAATTTAATCTTGTTAAATGCAATAAAATATATTGTATACCGAAAGAAAATATTTTTGTGAAATAGGTAGGTACAATAAGTGTAAATAGCAACTCTCCTAACTTTTTTAGATTCAACATCGTTTAAAACATCTTGGAAGTTGACCTTTAAGTAAAATATTTTTTTATATGGCAACGTTACCGAATGTAAATAATGGGGAATGTCACGAATGAAACGTTTTTATCTTGGTGCGTGGCCCGCATCGACTAGGCTCCCGTGGGCCCCTAGTCGGTGGGCCCCTAGGCAGTTGCCTAATCCGCCTTATGGATAATCCGGCCCTGCCAACGCAAAGCTTGTCGCTTTTCAGGGTTTCGTACCCAAAAGGTAAAACGAGACCCTATTATTAAGACTTCGATGTCTGTCCGTCTGTCTGTTCGTCTGTCACCAGGCTGTATCTCATGAACCATCGCATCAGCCATCGAAGGGTTAATAGCACCAAAGAGTTCCCGGCAACATACTCCTGGCGCTAATGGAGCGGGTGATCGAGATGCCCAAGAAGAAACCGGCGAAGACTAAAGAATCTCACGAAACACGCCCGGAGACGAACGGTAAATGTCACAACGGAGCAGTCAAAGTGACTGATGACGCGTTAAGTGACAGCTGTTAAAGTGAAGAGATAAAAGTGTCATAGATTAATAATAGGGAATGAGTGAGGTATTTTTAAGAAGGATTGACCCTCAGCAACGATTACTAGGTCGTCCTACGCAGAGCTTGTCGCTTTTTAGGGTTCGGTACCCAAAGGGTAAAACGAGACCCTATTACTAAGACCTCGCTCTGTCCGTCTGTCTGTTCGTCTGTCACCAGGCTGTATCTCATGAACCGTGATAGTTAGACAACTGAAATTTTCACAGATGATGTATTTCTGTTGCCGCTATAACAACAAGTCCTAAAAACAGAATAAAATAAATATTTAAGGGGGCTCCCATACAACAAACCTGATTATTTTCTCGTTTTAGTTCGATATTGATAACGGCGACAGCTAAACGCTTGAAATATTCACAGAATTTGATTTATATTATTCACTTTAAAATAAATAATTAAATTAAAATAAAATTATTATTCACGGGGGGCTCCCATACAACAAAAGTTATTTTTTGCCGTTTTTATAGATAATGGTAAGGAACCCTTCGTGCGCGAGTCCGACTCGCACTTGGCCGGGTTTTTTATACTACCTTGTGATGGAACTAGCATAAGGCCCACCAGATGTTCAATGGTAACCATCGCCTATAACAAAGTACTGCCTCGTAGGTCACGCACCTTAGATACGTGCCCTACGATGCACTGCCCTGCGTCCATTAACTTGAGGCTTACAGGTGTAAAGCCTCATGTGCCATTCTCACCGGAAACCACACCCTTCATACCAAAACACAGCACTGCTGCTTGGCGGCATAATACTCAATCGTTTATTGTATTCCACAATGTGGATAGGAATAGGTGGTAAATAATAGGTACAATGTTCATTATGGACCCTGTTGGGCACAACAATATCATGGAGAGAGGAGGACGTCATTGTTCTTGTTAGGTTATATTTATTTAAAAAAAGAAAATACTCAAATCTAGTGTCAAATTAGGTAGTTGTAAGTATCTAAAATTTGTCATTTTTCATTAAATATATCATTAAAATATTCGTCAATTGTATAGTAAGTTTTTTTAGTTAGTAAGTATTTTAATTGTTTTATAAATTTTATATTATTTGTCTAATTTTTCAACGCGTCAGGTAGTTTGTTAAATATTTTGATCGACATTACTTAAGGGCTTGAAGAGTGCAGTTTGAGTCGGGAAGCAGGTATCATATGCTTGTTTTTGTACCGCAATGAGTATATCGTATGCATTTCTTCTCGTGTTGTGTAGAAATGCTGGTATTTCCTAGCAAAGATCATTGGGCGGTTTTGACCCACTTTTTTTTTTTCGCGCACAGTGTTCAAATCACTTTTAAAGTAAAGTATTCAATTCCACTTTTCTAAATATGTAAATTTTTTTTATGTATCTGCTGGAGGAAAAATGTTATGTAACAGTATGTATGTGAGTCTAACTATAATTCTATTAGACTAAAAACTAAAGATTTTACTGTCAGCATTGTGAAAATGTATGTACAAGCATAAGAAAAATGTTTGTATCGCATAACAGATTGTATGTCTCTCTCGCTCGCACTTTCGACAGGTAGAAAATAACAGTAAGGTATCGAAGTGCGCGTGCGACGCGCCGCCTGCGCCCCACCCGCTCTGACCGCCCCGCAGTCGTACGTCATCCTTCGTTTCGATCTGTGCGTTTAAACTCGTGTTTCCGATTTTTGCATTTTATTGATTACTTGAGCGTGTTTTATGGACCCCTGATTTTGCTTGACGATTGGTTTACATTAACATGGAAAGACAAAATAGTTGCGTGTCGTGTAATCGATCTGTTTTACGTCGACGAAAACACATATTGACAGTTCTCTTTTTGGAAAGACAAAGGGATCTTGTAGATTTATTATTGCAAGAAATAATACCACGTGAGGTAAGTACACTACACTGTCATCGTATGTGTATGACTCGTCGCGTGCTCTTGATTGTACAAATGTTGCTTTGCTCAATGTAATGGCTCATTTTACTTCTTGATAAATGGAGGAATATATATATTTTTTTTTCAATTGTTTCAGATTACTTTTAATGGCTCACGGGCCATGTGCCATGCTTGTTGGTCAAGGTTAGATCGTCGTTTACGGAATCAACCCGTACAAAATGAACAAGTACAAAATATACCAGTACAAGATCAGCCAGTTGAAGAGCAACCAGTGCAAGATCAAGTACAATTGCAGCCTAGTTTTGTTACGCCTAGAGGATATAAGCGAGCATCGAATACAGCGAGACATTGTATTTTTACAAACTGTAGAAATGTAGTGGCCCATAATGTTCCACTATATGCTAAGTTCCAACTCTTACACAATCACAATTTTTATATACCAGAATTAGCTCGGGTTTGCAATGCTCATTTTATGAGGAATGATTGGGTAGACTTGCTCAACACTACATCCCACGAAAACTTTGACAGTACTCATGTTGTTGGTATGATGAATTTATATAAATGGGGTATCGAACAAAGAAGCAACCTTGATTTCGAAAATATTGAAGAAATAGAGGACAATGAATTTCACTTTTGGACGGGACTAACAAAATATCAATTTAATGTTATTTTGAACCAAACGCCTTCACTGGGTGATCGATCAGTTCATCCTGCCACAGTTCTTGGAATTTTTTTAACAAAAATAAGAACCGGTGAACCAGATGAGCGATTAGCCACTAAATTCAATATGTCGAGGAGAACCCTAGAAAGGAAGTTGGCGATAGCAAGAGAATGCTTAAGTAATGATTTTGTTCCACAGCATTTGGGCTTAAATCATATTACTAGGGAAGATGTGGTGGCCAAGAATCTTGCAATTCCAAGCCATTTTTTTGGTGGTAACTATAATGAACCGGCGGCCATTCTCGTATGTGATGGAACATATATTTATCTACAAAAGAGTTCGAATTTCCTTTTCCAGCGCAAAACTTACAGTCTTCATAAGTTTCGGAACTTAGTAAAACCCTTCCTTATAGTATGTACCGACGGCTACATAGTAGATGTTACGGGGCCTTACACTGCGACTACTTCGGACGCAAGCATTATGCGTGACCTGATGCAAGAAGATTCTCCGATTCATGGGTTCTTGAGAGTTAATGATGTTTTTATATTGGATCGTGGATTTCGGGATTCGATTGATAAAATTGAGGAATGCGGGTATAATCCTCACATGCGGAATGTCAAATCCTCACATGTATGCGGAACAATTCATAAGAATTATAAATGAACGAATGAATGAACCCAATGAGATGGCAGAATATGTGATTAACCATAATTTAAACAGGCAGAGAGTAGCGTTTGTGCGACTCGATGGCAATGATCCGGATTTTGATGACTTTCCTCGGCTTACATTTGACGAATTAATATTGTTTACGTTGGGATCATACCACTTGAGAATCGCAAGATCGTATTGCCACGAGCACATGCGTGAGAATGGTGTATACACTATCGAACTATACCGGCACCAAGAAATGATTGAAAATAAGATATTGATAAGAGGCAGAATACAGTCACGACACGTCCGTGCAAAGCAGTACTACACCTATATTTTAGTAGATCCTACCCATATTGGAAGAAATAGCATCCAACAGTATTACTGCTCGTGTATACACGGCCGTCGCACTGTCGGAAGCTGTGCACATGTTGTAAGCGTCGTATACTTTCTGTCATGGGCCAGGCATCAAGACGTGATAGACGCGCCTGCAGCCTTTTTAGATGAATTAACTATAGATTTTGATAATGCAGAATAAAAATATTATTACCGCAAAATGGATTTTATTTTCGTATTCCTGGAAATTGTTCAAAACAACTGTTTTACAAAGTATTTTTACAGTCAGGCCAATAGTTTTTACTTAGTTCATTATAAAAATGCTATAATAATAATTTAAAAATGCTATAATAATTATTTTAAAAATGCTATAATATTAATTAAAAAATTTTTTTTTGCGGTTCTCCCATATCCTGCAATAATGCGACCCATACCATTAAGTAACATATACATTTAACTACATACCTAGCCCTGTTTCGTTTTTGTGCGCCGTGGGTCATATGTCCGAACAAAATGCCCAATGACCTTTACATACTTCCATAATATAAATACATGGTCGGGTAAGAATTTCGTGTTGTTGAAAATGGGGTTTGCAACTATCTGTTTGTTCTATGTTAGCTAATATTCGGATAAGTTTCTTTTGTAGTGTAAATAGCGATACATTTGTACTGTTTCCCCATAAGATAAATGTGGGTTAATTCTCTGTGGGTCCGAAATACCAAAAGATCATTGGAGGAGCTACGCATCCAATATAATATCTTCCGGATGATGTTGCGGTTGCCCCGATACTGCAGTGCATCGGGGATGTTTGCATACTATCACACAGATGGCTTTCACGCCATCATGCGCAAAAAAACGGCATCGCTGATGAGCAGAATTCGGGGCAGTCGCAACAGCATCCTGAGGACAGTGGCTGAATGCTGCACATCTCCGCTCTGGAAGTGTTTTGTGCGGAGGGTGATTAATGAAGGAAATAATTTCCTCAGTTAGTCACCCACAGCACAAAATGGTGTTTTCTATTTTCACCCAGTGCCTATTTTTTATTTTTGCCTATTTTTTATTTTTGTATATTTAGCTGTTCTTCTTAGTTGTTATATATTTTTTTTTTGTGTGTATGTTAGTCTTAAGATATGGACTCTAGTTGTCTGAAATAATTTTTTTTTATTTTTTATTTTTTTTATTTTTGTATATTTAGCTGTTCTTCTTTGTTGTTATATATTTTTTTTTGTGTGTGTATGTTAGTCTTAAGATATGGACTCTAGTTGTCTGAAATATTTTTTTTTTATTTTTTATTTTTTTTTATTTTTTATTTTTGTATATTTAGCTGTTCTTCTTTGTTGTTATATATATTTTTTTGTGTGTATGTTAGTCTTAAGATATGGATCCTAGTTGTCTGAAATATTTTTTTTTTATTTTTTTTTATTTTTTATTTTTGTATATTTAGCTGTTCTTTTTTGTTGTTATATATTTTTTTTTGTGTGTATGTTAGTCTTAAGATATGGACTCTAGTTGTCTGAAATATTTTTTTTTTATTTTTTATTTTTTTTATTTTTGTATATTTAGCTGTTCTTCTTTGTTGTTATATATTTTTTTTTGTGTGTATGTTAGTCTTAAGATATGGACTCTAGTTGTCTGAAATATTTTTTTTTTATTTTTTTTTATTTTTTATTTTTGTATATTTAGCTGTTCTTCTTTGTTGTTATATATATTTTTTTGTGTGTATGTTAGTCTTAAGATACTCTAGATACTCTAGTTGTCTGAAATATTTTTTTTTTATTTTTTATTTTTTTTATTTTATAAGATAACAGAATATGATAGGCAATTATAGGCATAGGCATAAATAGGTATAGTGGTAGTACTTTCCCGGGCGAGTCCTTTCACAAGGAACTCATTAACATTACTACTACTACCATACTATTATATAGGGCATTTTTTTTATAAATTATCGTTTGAGCACGATCTCGCCTGATGGTAAACGATGATGCAGTCTACGATGGTACACGCTTGCCTAGAAGAAACCTATTCACTCGTGACTTGAAGTCCCCTTGGTTGTAGTTATCAGGAAACAGACTCAGGCAAGGCCTTCCACTCCTTGGCGGTGCGCATAATAAAGGTGGAAGAGTACCGCTTTGTGTGGATGGGAGGTATGTCTACCATGTAGCGGTGGCACACCGCGGAGCGTCTGGTTGTCCGATGATATAATGGGGATGGTGGGATCAGCTTGAAGAGCTCCGCAGCACACTCTCCGAAATGTATCCGATAGAAAACTGAGAGGCTTGCAACCTTTCGACGATGCTCGAGGCTGTGGAGCCTTGCATCTGCTAACTCGTCATTGCAAATGAGCTTCTTGGCTCTTCTCTCAATTGAATCTAGAGCCTCTAGCTGGTACTTCGCTGATCCGTCCCAGAGGTGAGAACAGTACTTCAGACATGATCGGAATTGTGCTTGGTATAAGTTGAGCAACTGTCTCGGTGTGAAGTATTGCCTCACCTTTGCAAGTATACCAAGCTTAGTAATAGCTTATATCAGATGTCATTACACTACAGATCAATTGGATGACAGAGGTCGAAGGAAATAATATTTTTTCTGTTTATGCGATGCGATATACACGTTACTAGCTGACCCGCCCGCGGCTTCGCACGCGTGGTTTGTCAACAACATTACCCTCCTTCTGCGCAGTCGTGTAAAAAGTAGCATATGTCCCAATCCCGGTCACAATCTATCTATATACTACTAAACTGGTGGTAGAGCTTTTGTGAACGGGCTCGAGGAAGTGGGCACCACCGCCTTACCTTTATCTACCGCCAAATAGCAGTACTTGTGCTGCTGTGTTCCGGTTAGATGGCAATGGTATGTTTCTGTAATTACTGGCACATAGACATAACAGCTAAGTCCTATAGTATGGCAACGTATCCACATAGAGATCAAGACAACATAATAGCTTGTTTTGGATTCTATGTGGACATCCATGGGATGCAGTAGCCACTTAACATCTGGTGGACTGCATGCTCGTTTGCTATATAAGTAGTATAAAAAAAAACAATCTATCTATATAGGGTGCTTGATAATATATGCATAAAAATGAAAGAGGTTATTTTGATGAGCATCCTACTAATATTATAAACACGAAAGTTTGTATGTATGGATGTTTGTTCCTCTTTCACGCAAAAACTACTGAATGGATTTTAATGATAGTTTACAATAAGCTTTCACATTAGAATAACACATAGGCTATAGTTTTTAAAGATAAATGTGTGATTTGTCGAAAATATAATGATAATTGTCAAGTAAGTCGGAAAAAATCTGCCATCTGCGAGCTATTCTGGCGTACGCTGCAAAAACTGTAGAGTTTACACACATACATATAATGTATAACAGAAATGTTTATCTTAATTAGTCCTACAAAAAAGTCTGCGACAGCATATTAGGTTGGGGAAAAAGTTACTTCGCATTTTTTAAGAAAATTCAAAACATTTTTTAATATAGTTTATTTACATTTAACTAAAGTATGTAGGTACCATTTTATTCGATAACTTTTTGCCATTTTGTAGGTAGGGACATGGTCTCATTGCTATAGAAATTTTGGGGCTTCTGATCAAAATACCGCGACTAGTAGTTTTGGCAGTCTTCTCGTGATGTTAACCTGACACTGCCTAAAGAATTCTAAAAGACCATAACAGGTGGAAATCTGAAGGTGCAAGGTCAGGACTATACGGCGGATACATTAACACCTCCCAGCCTAACTCTCTTAATTTTTGCTGAGTGGCTAAAGATGTGTGAGGTCTAGCGTTATCATGATGAAAAACCACACCCCTTCTGTTGATTAATTCCGGCCGCTTTCTCTCAACTTCTTGCTTTAATCTCATGAGTTGTTCGCAGTAGAGTTCAGAATCGATGGCCTGGTGGTAACAGCTCATAATGAATAATGCCCTTCCAATCCTACCACATACACAGCATCACCTTGTTGCGAGTTAACCCGGCTTTTGTCACAGTCTGTGAAGCCTGACCGGCCTTTGACCACGACCTTTTTCGCACGTTCTTGTCGTACGTGATCCACTTTTCATTACCAGTTATCAGCTTCTTCAAAAATGGTTCGGTTTCATTACGTCGTAATAAAGAATCACAAATGAGTACACGGTTCATTAGGTTTCTTTCAGTGAGCTCGTGGGGTACCCAAATATCGAGCTTTTTTGTGTACCCAGTTTTTTTCAAATGTGCTAAAACTGTTTTGTGGTCAATTCCCAGTTCTTCTGCTACGTCGTAACTGCTGATATGCCGATCTTGCTCCACTATTTAAAAAATGGCATCAATTTTACAACCCTTATCCGTAATAGGGCGACCAGAGCGACGTGCATCTTTGACATCAATATTTCCGGATTGAAAACGCTTAAACCAATCTTGTGCTAGTACCACAGACACTGCACTAGGTCCATAAACATCGCAAATTTTTTTTGCGGCTTGTGTTGCATTTTTACCTTTTGTGTAGTAAAATTTTAAAATGTATCGAATTTCTTCATTAGATTCACTCATCTTTACAGCACGAAAAACAAATAAAAACCACACATTTTCCTAATTTGAATTTGGAATTATCTTCTTTAAAATTTAAACTTTGAATGATACCAAAACCAGCCAGATACAAATAGTATAGCCAAAGAGATTTTATTACAAGTTCATACATACTATAATGCGAAAAGACTTTTGCCCCAACTTATTATATCTAGCTTTTATTATTTATAGAATACATTAATAATAAAGTAGACTAATTAATAGGTACTACAGAAGCGTGATTTTCAATTAGGAAATGAGAATAGTTTTTTCGATATTAATTAGTATGTAGCTATAACTTTAAATTGAATAAATAATATGTAAATTGAATAGGCAGGTATTGCATTCTGTCTGTCTGTTACGCGTTCACAAGTAATCCGCAGAACAAATACTCGAAGCTACTCGAAGTGCTTACTAATCCTGCGCAGACGAAGTCGCGGCTACCAGCTAGTAATAAATAAATTTGTGAAATGTTTACCATAGAAATGTGAAATATATGTTGGCATGTAAAAACAAACACTTTATTAAACTTACGTTGTGCTATTGCATAATGCTTGCCATCTAACCACAGATACTGTATTGGTGACGTCTCGAGATATCACTTGTTGTCCCTTTTTAACCCAAAACCCGCAGCCATTTCCGAGATATCAAAAATACATGCCTGCCTAGATCTACGGTAGTAGGTAGGCACTAGTAGCAAATCTACGCTTTTGTGGATTACGGCCATTATTTTTGAATGTCGATTGCAAGAGTAGGCAGTAAGTTTTATATCGAATTATAATCACCTAAACTTAGTCGATTTTCTTTAAAATTTGATAATATACTTAACTAGTAGTTTTTTTTTTCAAGAAGTCCTTTTTTATGTTTTTTTCGAAACCGTCACTTGAATATCGTCAGTAATTACCAAATACCTCATAATTTTAACCCCTTACTTTGTCCCCCCCCCCCCCCCCTTAGGGATGATGTTGCAAAAACACATATTTCTTTACTTCTTACCAAAAGCCTAAATATGAATTATTTCAGATACCTACCTTTAGAAATTATGGATTGCCCATACACACTTTGAACACCTATTTCACCCCCTTCAAAGTTATTTTTTGAGACAAAAGATGACCTATGTCCTGCTCGAGAATATAATATATCTCCTTGCCAAATTTCATTACGATCTGTTCAGCCGTTTAGTCGTCAAAAGGTAACAAACTAACAAACAGAGATACTTTCGTATTTATAATATTGGTATGGATTAATTTACACATATCATATAGTTTATTCATTTAGACGTAACATTTATTCATATTAATTTATATTCCAACACTATTATCTGTTTCCAAAGGGTAGGCAGAGAATACCAATCAGTTTTTCGAACATTGACCGAGTAAAGATGACATGGAAATTATTTGCTCTGCGCGTTATTTCCTTACAAGCTTTCCCAATTTGCAACAAATAATTTGGGGGAACTTATTTAGAACTTATATGAAAAGGTGTCGTAAGAATCGTTGGGACTTATTGGGAAACAGAGTGTTTGGGATTACGCTTAACTCAAGGCTCAATTGTTCTTCCTTACAATGTTGTTATTCTACCAATCCACACAAGCCACCATCACTTGATTATTTAACGCGCCAGCGAACACTGAGCGCAACTTCAATTCGGCCACGTCAAAAACTTCGGCCTCAATATCGCTATCCCTGTTTAGTGACGAAGTTTAGCCACGCAGAGCGACAATGATAGCAATAGAACGATTCTAAATTTGATTAAATTTTGACCGTGTTCCGTAATACCAAAAATGATGACTGAAAACTTGTTGTATTTTTCTCATTGTGTTGTTATTCTGTAACTAGACGATTTAATCTATGTTCCCATGACTAGGGTACGTAAGATGTTGTTGTTTTTAATACGAAACAATTAGGTTGAAAACAGGTCTTTTATGACGTAAAAACATGCAGAATTCGATACGCTTCTATTTTATTTTAGGTAAGTATTTTGATATAATATATGGTTGGGAACCTAGATAAATACTATTCAAATTAAAATAATACCTTATTAAGGTAGAAATATGCTCCATTTAGAAATGATCTTGGTAGTACGTGTTGTAAGGGCGATTGTCCCTCCGGTGTCCCCTTAAAACTTACTTTTATTGGTTGTTATATTAAGGTTCCTTTTACCCGCTCCTCGAATTTTGTACAAAGACATACGCCAATACACACATTGTGGTAACAAGACAAAGATCTGTTTTAATGTAAAAATATCCTGAAATCCGTTAAGAAAATATCCAGTAACTAGGCCAATCGTCAAATTAAGTAGGTACCTGGCATCGCACAGTAGGTGAGTTATAAAAACTGGCAGTAAAATTGACTTTTCAAAACGATTCTTGTGTTTATAAGAAGTATTTTTTAGGGTTCCGTACCCAAAGGGTAAAACGGGACCCTATTACTATGACTCCGCTGTCTGTCTGTCCGTCGGTCACCAGGCTGTGTCTCATGAACCGTGATAGACGGTGGAAATTTTCACAGATGATGTAAGTATTTCTGTTGCTGCTGTAACAACAAATACAATAGTTACATATTCACGTTATTAATAAATAATTAAATTAAAATAAAACAAAGCTTACAACAAACGTGATTTTTTGCTCCTTTTTAGGGTTCCGTAGCCAAATGGCAAAAAACGGAACCCTTATGGACTCGTCATGTCTGTCTGTCTGTCCGTCCGTATGTCACAGCCACTTTTTTCCGAAACTATAAGAACTATACTGTTAAAACTTGGTAAGTACCTAGATGTATTCTGTGAACCGCATTAAGATTTTCACACAAAAATAGAAAAAAAAAACATTAAATTTTGGGGGTTCCCCCAATAATATACTTAGAATTATATAAATACTTAGAACTGAAACTCAAATTTTTTTTTTCATTATACTCATACATGTGGGGTATCATCTATCGACAGGTCTTCAAAAATAATATTGAGGTTAATAATATCATTTTTTTTTTCTAAACCGAATAGTTTGCGCGAGAGACACTTCCAAAGTGGTAAAATGTGTGTTTGAAGTACCCTGTAACTTCTAAAATAAGAGAATGATAATACTAAAAAAATATATGATACACATATTAAATCACTTCTTTTTAACATTCTCAATAATCCCACTTCACCTTTTTATCTAAAGGAGCGTTTCAAGTTTCTGTATCATACGCACTCTCTAACCCTTCGTTCTTCCGAAACTCTACAGCTTCTAACTCCCGTCCATAGTTCACAATTTATGGTGACTCCTTCACACTACAAGCTGTGCGACTGTGGAACGCCTTACCTTTGTCTATAAGGTCGTCCCAATCTCTTCCTACTTTCAAAGCAAATGTATACAACCATTTCCTTTCGTTGTCTCGTAACTGCTAGTTAGTGTTTATGTTATTTATCCTCTTTATGTAGTGTAGTTTATTTATTCTTATATTATTTGTATGTATTTAAGTTTATGTTTATTAGTATAAGCAATAGGTATATTTTATTTTGTGGGTTCTGTTTATGTCTGTAGGTACTCTTACACCGCCGTCTTTTGACAATGTGTGCAATAAAGAGTTTTTCATTCATTCGTTCATTCATATGATGTACCTACTAATGTAGGTACATCATATCTATGAATGAATGAATGCAACCTTCCACCGAAAATTGGTTTGAACGAGATCTAGTAAGTAGTTTTTTTAAATAGGTACGTCATAAATCATAAACCGCAATTTACCTGTCATTCAATCAACTCAAATATAAAAAAGTTATAACGAACTACAAGAAATTTTATATTAAGTTACTTGCTGCTACGGAACCCTTCGTGCGCGAGTCCAACTCGCACTTGGTTTTTTATTTATTCTTAAAAAGAATCGTTGGAGTTTGCATCGCTGCAGCTCCATATCTACAGATGTTTACAAAAATGAAGGCCGACTGTACCTAGTGATTACAATAATGTCTTTGGGCTTAAACATTGACATTGGCACATATTATCAGCCCATTGATATTCAACTTGCGTTTGCCCTTGACGACGGAAATACGTTTTATAGCCCCTTACACTACAATGTGATGGGATTGCTAATAATTAAAATTATGTATAGGACTTACGACCCGACTTTACACTGACTGATGGAGCGAAGCGAGATAACCAAATCAACATGGGCAAATTGGCGTTGTATGTATGTATGCATGTTTGTCCGAGGATAAATTTCGAAGTGTTTATCCAATCATTGTAAAATTTTATATACATATAGGTAGGTAGTGATGGCAAAACTTTGGTGTGACTAAATGAGCTAAAAATGTGGGGGGTTGTTGAGATATTGGGGTTCAAGAGGGGTAAAAATAACCAAAATGGGACTATCCAGTCATGTATCACTTCTAATAATAGGTCTATGTGAGTACACTTCGCCCTGTTTTTATTTTTAGTGTAAACCTGGTAGTTGTAAGTTTTTAGCCCTAATATAAACTGAACTTTGTCAAAATTCACAGGGTACACCAGTGACCCCACAGTAATGTAATTTGGTATGCGTATAGCTTTAGTGACACAAATATAGGGAAACGTCTGAAATCAAGAATAACTGCAATTTCTGCCCAAAAAAAGGAAATCAAATTAACATGAACTTCCGTTAACTGTATTTTGAATAAAACTGTAGGTCAAGTTAGTTGGTTCGGACCTCGTGGTACTATTCTGACAGTCAAAGATTACACATAATATTTGTTGTTTTTATGAGAGACTCGCGAGATCTCAGTTCGGGGCGAAACACTTTTTTATTAAGCTCTATCACTCTTGTATTTTGTAACAAACTCCCAAGTGATGACAATTAACAAATTTAAAAACTTAGGTATATATACAGAGCGTCCCACGGCTATGCCACATGGAGGAAAAGTACCTTGAAAATTGTAGATGGAACATTTTACTGAAACAAGACATTATTTTAATTTAAAACCAATTTAAACTGCATTCATAGATTTTTAAATAAATACATGTTTGAACCGAGAATCGAACCCGCTACACAAGAAAAAAATTACCCTGTAGCTTTATCATACCGATTTAAAGGCATCATCATAAGGATTATTTTATGCTAAATAACATAGTGTCAGATATAAAAGGAAGACCATGAATTCCTACCTAGTATGGGACTCAAAATGAGTCCCATACTATTGAATTCAAAGTCGCACTCTTTTGATTATTTCGCTCCCTGTCGATTTTTTGACCATGTTGTGGTGGATATTTAGAATAATACGTCTAAGTTCTGCTTGTAGCTCGTGGACACTTTCATACTCGTTCTTGTAAACTAAATTATTTACATAACCCAATAAAAAAATGTAACGGAGTTAGATCTGGAGATCTCGTTAGCCATCTTATCCATTTGTCCCGATCCAGGAAAGAAAGTGTTCGTTGTGATAGTCCCTTGTTCTGTAACTGTTATGAGCCGGAGCCCCATCTTGCTGAAAAGTAAGGTTTCGTCGTTCAGCAACTTTTCGAAATTCCAATTTCTTATAACTTTTGAAACTATCATGGTTATGAACACTATTTATACTAAAAATGGGATATTTACCATGATTTGTGAGTATTTGAGTATCCCGATATTTCGGCGCAGTTGCATGCGCCATGATCACGGGTAAACTGAAGTCTTTGCGAGTAGGTAGTTATTGGCAGATATAACGATCTACCCTCTTTCTTAGTCTCTTGCTAGGAATTTATTCGCTAATTCTATTACTACCACCGGCTTCATTGTCGATCATAACTCGATTCCGACACACAACACTCACGGTATCAGGGCGGTGAAGAATGTTGACAGACAAAAGTCTGCCATAGCGGAACATCTGCTGGACTCAGGCTCAAACCACTGGATCGAGCTACACAACCCACAAGTAATCTCAACTGAGCGACATTACATGCCAAGACTGGTTCAAGAGGCAATTGAGATTGCCAAACACAAGAATTTCAATCGTGAAGATAGTTTTCAATTATCTGGAGCCTGGAATCCTGTGGTGAGAATGTGTAAGAACAGAAGAAGTGAAGTGTCAATTACGCGTCCTGATACCGTGTGTGTGTGTCGGAATCGAGTTATGATTGAGAATGAAGCCGGTGGTAGTAATAGAATTAGCGAATTAATTCCTAGCAAGATACTATGAAAGAGGGTAGATCGTTATACCTGCCAATAACTACCTACTCACAAAGACTTTAGTTTACCCGTGATCATGGCGCATGCAACTGCGCCGAAATATCGGGATACTCAAATACTCACAAATCATGCTAAATATCCCGTTTTTAGTATAAATAGTGTTCCAATTTCTTCTTCACCTTCCCTCACTGAACTTTTAGGATTTGCCTCAAAGTATATCAAAATGTCGAGTTCATCGTCAGTGTTTGTCATTTAGTGCCGCGGTTGTGGTAAGTTATGGTCGAAACGTCCCAAATTTATCAGATTATCCACCAACCGTTTCATAATAAATCGAGATGGTGTATTTCTATCAGGATATCTTTCGCGGTACAATTGTAATGCTAATGTTATGTTTTTGTGGTTCAAAAAGTATGCTTCCATTAAATCGAAATTATTTTGATACGCCATTGTTATGTAACAAATTCACAATACAATGCAAAAATCCAAAAATGAAAATCACAGACACAAAAGAATAAAAGTTTGAAAATGGAACACATTTTTGAATTATTTCTGTATAATCAGCCAGCCGCATTGCCGGCTCGCAGTTGTATGTCCTTACGGCAATGTCTCAACTTTTCATTTTTCTGAACAAAATTTCACACCAAATGTAAAAATTCCTGGTCTTCCTTTTATTTCTGACACTATGTTATTAAGCAAAAAATAATCCTTATGATGAAGCCGTTCGATCAGTATGATAAAGCTACAGGGTAATTTTTTTTCTTGTGTAGCGGGTTTGATTCCCGGTTCAACCATGTAATTATTTAAAAATCTATGAATGCAGTTTAAATTGTTTATTAAATTAAAATAATGTCTTCTTTCATTAAAATGTTCCATCTACAATATTCAAGGTACTTTCCCTCCATGTGGCATAGCCGTGAGACGCCCTGTACTTAACTATAACATATCGGATTATTTAGATGGTAGAGAAGCTTGGGATTGAAATTGCTCCAACGCGCTCAAAAATGTTGCATTTTAAACGTATTTTTTTTTATTGTTATGTTATTCTAAATGGATCATTAAAAAGAAAAACCAGCCCTATTTCCTGGCTTGCTCGCGAAGGAACAGGCAGTAAAATTGATGTTTCAAAGCGACCTTTGTGATTTTCTATACTAATCTATATCTGTAGTAATATTATAAAGAGAAAAGATTTGTATTTTATGTGTATGTTTCTAATGAATAAACTCAAAAACTACTTAACCGATTTAAAAAAAATCTTTCACTGTTGAGAAGCCACACTATCCCCGGGTGACATAGGCTACTTTTTACCCAACTGCGCAGAAGGAGGGTAATGTTTTTATTGAAAAACTACGCGTGCGAAGCTGCGGATTGATCAGCTAGTAATGAATAAAAACATAATAATTGATTGATTGGTACCTTTCTATCAGTGAAAGAATTTTCAAAATCGGTTCAGTATTTTCTGAGATACCTTCAAACATACAAACTTTACAATATAGAAAATAATGATGTACTTATTATCTAAATTAAAATTAGCAGTATTAGGCTGCTGCCAAGTTTGCACAAGATGTTATTGGCATATGTAATTATTTGAACAGAAAGAATATATATACAAATATTTATATGAATATTATAAAATAAATAAATAAATATCGCTGGATATTTCATAAAGCGCTATCTAGCCCCAAATCAAAACTTGTATTAGGGGAACCAGTTAACTAATAGAATATTTATATACCTTATTTTATGTAAATACATACTTATAATATATAGAAAAACATTCAAACCCGGAACAAATATCTGTAGATTATGCAAACATTTGGTCCGCGGCGGGAATCGAACCCGCTACCTCCTGCGTCTCAGCCGGCTTTTCGTCCACTGCGCCACGGAGGTCATCAAAATACTTAAGATACAGTTGAATCATAAAGACCGTTGCAAACGATCTATAGATAGTTCAACTACTCCAGATCACCACCAGGAAGTGTCCCCGGCTGGTAGGGATCAAAATTCAGGGACAATTCTGAAAAAAATGCCAGTGAAAAAAACGAGTGTGCTTTAGACCACACGACTGAAGTAAAACTTCTTTTTCAAAATATTAATTTATAAAATTGATCAATTACAAAATTGCCAACACGTCTGTAGGTCGATCAGTCTATGTTCATGGACTGACGCAAATCGCACTCGCGCATTAACGTTTAAAAATTCACCAGCTTACTCCCCAAGTGTGCGTAAAGAAGTTTTACTTCAAAACGATATTTAACAAATGAATTTTAAGTTCGTTAGGTATAGAAATTCACGGACAGTTCTCATCACAAAATGTATAAATAACAATTTGTTTCAAATAATAATCATGTCGCATTAATTATAGCAATAATAAAGGGTACCTTATTAATTATTAACAATCTATCAATACTGAGAAGCAAGATGCGAGGTTGCAGATTCGTTGACCTTATTCGGTGCAAGTGTACAATTAACGGTACTCTGACATAAACTCCAGCTATCTGCAGCTGTGTTAACCATTAAACTGTACGGTTCGTTCTTTCTCGCATACCAGATCGCGCAATCGCGGTAGTTTTGAACGTTAAGGGGACACCGGAGGGGAATTGCCCATGCAACACGTACTACCAAGATCATTTCTAATTGGAGCATATTTCTACCTTAATAAAGTATTATTTTAATTTGAATCGTATTTATCTAGGTTCCCAACCATATATTAGATCAAAATACTTACCTAAAATGAAATAGAAGCGCATCGCATTCTGCATGTTTTTACGTCATAAAAGACCTGTTTTCAACCTAATTGTTTCGTATTAAAAACAACAACATCTTACGTATCCTAGTCATGGGAACATAGATTATATCGTCTAGTTACAGAATAACAACACAATGAGAAAAATACAACTAGTTTTCAGTCATCATTTTTGGTATTACGGAACACGGTCAAAATCTAATCAAATTTAGAATCGTTCTATCGCTATCACTGTCGCTCTGCGTGGCTAAACTTCGTCACTAAACAGGGATAGCGATATTCAGGCCGAAGTTTTTGACGCGGCCGAATTGAAGTTGCGCTCGGGGTTCGCCGGCGCGCACAGTGAATCGTCTAGAACATGGTAGCTGGACAAAATTATTTTATGGGTTCACATGATCGCTACAGCCATAATAACATATACTGAATCATTTTTTTTGCGTTATGTGGTAAAATAAAAAAACTTAGTACGAAATAAAAATTTATTGAAAATAGAAGTCTAGAAGAATACATATTAACGAAATAATTTAAATTATATATCTACACAATTTAAAAACTTAACTTAAATTACTTAACATAACATAACATATCATCACGCCTTATTCCCCGAAGGGGTGGCAGAGGTGTATTACTACACCCACTTTAAATTACTTAACTATAATAATATCTACTATTATAATAAATTACAAATAGAAATCGTCAGATGATTCATCATCGCTGTCACAGTTAGACGAATCAGGTACCACATAATCGTTCTCCTCACATAAAGTAACTTCACGTGGTACTTGATGTGTAGTAGGTATGGAAGGCGGAACTATCAAGCTTAGCACTTCTGCGGGCAATTTTTCAGGTCTTTTCTTAGGAATTTCCCTAAGCGAGTTGATTACAGGATCAGATGTTATCAGCAGCATATATAATAAATATGTATTCGTGGCAATACGTGACTGTTTTCTGCTATGATGCTCTCGGAATCTACGACAGTCTTTGTTACGGGCTTCTTGAGCCTCCTCCGATAGCTGTCCGATTGGAACAATACAGCTTTGGATGACTTCTGTACTGTGTAATAAGATTTTATGCACAGTAACAGGCATATTATACCACGGATACAGACTAAGGTAAAGAGATCGAGTCTCAGAGCAAACTTTTTCAAATTCTATGCAATTAATATCATACCCAGAAGATAATGTTCGAAGTAATATACACATTTTTTTAATTAAATTAACATCCAATCCTGTAATCTCACCGCTTAGTTCCGGATTCATAAAAAACCTACGTGCAGTGTTACCATCATTTGTGTTACCATAACCCGGTTTTGGTTTGTCTACAATAAGCCCCATCTGAGTTTTAAAATCTAACTTAATTTTCTCTGAACGTAACTTTACACTAATTTTATCGTCAGCGCCCCTAGCTTGCCACTTTTTTATATCCAAACGATAACTAATATGTAGTAAACACTCAAAACAACGTATCCATGCATGTAAAGTAGACAAACCAAAACCGTAATGTTCTTTATTAACGACTACGTCTTTTAAATCACCATTCATCATTGTCGGGGTAGCACCACATATATAACATTTTTGAGGGGAGCGTGTGTCAGTCAAAGCGTTACATACTTTTCCGTCTGTCATGGTCAGTAAGAGGTCATGTTTTATAGTAATTTCATATTCTTCAACATTACAAATAGTTGGAAGAAGCTGAGATATTTCTTCCAAGACTTTGTTGGTTTCGGCTTTGGTGAATTCATTAGTTTCCTTTGAAAAAATAAATTTGATTGGTCGGCAATAGAGAGTTGACGAAGGCCGTGGATTTTGCCATATAATATGTTGGCCGTCACATAATTTCAAAGGAACTAATGAAAACATGAACAGGAATTCATCAGTAGCATTAGCATCTTCGAACCTTTGCTTATAGGTACTGTGGCCTGAACTGCCGTCACAGCCCCATTTGCTAATTAATGTAAGGGATGAATTAGAAGACACAACATTTCTTATAACATCACTTTGCGCTTCAATTAAACGATCAGCAGTTTTGTTTAAAATGCCTTGTAGATTAATTTCAGCGCGCGTTTCCGTCACAGAAATATACTCATCTAAAGGATAACACATTTTTTTAGACTTAACTACACTATGATAAGATGGAAACATCTGATGTCCCGCCTTCAATGACACCTTACGCGTCTGTTTGTAACTATGGCTGGTACACTTAGCATCAACATAATGAGCTAAAGCTTCATCACTGCTCAATTGACGACCACCACACGCAACATTGGTTGTTTTAGCTTTTGGAGAGTTGTCAGATATTTTATGAATTGAACTAGCTACATTTCTTCGACCAGATACTCGATTGGCTACTTCAGCGGCTATGGTTAACTCACTAGCACTTCGCGATTGCACTAAATCTTCAACCCTCCGTTTTTTGGTTTTGAATGACGATTCGTCAAATTCTTTTCTGGGTCTGCCTGTAGTCCGACTTGGTCCAGATGACGAAGACGCAGACGGGCGATGTACTTGAACTTCAAATTGTATTTCATTACCCTCTAACCAATCCTTATTGTTATTCAAAAACCTATTGAGGTTATTTTTCGATGCGGACCACTTTTCAGCAAATTTTGAAGAAATACTTGAAATTTTCGTACAAATATTCTTCTTTGAATCAAGAGTGACATCTGAACAGTTGATTTTGTTCAATACAAACTCTGTGAGCTTTGAATTACGGTCCTCTTTCATGTGTTTACGCCATTCTTCAAAGAAATCGATTTTTGAAATCGAAATCACAACTTCTGAAAAAAATAATTAAAAAGAATGGGGTGAGTTGGGGTGGCAAAACTATATATCATTTTAAAGTTAAATATTGTGGCTATTACATACGTAAATAACGGCCTGGATATATTTGGATAAAAAAAGTTACACTCGATGAAAGTTACTAAATAGAAAAATTTACACGATATAAATGTCCATTTCTATAAAGCCTATAAACATCAACGTCAACAAGTTAAATGATCCCAATTTATGAAGAAATTTAAAGTACATACCTTCAAGTAGAAAATCCATAACACTCACAATAATATAAATAGCACAAGTGGTCATAAGATGTTGTCGTAAGCACTGCAAACTATCAACTGATTTATTTGCATAAATGCATTTTCCTTATTACCTCACTTTCCAGTACTATGGCGGTGTGCTACAAAGGGTAAGGCACGTGTTATACCTGGAATTCTGAGTTTTGAGGTGTGGTTAATGAGACAGGATTATGATTTAATCGATTCTAGGAATCGACTTTTGTCCAGCTGGCTAGTTCTAGGTAATTCACTGTGGCGCGTTAATACCAAAGTAAAACCATAAGAAAAAACGTCATTTTGACATCAGTCAAACCAACGTGAAACCCTAACCGAACACGTTACGTTACAACTTTAGACACATTCAAAATTAGATGGTTCCCCTGATGATGGTGCCACTTGTAGACTTCATAAAGTTAGTAAATCGTTTAAAGGGCAAGGTGTACGCTTTTATAACAAACTCCCAAGTGATGTAGAAAAATTGGCAATTAACAAATTTAAAAACGCAATTAAACAAAATCTTTAGAGAAAAGCCTACTACAATATTACATACCGGATTATTTAGATGATAGAGAAGCTTGGGATTGAAATTGATTCAACTCGTTCAATTTACAATTTAGACGTACCTAATTCATTTTCATTATCGTTATGTGTTCATGCAACCTGCTTGAAACTTCGTCAACCTATTGTTGCGATAGCATAACAAAGTCAATGTATCAAATTAAATTTTAAATGTTAATTGGGAGAATTATCCTCAATTATTTCACATCGGTATTTGAAAGATTTTATATTTATGTGTTTCCTTTGTGTGTTACTAAATAAACTAGTGATTCGCCCGAACTGAGATCTCGCGAGTCTCCCAAAATAAAAAAAAATATTCTTAGGGCGACTCGCGCAACGATTCCTAACGTATTCAGTGGCTAAATATGATTTAAGGAGTGGTCAAAATTCAAATCATACAAATACGTAAAATTTAAACATGTTTAGTCACTGAATACGTTTAGGGATCGTTGTGCAAGCCTGCCTTAATCTTTGACTTATAAAATAGTGCCAAGAAATAGGAATCCAATTAACTTGACCTACAGTTTCATTCAAATTACAGGTAACGGGAGTTCAGTTATCTGGATTTCAGAATAACTGCTTTTGTGTCACTAAAACCACACGCATACCAAATTTCAGTACTGTGGGGTCACTGGTGTACCCTGTGAACTTTGACAAAAAAAAAACAATTTACATGAACATTTACATGGGTTCGATTCCCGCCGCGGAACAACTCTACAGATACTTGTTCAGGGTCTGGTTGTTGCTCTATATATTATAAGTATGTATTTACAAAAAAAAGTATATAAGTATTCTATCAGTTATCTGGTTCCCATAATACAAGCTCTGCATAGTTTGGGGCTAGATAGCGCTGTGTGAATTGTCCAGCAATATTTATTATTTATATATTTATTAAAACCCTCTGCAATATGAGTTTTAAAGCTTGTAGTTGATAGTAGATTTTATTTTGATAAATATCCTTTCGAAGACTTCAGTTAGTAAGAATTTGTTAAAGACGTGGGTCAATATACTCTACCGTACACTCTAGGTTTGCGATAGAGCGCATCAGAGGACCAGCGAAGTCATTTAAACACTCATTAGTCATTATAAACTTATATTGACAATCACCTTTTAACATTTCATCATCATCATCATTCTCAGCCCGTGACCCACTGCTGGGCATAACCCTCTCTTAGTTTCTGCCATTCTTCCCGATCCTGCGCCAGTCTGAACCACGTACGACCCACGGTCTTATTGATGTCGTTGACTCATCAACATTTATGTGTTGTTAAATATGCCTGTCAAGGATGAATGACTTGCTGTCGATTCGGACAAAATATATTGGGACGCAATGTCCCAATTGACACTTTTGATTTTAATATTTTTGTTACTGTCGATTCGGACACCATTAAAAATAGCTGCATTGTACAGTCAGTTAAAAAAACAGTTTCTTACCGAGGCGCGGCGGCGGCACAGCAAGATGACGAGATAGATGCATGGCAAGGTCACACTCTCTCTATCTCGTTATTTGAGATATTTTTAAGTGATAAATATATAGATGTCTAAGTAAACAAGATGTTGATTTATACCAAATATACGCTATGAATGAAACTTGTGGTTCTTTTTAACATTAATGTAAGTCACCACACGATCGTAAATCAATTTGTTTAGCTTTGACACTTTATATTATATTTTGCTTAAACATTTTTTACCTGACTGTACTCAACAGCTTCAATAATTTGATGGTGTCCGAATCGACACTAAAAAAATATTAAAATCAAAAGTGGCAATTGGACACTGTGTCCTAATAAATGCAGTTGCCCTGGCCAACTAGAATATCATAAAATTCAAATTAAATAAATAAATATTGCTCAACATTTCACAAAGCGCTATCTAGCCCCAAACTAAGCAGAGCTTGTACTATGGGAACCAGATAACTGATAGAATACTTATACAATTTTTTTTTTATATACCTAGTCTTGCCATAAAAACTGTAACAAAGAAAAAAAATCTTTTTCTTGCAAATAACATTTATTACTTTTTCAGTGTGTTAGTTTAATACATATATATAAAACAATTTAAAATATAAAAAGCTTATTCGAAGTGGTCTCCATTGGCTGCAATACAGTCCTTTAAACGTTGAGGCCACTTATCAATAGAAGCACGCACTCTTTCCATGGGAAAATTCTTCACTGCCAATCGTATGGATTGTTTTAGGGACTCCAAATTATCATGGCGTTTAGAGCAAGCCGTACTCTCTAAAACTGACCATGAATCATAATCCAGCGGATTAAGATCGGAACTAGACGACGGCCAGCCTTCAGCTCTGATGAAGTCTGAAACGTTCGTTTCCAACCAAGACTGCGTAGACCGAGCTTTATGACATGGCGCCGAGTCTTGCTGGAAGGACCATTCTTGGTTATTGAACATGGTGTTGTTAAGAAGCTTCACTACCTTCTCAAGAATCGTATCTTGATATACTTGTGGCGATGTTTTGATACCTTTTTCACAAAAGTATGGCTCAGTCACTCCATCATAGCTAATACCCCACCAAACAATCACTGAAGTCGGAAAATGCCCACGTTGCACTCTGTCGACTAATTGGGAAGCTTCCTTAGAGCTGTAAGCATAGATACAGTAATTTTTTTTGTCAAAATGTTGCTCAATTGTAAAAATTTTCTCATCCGTAAACAAAACTTTTCTGTGACCTCCCTTTGCGTACCGCTTCAGTAGATTTTTCGATTTTACCACCCTATTCTTTTTTAAATTATCAGTTAAGAAATGACCAGTACATCTCTTATAGGCTGCAAGTTGTAAGTAATCTTTTAAAATACGCGACATGGTTCTAGGTGCTATCTTCATCTCCCGAGATAAAATCTTTTGCTTTCGGACAGGATTTCTTCGAATTCTTTCCCTTACTGCTTTGACCACCTTTTTCGTACGAACACTACGTGGACGGCCAGATCTTTTTCTGTCACAAACAGAGGAGGTCTCATTGTATCTATTATATAATCACGGACGATATACGAGTGGGCATGGAAAATGGGCAACTTACCGTGCTGACTTTACTTGATTTCAGTAATGCGTTCAACACCGTAGATTTTGATATTCTCCTGGCAATACTTAGCTCCTTTAACGTATCTCCAGCGGTGATTGGTTGGTTTTTCAATTACTTGCACGGGCGCCGTCAGCGTGTTCGACTCGAGGAGTCTCTCTCTTCGTGGTGTAATACGTCTGCTGGTGTACCTCAAGGTGGCGTTTTATCTCCTCTTCTTTTTGCAATCTTCATAAACTCTATTTCTCTTAATCTTTCTTCGTCTTTTCATCTCTACGCAGACGATCTTCAGATTTATAATCAAGCTACGCTCAATAATATTGCTGATGCTGTTGACGTTACCAATTGCGATTTACGCCGTATTGCAGAGTGGAGCAAGCTCCACGGTTTGAAAGTTAATCCTACCAAAACGCAAACCATTATTGTAGGTAGTTCAAGAACGCTTAGCAAAATTGATTGGTCCACTGTCCCACAAGTTGTCTTTGACGGAATAGCAATCCCATACAGCGAAACCGTTAAGAATTTAGGTATCATCATTGACCGCAACTTTTCATGGAAGGCTCAGCTTGAACTGACCAGCCGGAAGTTGTTTGCGTCAGCTGGTTCACTAAGGAGACTACGAAACTTTTTGCCTACGTCCACCAAGACTGCGCTTGCACAATCGCTTTTACATCCCGTACTAGACTATGCTGATGCTTGTTATCGGGACCTCACTGAGGAACAGCTTAACAAGCTCGAGCGTTTGCAAAATTTTTGTATTAGATTTATATTTGGCCTCCGTAAATATGATCATGTGTCTCCCTTCCGTTCAAAGCTTAAATGGCTTCCGATTCGTCTTCGTCGGAATACGCATATCCTTTCTCTTCTCTATTCTATTCTTTTCAATCCCTTCTCTCCTCACTATCTGAAAGATAGATTTGAATTTCTCCATTCTTCAAATAACTATACTCTTAGGTCATCAGAAAACTTGATACTCAGAACTCCTTCGCACAGCACTTCCTTTTACAGCGCTTCTTTTACTGTCCAGGCTGTTCAGCTGTGGAATGCTCTGCCCGAAGAAGTAAGACGGTCATCGTCCTTACACGTCTTCAAATTGAAGGTGAAACATCATTACCTGACGATGTCATCTTCCTAGCGTTATTTATTTACTATTTATGTACTTATTTTATCTGTTAGTATAGTTTGCTATATGTATATACCTATATATTAGTCTATTTTATAAGTATATTAAGTATTAGGATTAAAACTTCATATTATTATTATATCTTAGAATATATTATGTGTAAATGTAATGTATCCGCTAAAGTACACCGCACTCCGTAATTTTTAAAAATTTCGCTCCATCCAAAGGTTGCCTGGAAGAGATCGCTTTTAGCGATAAGGCCGCCCATTGTATTGCATTATTTATTTTAACCCAGTACTTATTTTTTTTATTATTTCTGTTTGTGTGGTAATTCAATAAAGAGTTATCTATCTATCTATCTATTATTAGCCCGGTACACAAACATTTTACTAATACCAAGCGTATGGAGAGTTTTAAAAATTGCATTTGGCTCCATACCTACTTTGTGTAATGCAATCACAGCGATTCGGTTCTCTTTATCACCCCACTCCATTTTAATATCGCAAAATTTTGTTCAATGTATTGGCGCCAAAATGAGAAAACACAATGAGCAATCATAAAAAAATGTCAGATTCCAAATTCAAATGTAATTTTTTGTTTATTTTTATTTGTAACAGTATTTATGGCCAGACTAAGTATTCGCCCACTGCACCACGGAGGTCGTCAATTCTGCGTCGCTCATCGCCGTCGTCGTTTAACTCTTGTATAAACACGGAACTCTAAAAGCCATGCGGCAAGTCTCGTGGCGAAATCACTGTTTATACAATTATGTAGCTAGACGCAAAATCCCATTATCACCGTGCTAATATTACCACACAGAGGAAAGTGTGGTATTTTAATAAGTATACACACGGCTACACATCAAGCTTTACATTTCCAGTATAAGCTGACCTCTCATTCTACGAAAAGCCTACACAATGTGAGGTTAGCTTATACTTAAATGATGTGTAGCCATGTGTACCATGCTTAGACCTACTGCATACATGATAACAGTAGAGATAGTAAATCTATTAGTACCCAGTGCCCTCTTAATACATATATTGTCTAGGAATTTAATTGATATAAGGAATGATAATAAAGTTATGAAAAATATTAAAATTCAACTGGTTCAATTTTTGATCGAGCTAAGCGAGACCTCTAATGACGGGTTCCCATATCCGTCAGTAACCAGCTGCGACTCGTTTCTCCTTGAAAACCTGTAAAAGTTTAACACTAGTTTGACACATTTTCAAGGATATACGAGGCGTAGTCGGTTACCGACGGATATAGGAACCCGCTTTAAATCAACTTGGGCAAATCGGCGTTGTATGTATATATGTATGTTTGTACGAGGATATCTTTCGAAGCGTTTATCTAAACTTCGTGAAATATGGTATACCTATAAGAACGGGTTCCTATATCCGTCGGTAACCAGCTGCGACTCGTTTCTCCTTGAAAACCTGTAAAAAGTCGTAGTCAATCGGATATAGGAACCCGCCATAAGTACGTAGTGATGGCACAATGTGTGACTAAATAAGCTAAAAATGTGGGGTAGTTGTAGAGATATTGGGTTGCAAGAGGGGTAAAAAAAAACCAAAATTGCACGTTAAATAAAAGGTTTTTGTAAGTACATATTTCGACTTTAGATAAACCTTGTAGGTTCTAAGTTATTAGCCATAATAAAAACTGAACTTTGACAAAATTCACAGGGTACACCAGTGACCCCACAGTGCTGAAATTTGGTATGAGTGTAGCTTTAATGACACAAATATAGGGAAAAGTCTAAAATCCCGAATAACTGCAATTTCTACCCTAAAAAAAAAAACAATTTTCTTGAACTCCCGTTACCTGTAATTTCAATGAAACTGTAGGTCAAGTTATTTGGATATGTATTTCGTGGTACTATTTTGATAGTCAAAGATTACGTTTATTATATTCTTGTTTTTATGGGATACTCGCAAGATCTCAGTTCGGGGCGAACCACTAGTCTATTAAATACAACTTATTTCTGCCGCCAAGCAGCATTACTGTTCCGATCTGAAGGGTATGGTTGCCGGTGAAATTACAGGCACATGACGCAGACAGACAGACGGACAACAAAGTTATCCTATACTGGTTCCGTTTTTACCTTTTGGGGTACGGAACCCTAACAACTAATAGTATGCTAATAAGCTTTTTAGTATGATAATTATGTACAGAAAGTAGCGATTAATACAAAATTGTATTTATTATACTAATATTATTAACGTGAAAGTTTGTATGTATGGATGTATGGATGTTTGTTACTCTCTCACGCCGGAATAGCGATTGCGATGAAATTTGGTATGTACGTAGATCATAACCTGGATTAACACATAGGCTACTTTTTATTGGCCAACCACGCGTGCGAAGCCGCTGGCAACAGCTAGTATCATCATCATCATCATCATCTCAGCCCGTTTGCACCCACTGTTGGGTATAGGCCTCCTCTTTATTACGCCATTCTTTCCGGTCCCTTGCGAATCTCATCCATTGACACCCAGCTACGCTTTCAATATCATTCGACCATTGGGCGGGTGGTCTGCATCTTGGTCTACGAGCATCCCTTGGCCACCACTCTGTAATCGCCTTCGTCCAACGCCCGTCATCCCTCCTAGCCAAGTGTCCAGCCCATCTCCACTTCAGCCCTGCGATCTTCATACCCATGTCCAGAATCTTTGTGCGACGTCGGATTTCTACATTGGGTATGTGATTCAAGATTACATTGGGTATTGCTCGTTGAGCTACTCTAACCTTATGCATGTATTTCTTTGTGAGCGGCCATGTCTCGGAACCGTAAGAATGGGCAGTATTATATGTATAAAAACAAAATAAAAAAGGTACATACGCGATAATTACCAATTTTAATCAGTAATTAATACAAGAATGTTTTATACTAAGTAATAGTTATAGTCATATATAGTATAGTTTTAGTAGACCGTGTCCAAATTCGCTTTTTTGTCTTCAATTTGTGATGTTCTCCAAAGTTTCATTAAATACTTACCTACCTATTGTTCACTCCACCATTTGCAAATACATATTATAATTTAAGTGAATTTATTTTTAAATATGAGAGTTTCTTTAAAATGAATGAATGAATGAAAATTCTATAATATACCTTACAAGCTAGGCACAACAGATATAAAGAAATAAACAAATAAATGTCAGCATAATGAGCGGTCTTATCGCCTAACAAAGCGATCTCTTCCAGACAACATTTGGATGGAGAGGATCATTGCTTAATGGAAGATTGGCCGAGGTGTAAAAATACTGTGAATGAATTCCCAAAAGACCCCTACTCTACCGGAGATGACATCAAAATTAAAAACTTTGCACCGATATCAAAATTAATAAATAACCTATACATTCCCAGACAATATAAACGAAAAATAAAATAAAAAGTCAAATAACATTCGATCAGATAGGACATTTCATTTGTCCTGAGGCTTCCAGACGCAGACTTGAACCGGTGGGAGGGAGGCAAAGATGATGCTAGTTCCAGAAGGGACAACCGATTTGATGTTTTCTGATAAACTTGCCTACGTTCCGAGGGCTAATTCCGTTAAATTCAGGTTTAAAAATATAATCTAATAATTTAACGTAACGTTAACTTAACACAACGGTTCAAGAATCTGAAAAGATACTGTCTCTTTAGACCTCAAATTATCTGTAATTAAAAGATAAGAGAATTGAGAAACTCTTTTGAAAAAACTAGTGTTTTAACACGTTTTTGTCTAAAATTATAGGATGAAATTTACAGTAGCTTGAAAGCGGGGCCCTTTTAAAAGTAGCACGTACAAAAAGTACACACAAACGTTACTCACCTAAGTGAAAGTATGATGGTTAGTTTTTATAAGTAGCTAGCTGACCTACCCGCGGCTTCGCACGCTTGAAATATCCCGTTCCTGTGGTAGCGGTAGTAGGAAAAGGTATTTGAGTAGAAAATAAACAACAATATATATGCTACCTAAGAAGACCAATTAAAAGTTTCCACAAAACGGGTAAGAGATGCATAGTCTATACATATTATTAGACAGGAAAGAATTGTTTGTTTGTTTGTATTGAATAGGCTCCGAAACTACTGGACCGATTTAAAAAATTCTTTCACCGTTGGGAAGCTACACTATTCCCAGGTGCCATAGGCTACTTTTTATCCAACTGCACAGAAGGTGGGTAATGTATTTATTGAAAAAACTACGCGTGCGAAGCTGTGGATATGTCAGCTAGTAATACGACCTCCGTGGCGCAGTGGGCGAACAGCCGGCTGAGACGCAGGAGGTTGTGGGTTCGATTCCCGCCGCGGAACAAATGTTTGCATGATCTACAGATATTTGTTTCGGGTCTGGTTGTTTTTCTATATATTATAAGTATGTATTTACAAAAAAAAGTATATAAGTATTGTATTAGTTATCTGGTTCTTATAGTACAAACTCTGCTTAGTTTGGGGTTTGATAGCGCTGTGTAAAATGTCCAGCAGTTATATTTTTATTAATATATAAACAGGTAAGGTAGACGACATACAAAAATACTAAAATCACGGTTAAAAAATGTGAGGTGGAGGTAGCAGGGTGAAAATACTTTACGATCAATTTATCATACCTACAAAATATACAAAAAAAAAACATTAAAGTCGATTGAACCGTCTTGTAGGAGCGCGACCACTGTTTGTGGTCGCGCTCCTACAAGACGGTTCAACGAGCTTTTATATAATTAATATTTTAATGATTATTGTTAAAAAACCACGAAAAGCCTATTGTAGAATAAGAGGTCAGCTTATACATAGGCTTTTCGTAGAATGAGAGGTCAGCTTATACTGGAAATGTATAGCTTGATGTGTAGCCGTATGTACTTAGCTGTAAGTTTCCTGAAAATAATAAAAATAAAATAAATAAATTATGTACATCAGGGATGTTGCGGATGCAGGTTTTTTGATATCCGCAGATGCTGATGCGGACGCAGATCTTAAGAACTTCGTTTTGGTGCCGAAATAAAACAAAAATATAAGCTTTAACTACAGAAAACTCTCTTAATATATAATACTCACTGTATACTGACAATAAAATATAAAATCTGCAATGTTCATACGATAAGCGCAAGTAAACACGTTATGATGGATTTACGAGATAAAAATGAAAAACAATAACAAACGCGTCGGATCTTGTCACCGAAACTTTCGCTCCTATTGGTCAATCAGCACGTCCCACAACACGCGCCACCCAATTTCTTTCTTGTCGTGACGTGCACTGTATCTCCATCTGCGTTAACATCCACATCGAGTATTGTCGATGCGTTAATTCATAATTTCATTTATTAATTTCAAGCACATAATAACAATGTTAAATTATATTATTTACAAAGATTATATATATACTCGTATTTACATAGTGACTTGTATAAAAACATCATAGTTTCGAACAGGAGCTACACTAAGTCGAGCAGACTTGTGCTGTAGATCATGTTTTCCTTCAAGTGGGTTCCCTAATTGTAGCCATATCATCATTTCACTTTACTTTTCCTTTGGTACACACGGCTACACATCAAGCTATACATTTCCAGTATAAGCTGGCCTCGCATTGTGTGGGCTTTTCGTAGAATGAGAGGTTAGCTTATACTGAAAATGTATAGCTTGATGTGTAGCCGTGTGTACTACGTCCTAATAGATGCGGAGGTTCCGCATTTGCGGATGTGGATCCGAATATTCGCAACATCCTTGATGTATATCTACCCAAAGTAGATATAGCGCTATTGAAAGAAGCTTGTAATTTAATTTTGACTTGGATATAACGGAGTGAGAAATCTTGATTGAAGTTACTTTATGGTAGGCCATCATTTATAGAGAGATAGTGAAAACTGATTACAACTTTCTTAGAACAAGTACAGATGATTAATATTGTAGATGGTATTTATGGGCCAGTATCTAGATTATCTAGCGTGATAACGATTTTCCCTATAAATACTGATTTCAACCACATAGTTCTAACCTGGTTGTTAATTTTTTTTATCTTTATCCTTATCTAATAAAACTCTTTACATAATAATCATTATAACTTTTACACTGGTGGCGATTCTGTTGTTCACGCTAACTAAATCTGTGTAAAATACGAACGGTAAAAATTTTTTTACGCTAAAGATCATATTAGAATGACATATAAATTGACATTTCTAAAATTAAGTAATTTTTACTTAGATGTTCTAAAATTAAGTAATTTTTACTTAGATGGAGTGTTTGCGGGGCTAGTTTTAATCACCACCAATTTGACTGCTGACTAAAACTAGCCCAAAAACACGCAATCTTAGTAAAAATACTTAATTTCAGAAATGTCACTTTAAATGTCATTCTATTTGGTTCTATTTGGTCTGGTTGTTTCTCTAAATATTATAATGTATGTATTTAAAAAAACAAGTATATAAGTATTCTATCGGCTATCTGGTTTCCATAATACAAGTGCTTAGTTTGGGGCCAGATAGCGCTGTGTGAAATGTCCAGAAATATTTATTTTTTTTATTTTATTTTGATTTATTTGATCTTTAGCGTAAACAAAATAATAGAGACCGTTCGTATTTTACACAATTTTAGTTAGTCAGCGTAAACAACAGAATCGCTACCAATTACATAGAGAATTTTAAGTTCGTGGTGCTGTGTATTATATTTAACTAGCTGTTGCCCGCAACTGTGTACGCGTTACGCTACTAATTGTGTAGGTAACTAAGAAATAACGCTAAACACGCTGTGGCAACTTGACTTGATACACCATTTTTATCCCATGGGAACTGATATATGAGATAAAAAGTAGTCTATGTGGTAATCCAGGTAATAATCTACGTTCATATTAAATTTCATCGAAATTGGTTCAGCAGTCACGGCGTGATTGAGTAACAAACAAACATCCAAACAAATATCTAAACTTTCGCATTTAAAATATTTAATTATGTGTGTGTGATTAAACATAATGTAGGTAAAGACATTAGTATTTTCAGAGAAAGCTTTATAAAAGCTCAGACTACATAGTTGGCAAATTTTTGTATGCCCCATCTGAACAACTATTCTATGACAAAACGCCGACCGATGCAACGAATACCGAAATAGACCGTGTCTCGCGCGCATGCCTCGCACTCCTGCGCAGCGCCTTCACATTTTAAAATTCGAACGATTCCTAATTTAATTCCGTAACTCAGAACGAAAATAAAAATCCTCCGTCTATTTTTGAAGGATACAAGTGAAATGGAGCGATAAGTTATATATATAGTGCATTTAAATAGATATAAATAACTTGTTTGTTGAATATAGTGATAATGTTGAAGTGTGTGGTATTGTTCTTTGTTTTGACCATATGTCGGCATGCGAGAGGTATGTTTCTTATTAATAAATAATTACTGATTATAACGGGTATTTCTCGCGTACGTACCTTTTTAGGGTTCCGTACCCAAAGGGTAAAACGGGACCCTATTACTAAGACTCCGCTGTCTGTCTGTCCGTCTGTCACCAGGATGTATCTTATGAACCGTGATAGTTGAAATTTTCACAGATGATGTATTTCTGTTGCCGCTATAACAAAAAATACTAAAAACAGAATAAAATAAATATTTAAGGGGGGCTCTCATACAACAAACGTGATTTTTTTGCTCGTTTATGCTCGATATTGATAACGGCAACAGGTAGACGCTTAAAATATTTAGATAATATTGAGTTATATTATTCACTTTAAAAATAAATAATTAATTAAAATAAAATTAATCTTTAAGGGTGCTCCCATACAACAAACGTGATTTTTTCCAATTAATTTTTCGGTCTTATTAACGATGGGGCTCCCATACAACAGAATTGATTTTTTGTCGTTTTTATAGATATTCATACGGAACCATTCGTACGCGAGTCCGATTCGCACTTGGTCGGTTTTATTTATTTGTTATCCCGACATTTCGGCTGTGTTATAACAATGTACGTGTACAACAAGAGGTATATATATATACGCGATAAATACCCGTTTTAATCAGTTATTGTGTACAGTGATCGCGAAAGTTTGAAAGTTACAAGTTAAAATAGTACCTAGTTATGTGCAACAGTTAATGAGCAAAATTTAAGGGAAATTGTAAAATAAAATATGTTATGAGTCCTAAGAGTCCTTAAGAGTCTATTGACCACATTTATAAAAAATAATATTAAGCTGCCTGTATAATGGGGAATGTTCTGAAGAGCTATTTGATCTCATCCCGTCGTCGAGATTTTACCACCGCACTTCTCGACAACGTAATAAAGCTCATCCACATATAATCGACAATTGGGTATCCCGCACCACACGCTTCACGCGATCTTTTCTACCCCATACTTGCAAGATGTGGAATGAGCTACCATCTGAGGTTTTCCCGTTAGGATACGACATGGCACGCTTCAAGAGAAATGTAGAGGTTTCTACAGTGTAGGGGACGCATCGACAATACCTCGGGTGTTGTCGGTGTCAATAGGCGAAGGTGACCGCTTACCATCAGGTGGGCCGTGAGCCTGTTTCCCCACAAATAACAGACTATTTATACCTAAGATCTTGTAACTTACTCCATTTGAATAAAAAATAATAATTTATAAAAAAAACTTTTTGAGACTTATGTTATACATTCTAGAATCTTCTAGGTGGGTCATTATCCCACTTTCCACTAAAATTATATCCGCGAAAGTTTGTATGGATGTAGTATGTGTGGATGTTTGTTACTCAATCGCGTGGAAACGGCTTAACCGATTTCGATGAAATGTGGTATGCACGTAGATTTCAACCTGTATTAACACAAGGCTACTTTTTATCCAATAAATCAGTTCCCATGGGATAAAAATGGGATGTCAATTGCAAAATTATTCACACGTCTGTAGGTCGATCAGTCTATGTTAATTCTGGACAGACGCAACTCGCACTCGCACTCGTTTAAAAATATACGAAACGTACTCTCTCTCTTTCTATCTTCACGTAGATTTCAACCTGTGTTAACACATAGGCTACTTTTTATCCAATAAATCAGTTCCCATGGGATAAAAATGGGATGTCAATTGCAAAATTATTCACACGTCTGTAGGTCGATCAGTCTATGTTAATTCTGGACAGACGCAACTCGCACTCGCACTCGTTTAAAAATATACGAAACGTAACTCTCTCTCTTTCTATCTTCACTAACTTATATTTCCCTCTCAACTTTCGTTCGCACTTTTCGTAACACATTCACCAGCTTACTCTCCAAGTCAAGTGTGCGTAAAGAAGTTATACTTCAACAAGTATCTATTGTTTATAAAGACATATAATTATAGAATAAAAAGATAAGATAAAGATTTAAAGATACGTCTTGACAGACAGACGGACAATAAAGTGTTCCTTTAAGGGTTCCTTTTTTTCTTTTGAGGTACCGAACCCTAAAAAAGTGGTTCAAAAGATACGCACACAAGTATTGTAAAAAGTGATACAGGTTTCCCACATCGATCATTATTCCTACATGTGGCCCACTAACCTCGATTCTGTTTATTTAGGACACTGTTCTTGTTATTTGATAATGATTCATGGTTGCCATGTGGATCTTAAGGAGTCCTTGACTCGGATCGGTAGTTTTAGCAAACCTAGCGTTTGCTCCCTGCTTCACTTACTTACTTACTCCATTGGCGCAGGTACCCAAAGTGAGTCTTGCTTGGCCTTCGATATGACGGATCGGTTGTTTGAGCAAACCAAGCGTTTGCTCCCTGCTTCACTTACTTACTCCATTAGCGTAGGGACCCAAAGTGAGTCTTGGCCTACGATATAAGGACTCTCCACACTCCTCTGTCCATTGCCATATCTTATCAGTTGTCGGCTCCCAGGTCGCGCAGGTCAATCTCCATCCTATCGCTCCGGCTTTACTTGGGACGACCAACCGGTCGGCGGCCAGTCTGTCGGCCCAAGTATGCTCTCTTGACGCTTCGATCTGCACCCATTCGCAGTAGATGGCCGAGCCAGCGGAGTCATAGGAGAATATAAGTCACACACTGTTTCACTCGTCAGTGATATTTTTTTTATTCTTTTTTAATTTATATAATTGATCGAGCAAAGCGAGATCTCCAAATCAACTTGGGCAAATCGGCGTAGTATGTAGATATGTATGTTTGTTTGTCCGAGGATATCTTTCGAAGCGTGGATTCGATCATTGTGAAATTTGATACATAGGCAAGTAGAGATGACACAATTTCGGTGTGACTACATGAGCTAAAAATGTTGGGGGGTTGTTGAGATGTTGGGGTTCAAGGGGTGTAAAAATAAATGAAAATGAGACTATTAGGTCAAGACTATTAGGACGTCAAATCAAAGGTCTTTATTATATTTCGAGTCCGTTTTTATTTTTAGGAAAATCATTATAGTTTTTGAGTTATTAGCTCTAATAAAAACTGAACTATGACAAAATTCACAGGGCACACGAGTGATCTCACAGTGCTGTTATTTGGTATTCGTGTCGCTTATGTAACACAAATATAGGCAAAAGTCTGAAATCCAGAATAACTGCCATTTATACCCCAAATCATACAAATACGTCAAATTTAAACATGTTGAGTTGCTATATACGTTGAGGGATCGATGTGCAAGCCGGGCTGAGTATAATAAAACCATCTTTAGATTGGAATCAAAGAGTTCGGTGACAATTATTTTTTTATGTTCGGGGAATGTCTATAACTACTTATTTTAAAAATAACGCGTATTTTTTTATATCTAAATTATCTTGACTTAGTCAATTAGCAAAGCACATGTGTATCAATTGCCGTGGGGTGCCGGTAGTAGAATGTTACCCCTCCTCTCATGCCCGTGGATGCAGTAAGAGCCTGCTAAGGGTAACCTCCGGAAGATGGGCAGCAGCGTCTTTCCGTGTATCAACATCCCGTACTGCGCTCGCCAACCCGCTTGCCAAGCGTGGTGAGTATGGCAACTACCCATCATGGAAATCCATGGAGGCCTGTGTTCAGTAGTGGACGTTTTGCGGCTGAAATGATGATGATGATGTGTATCAATTGTCATTATAAAAAAAAACCCAGCTGACCCGCCGAACTTCGTACCGCCTTGACATGCATTGACGGTAAAATTGTCAATCGGCCATCATTGTATGAGAAAATGAATTTTCTAATTTACCTTAATGTACCTAATTTTATGTTATTTTAGTATATTGAATTTCAATTACCTGTCTACTAATATAATTCTAAGATGATATTATTATTATCTACTAACAAAATGGTAGAAATGTCTGAGAAATAAAATAATAAATAATTAAAGTGAAAAGTTTAGGCGCGTTGAACATTTTTTGAGATGGGAAAAAACCATTGAACTAGTGACACTGTTACCGACACCTGTCACTGTCTACAGACACTGGCTGTTTACTGGGTATAGGTTATAGGTATTATATTATCTTTGGTTACTGACACCTCTGTGTAGGGTGTTTGATAATATACGCACAAAAATGAAAGGGCTTATTTTAATGAGCATAAAGTTCTGAAATGCTTACCATAGAAATGTGAAATTTATTTTGGCATGTAAAAACAAACATTTTATTAAACTTATGTTGTGCTATTGCATAATGCTTGCCATCTAACCACAGATACTGTATTGGTGACTTCTCGAGATATCTCTTGTTTCCCTTTCTAACCCAAAACCCGTAGCCATTTCCGAAAGAGATATTAAATCGGCCTTTATTTTTGGATGTCGATTGCAAGAGTAGGCAGTAAGTTTTATATCGAATTAATCACCTAAACTTAGTCGATTTTCTTTAAAAGTTGATAATATAACTAGTAGTTTTTTTCGATAAGTCTTTTTTTATGTATTGAGAAACCGTTACTTGAATATCGTCAGTATATTACCAAACACCCTGTATAAGTATCTGTAGTGTAGTCTGCTTTTATTCACGTTTTCACTTCTGTCAGCACTCCCGGAGTGGAACTTTTTTTGCGTGAATTTTTCAAATATTTTATTACAAAATCTGCTATTCGGGGTGTAGACAAATCCAACCAATCAAAGATCATCAAAATTGGTCAAGCCGTTCTTGACGTATAAATGGTGTAACTATTTTTTTATAACCCGACTTTGTTTTATATATAAGTAGCTGTTGCCAGCGGCTTCGCATGCGTGGTTTGCTAATAAAAAGTAGCCTATGTGTTAATCCAGGTTATGATCTACGTACATACCAAATTTCATCGCAATCGGTTCAGCCGTTGTTCCGGCATGAAAGAGTACCCAACAAATATCCATACATACAAACTTTCGCGTTTATAATATTAGTAGGATAGGAATGGATATATGTATTAATGTAAAAACTTGGAGTCCTTAACCGTGCCAAACAGTATTTTACGGCACAACGGCTATTGCTGTACAAAGCGCAAGTTCAGCCGCACGTAGAATACAGTTCCCATCTTTGGCACGGAGCTCCAAAGTACCAATTGCTTCGTGTTGACTCCCTTCAGAGAAGAGCCATTAGAATCATCGGTAATCCCAAACTCGCCGACAAGCTGGAACCGCTGAGTCAACGCCGTGACATCGGATCGCTCAGTATATTCTACCGCCTGTATAATGGGGAATGTTCTGAGGAGCTATTTGATCTCATCCCGTTGTCGAGATTTTACCACCGCACTTCTCGACAACGTAGTAAAGCTCATCCACATATTGTCTACAATTGGGTATCGCGCACGACACGCTTCACGCGATTATTTCTACCCCATACTTGCAAGATGTGGAATGAGCTACCATCTGATGTTTTTCCATTCGACATGGCACGCTTCAAGAGAAATATAAAGAGGTTTCTACAGTGTAGGGAACGCACAATACCCCGGGTGTTGCCGGTGTCAATAGGCGACGGTGACCGCTTGCCATCAGATGGGCCGTAAGCCTGTCCCCACAAATAACATAAAAAGAAAAATGTATACAAGATGGTCGTGGGGTCGTCGTGGTCGTATATGTAGTGGCTTTGTACTTCTTTTTAATCCCAAAAGATTGGTGTTATGTTATATAGCTTGATAGCTATGTCTATGTATCTGTCTGTGGCATCGTAGTTCCGAAACGGATGCACCGACTTGAAAGAGGTTTTTTTATTATGCCAGTTTAAGGCCGGTCAAAAACGGAATTCCATTTCGGATCGGATTTTAAAAGGCAGCAAATCCATAAAAAATCAAGCATAATAATGAATAAATAATAAATATTGCTGGACATTTCACACAGCGCTATCTAGCCCCAAACTAAGCAGAGCTTGTATTATGGGAACCAAATAACTGATAGAACACTCATATACATTTTTTTTGTAAATACATACTTATAATACATAGAAAATCAACCAGACCCGGAACAAATATCTGTAGATCGTGCAAACATTTGTTCCGCGGCGGGAATCAAACCCGCGATGAGAATCAAACAATGTTTATCTCTTTGACATACCTAAATGCCTAACTGTATGTCATTAGCAGCTATTAGTTCACAGCTGATTCTAAGAATGTACTCGTATCAATGCTCGAAACATCTTGATCGTTCCGAGAACAATTTCAAGTGATTACCCTAACATCTGGGTAGATTAGTTATTCGTAGGCTGTAATACTGATTAATTATTGCGAAAAATTCCAAGAGATTGTATATTGTACTGTAGGTATTTCTCTGATTACGGGTCTAGTTTTGGAGCAATTTGTATGCACAAAAATGAAAACAGGAGGGCCTTCCATTCCCTAAATTATTAGCATTCCAGTGAATTTTTTGCTCGTGTCTTTAATATCACCACTGCCGGCACGAGGCCTATTGAGATCGCCACTTGTGTTTATGTCGCCCCTAGTTTATGGGGGGGAGGGGCATTCAAAGTTCTCACAAAAAATCTCTAAAGACAAAAAGTCTTTAAACAAAAGAAAATTGCCTACTTAGTTTCTGTAAAGGTCTGACAATCTTTTTTTTTTATTCCTAACTCATCTCGTCCTAGGGCAAAGGTCCAGGCGTAACCATCGCAGGGCAAAGGTCTCCCCCAAGTCTCTCAAAGCATCCCCATCTGTCGCTATCTCCCACCATCATTTGGAAGGTGTCTAAATCGTCCCGCCAACGCTTTCTCGGCCGACCCCGACGTCGTCTTCCGTCTTCAGGCGTCCATGGTGTTGCAATATGGGCCCATTTCTTGGAGTGCATTCGGGCAACGTGGCCCGCCCATTCCCACTTAAGCCCAGCCGATCTCTTCCCTACATCTGCAATGCCGGTAAGTGAGCGCAGCATGGTGTTACGCACTCGGTCGACACGTTTAAAGCCGAGAATGCTGCGCTTCATTGCCTTTTGACCATCTTTTTTTTATTTACAAAAAAAGTATATAGTATTAGCTTCCACCCGCGGCGTCGCACGCGTGGTTTCTCAATAAAAAGTATCCTATGTGTTAATCTAGGTTATAATCTACGTTCATACCAAACTTTATCGAAATTGTTTACGACGTGATTGAGTAATATGGGAATATGGGAACCAGATTCCACTTTGTGTGGATGTATGTGTGGATGATTGTTACTCAATCACGTCGAAATGGCTTAACTGATTTTGATCAAATTTAGTATGTACGTAGATTATAACCTGGATTAATCCATAGGATACCTTTTATGAGGGAAACCACGCGCACCCCAATAACTCAAGAACCCCCACACATTTTTAGCTTATTTAGTCACACCAAAGTTGTGCCATCACTACCTACCTAAGTAAAAAATTTCACGATGATCGGATAAACGCTTCGAAAGTTATCCTCGGACAAACAAACATACCTACATACATACAACGGTGATTTGTCCAATTTGATACATAAAGGGGTGCACTATTGTGTAGAATCCTATTGGATTCTCTATAGCGTCGGTATCAGGAAATAAGAGTTCCAACCGTGGTACTAAAACCCAGATTGTGGCAAATATTTGCCGATCATGTAAACATTACATCGACCTACATATATATACCTACGGCTACATCGACCCATTCCGGAGCCAGTGCCACTGCGGGGTCACCATACAAACAATGGCCCTCCTGCTCTCATGTCCTCTATGCCCAACCACCTGCACACTGAATGACTTGTACCAGGCAACAGAGAGGGGTGTGGAAGTTGCTCTCTATTGGGCTAATCAAATTTAAAAGTCAAATAGCCATTGACACGAAAGAAGATGTAAACATTTGTGCCTCAGCGTTCAATTTAATCACAGTGGATTTCTTACAGGTGATATAGGAGATCAGATGGCAGAGGTGATTCAGAAATGCTGCAACGACGGATCAGAGTACGCAAGGAAGCACCCGGGAGACAACTGCATTATCCCCACGGCACCAGCAGACATACCCTCGGCCTTCGGATCCCTGTGTGTGATCGCACAGGCGCAGTGCTGCAAGGAGTACTTCAAGTAAGAAACTAATAAAGTGGTCCACTGATGCGCAAACGTAGTAACAGTAACAGGTCGTGGGTAGTACAGCATGTGTAGACAAACAGTCTCAGATTTTAGGGTTCCGTAGCCAAATGGCAAAAAACGGAACCCTTATGGATTCGTCATGTCTATCTGTCTGTCCGTCCGAATGTCACAGCCACTTTTTTCCGAAACTATAAGAACTATAGGTACTGTTGAAACTTGGTAAGTAGATGTATTCTGTGAACCGCATTAAGATAACAAATACAGAAAAACAATAAATTTTGGGGGTTCCCCATACTTAGAACTGAAACTCAACAATTTTTTTTCCATCAAACCCATACGTGTGGGGTTTTTATGGATAGGTCTTCAAAAATGATATTGAGGTTTCTAATATAATTGGATATCAACTCAAATATAAAAAAGTTACAACGAACTACAAGAACGTTTATATTATGTTACTTGCTGCTACGGAACCCTTCATGGGCGAGTCCGACTCACACTTGGCAGCTTTTTTTTTGACTTAGTCATTGATCTATCTATCTAAAGAGTCCGCTGGATCCCACTGCTGGGCAAAGGCCTACTTTCCCTTCTTCCATTCATCCCGGTCTAGGGCTTCTGTGAACCAGTTCGCACTGTGCGCGTCAAGTTCGTCCCGCCATCTCCGCCTGGGCCGGGCACGCGTTCTCGCGCCTTGTGGGACCCAAACGGTGGTTATCTTAGCCCGCAAGTCATCGCGCATTCGACATACGTGTACTGCCCAGTCCCACTTGAATTTGGTTGTCTTTTGCGTGACATCGGCGATTTTTGTCTTAGAGCGTAGTATGGTGTTTTTTATGCGGTCTGTAAGTCCAATATACTACGCTCTATCGCCCTCTGGCAAACCCAGGTTTGTGCACCGTAGGTAAGAATAGGAAAAATGTATACGTCTATGAGCTGTTTCTTGAGGCAGAGGGGAAGGTTGCCAAGTCACGGTTTCAAGGAAGTCACGGTTTCTCAAAACATAAATAAAGATTTCTCGAAAAAAAACCTACTATAGTTATATGTATTATCAAATTGTAAAGAAAATCTACTAAGTTTAGGTGATTAATTAATTCGATATAAAACTTACTCTTGCAATCAACATCCAAAATGGCCGATTTGATATCTCTTTCGGAAATAGCTGCGGGTTTTGGGTTAGAAAGGGACAACAGGAGATATCTCGAGACGTCACCAATACAGTACCTATCTGTGGTTCGATGGCAAGCATTATGCAATAGCACAACTTAACACTACAGTGCATGCGCCCCTTTATTTTACATGGGTGCTCGTGTGCTCTACCATAGTAGAAAACAATATATCAGATATTTGAAAAATGGGTAGTTTTAAAATGATAAAACTAAATAATATGTATCAACTAATTATTACACACAATTATTGCAAAAATTATATATACGAATACAAAATATATATACGGCAAGCGCAGCGTAGGACGTCCACCCACATGATGGGCAGACGACTTGGTAAGAACCACAGGTCGGCGTTGGATGCAGGCCGCTTCCAACCGCAGTTCCTGGAGATCAATGAGGGAGGCCTTTGTCCAGCAGTGGACGTCCTACGGCTGATATGATGATGATGATGATTGCAAAAAATCACATTTTAAATAGAATACACATTAATTAGGAACAATTTACGATATCAAAAAGATAATCAACATTTTTGGCATGGTTGTTGAGATCAGCTCAAAAAAAATATCTAATAAGCGATGACTATCTTATTGGTCACTATCCTCGCGTTCGATACAGATCACAACCTGGTGATCACGACAAATCCATCTAGCACATCGCTTATACCACTTTACTTACATTCAGTTTTATTACGGCAATACTCGCATGTACTGCAATGGTAGAAGCCGAACTTAGACACCTAATTACGAGAACATGCGCTTACGCTGCCAGTGGGCGCTGTACCAATCCGTTCCGCGATTTTGTCGACGAGGCTTCAGTGAAGTAGCGCGGGCAATCAGGTGTAAGAACAAATGAATAGTGATAAAATAAGTAAGTGCATTCTACTATAGCAGAGCGCGCGTGCACTCTAGTGTTAAGTTTAATAAAGTGTTTGTTTTTACATGCCAAAATGAATTTGATATTTCTATGGTAAACATTTCATAAATTTATTTAAAGCTCATCAAAATAAACCCTTTCATTTTTGTGCGTATATTATCAAACACCCTATATCACTAAAATACATTGATATCTAAATTAAATTTTATTACTAAACTTGCGGATATTTATTACTAAATTAGGTTCTTACTTAGTTCCATTGTGGTTTATAGTAGGGATGTAAATATTGTTTTCCCGGTATTTAAGGAACATTGTTTTGAAATAGTAATCCATGATTATGTTCTAGCTAAAAACAGAGCTTGTTTTGAGCTACATTCAAAATAAGGAAACTGATTCATACCTACATTGTTGGAATATTCAATTAGAATGCTTTTAAATAGGGAGGTATTAGGTGAAAATACTTATTAGTATTACTTCACTATTGGCCTAATGAATAAGCTCAGAGTCGCTCAACGAGCTATGGAGAGGGCTATGCTCGGGGTTTCTCTACGGGATCGAATCAGAAATGAGGAGATACGTAGGAGAACTCAAGTCACCGACATAGCCCGACGGATTAGCACGTTGAAGTGGCAATGGGCAGGCCATATAGCGCGCAGAACAGATGGCCGATGGGGCCGGAAAGTTCTCGAATGGAGGCCACGGACGGGCAGGCGCCGCGTAGGACGTCCACCTACAAGATGGGCAGACGACTTGGTAAGAACCGCAGGTCGGCGTTGGATGCAGGGCGCTTCCAACCGCAGTTCCTGGAGATCAATGAGGGAGGCCTTTGTCCAGCAGTGGACGTCCTACGGCTGATATGATGATGATGATGATGATGACTTATTAGTACTCTTCTCTAGCGGCTAGATTTTTCTCCAAGCTAGTTTTTTAGGGTTCCGTGCCCAAAGGGTAAAAGTGACCCTATTACGAAGACTCCGCTTTCTGTCCGTCTGCCACCAGGCTGTATCTCATGAACCGTGATATTTAGACAGTTTAAATTTTTCAAAGATGATGTAGGTATTTCTGTTGCCGCTATAACAACAAATACGAAAAACAGAATAAAACAAATATTTAAGGGGGCTCCCATACAACAAACTTGATTGTTATTTGCTCGTTTTTAGGGTTCCATACCCAAAGGGCCTATTACTAAGACTTCACTATCTGTCCGTCAGTCACCAGGCTGTATCTCATGAACCATGATAGTTAGGCAGTTGAAATTTTTACATATGATGTATTTCTGTTGTCGCTATAACAACAAATACTAAAAACAGAATAAAATAAATATTTAAGGGGCTCCCATACAACAAACGTGATTTTTTTCCTCGTCTTTGCTCAATATTGATAACGGCAACAGGTAAACGCTTGAAATATTCACAGAATATTGAATTATATTATTCACTTTAAAAATAAATAATTAAAATAAAATAAAATTAATATTTACGGCGGGGGGCTCCCATACAACAAACGTGTTTTTTTTGCCGTTTTTATAGATAATGGCACGGAACCCTTCGTGCGCAAGTCCGACTCGCACTTGGCCGGTTTTATTATAGATAATGAAACGGAACCCTTCGTGTGCGAGTCCGACTCGCACTTGGCCTGTTTTTTTTCTAACTGACTAACTCGCTGTTGGCCTCTTTATTTTTTTACTAGCTGACCAATCCGCAGCTTTTCGCGCGCGGAGTTTTTCAATAAAAACATTACCCTATTTCTGCGCAGTTAGGTAAAACGTAGATTATGTTACTCAGGGTGAATCTAGCTTTCCAGTGGTGAAAGAACTTTTGAAATCGGACCAGTAGTTTTTGAGTTTATTCATTACAAACATACACACAAAAATACAATAATACAAATCTTTCCTCTTTATATTATACTAGCTGACCAATCCACAGCATCGCACGCGTAGTTTTTCAATAAAAATATTACCCTCCTTTAAACAGTTAGGTAAAAAGTAGCCTATGTTACTCAGGGTGAATGTAGCTTTCAAATGGTGAAATAATTTTTGAAATCGGCACAGTAGGTTTTGAGTTTATTCATTACAAACATACACACAAAAACACAAATATTTCTTCTTTATAATATTAATAAGTATATTAACCCGCCATTTGTGACGTGACTTTGACTTACGTGGTTTGTGACGCCGTTCTTAAATGGCTTCACTCCATTGAACTTTTACTTATAGTGTGACCATTAGAGCTGTGCACTCCCTGAGGTATGCGCGCGGCGAGACGGGGGGGATGTGTCGCCCGCTCCGATCTATCAGTCTGCCGTCAACGCTCACGGCGGTAGGTAGCTTTTGTACCGGACGGTCTATGTCAGACGCACACGGGATAAATATTCAAAGATGGGTCGTGCGTTATCTCGTGATATGAAATGGAAGATGAAGTTGAAACAGAATCTATGTCAGAATAACTTTCGTTAGAATATATAATTGTTTGTAAATATAAAAAATGTTCAATAAAACAAGTCCTTTGAATTATAAGTTTAGTTCTTATTTATCACCTGCATATTTTTAATAAAATATGAGTATATTTAAGTTACATTTTAATCAACTAAGTAAGTATAATATATTACAGATAGATAGCCTCCGACCATCGTCCCGCCACAAGTCTTGAAGTAGAAGTTCTTAGAAATGCAAACTGATATCGTAAGATATGTCCGACATGTTTTGATCTCATGTGAACTCATGCAGTTTTTTCTTTGCCTCCCACCTCGCCGCGCATACCTCAGGGAGTGCACAGCACTAATGGTCACACTATAGTCAAATATTAAAAAGGTATGTTTTTATTATAGTAATACAATGGTATATTTTAAATCACATATTGTTTATTTATCTTTACGTTTACAAGGTTAAAACATTAATAATAACCAAGATTTTTCTAATGCTCTTTTAAAATCAAACATTTTAACAAAAGTTTTTTTTTTAACTAAATCAGCCTCTCAGTTTTATCACAATAGGATCTAAAAAAAAACAAACAAAAAGGTACCCGTACTAAACACAAAACCATAAAAAAAACTCCTTAAAAATCATCCTTCTTCGAGAGCTTGAGCATGTTGGCACGACATGCTCTAGGCATAGTTGGTATGTGATCTGGAAGTGGATTTTCTGGTTCGTCGTCACTTTCAGCTTCACTATCCGATGATTTCTGTGATATTTCCTCATCGGTCATTAATTCCTCCTGCAGAAGGGCTTCTAAACGACGGCTCTAACGTTCGTAAGACATGCTAAAACAAGGTTTAGAAATTAGGCAACAATTACGTATGAACTAAGTGAAATAAATATAAAGAGATGCATAAAGATCATTGGTAACAGAATAATAATAATCACAATAACTACACTATAAAATTGAACCAAAAATAGATACATATACTTATAAATAATTGAATATTTTACTTACGTAATCTGTGACCCCGGTCCCACGCGACGGGTTGGCGCCAAAACTCAAAGATGTGCGCCTGCCTCGCCGATGCGGGGTGTACTGACGGTGGTATGCGAAATCAGGAGAGTACACAAATTCGCAAGTCAATTCGATAACATGTAAAGAAGTTATTCGACTTTTTCGATCCACCCGGTCTCACAGACATATAGGTCACAAATGGCGGGTTAAGTAATTAGATATAGATGTATCGATTACTGTATATATATTCGAGCTAGCACATAAGCAGTTAAAATATTAAATAAATAAAAATAAATATTGGTGGACATTTCACATAGCGCTATCTAGCCCCAAACTGAGCAGAGCTTGTACTATGGGAACCAGATAACTGATAGAATACCTAAATCAAAATATATCAAAATGCTTATGACAGTTTTTTTGTTTCAGGAAAAAAGAAGGCTGTGATGGAGGCATTGACGTGGCAATGAGAGCGGGAACATGCGTTGGAACCAAAGATTCTACAAAGGTAATGAAGTGAATTCTGTTTAGATATCGGATAAACTTGGACTCGTTCAAACGTAGTCACTTTTAATTAAAATATTAAAAGAGTGTTGAATCTTTAACATCACATTAGAAATCACATCATGCATTAAAATAAAGTTGAATAATTTAGACACACAAGTAAAATTTACAATACTTAAAAACTAATATCTTGAAAATGGAGAACTTTCCATTTCGCATTAGCATCATTGGTTTCGGCCGATTATAACTAAAAAATCGGGGAACATACATTAGGCATTTTCAGCAGCCACCAGAGAAGTTTAATTTTAGGACCACACTGCTGGGTACATTCTGTATATCAGTGGGAACATTTATAAGGCATGACCTACGAGGCAATTCTCTGTCATAGGCGATGGTTACCACTTAAGAGTTGACTATACCTCAGCCCAAACTCGAATTTTACCCCCGGTTCTCCGCGCGCCGCTGCAAATCCTATCTCGCCGTGGTTCATATGTTTGCCGGTTTTTTATCATTCAGTCCCTTCATTATCTTGTGCTTATTTCTCATAACTGCGTTTTAACAAAAACCAACTACAACAACTAACAAAAACAACTTAATATAAATTCTACCTAAGAATTACGTGTTCGTTTAGAGCGACAAGCGTAACGGGTACCCCGTCTGAAAGCCGAGGCCAGACTGAATCGCGGACCGGTCGTCCGGAGCGAATGGTTTCATTAGTGCAAAACTTAGATATTTTCATTTTATGGTAAAATCAAAAGGTATTTTGAAAATTTTAAACACAGTTGCCCTTATTTATATTGTGTAGAATTACTGTATAAAGTTTCAAGATCTAAATTGTAGTATTCATCGCATAAGAATGGTTTTAAGATAAATTTGAAGTCATCCTTGGATTATTTTTCTATCGATTTTTTTTACGGAATCGTGTTTTCACAACACGGGCGTTCTAGCACGTATCCTTAACTATGACATTTATGAATTACAGATTGAAAGCACACAATTCGTTGAACAAAACATTGTTTCTCAATAAGCAATTTATCGTCTCCCCAGGTATAGTATAGTATAGTAGTATAGAAAAATCACCACCATCTTTGGCTTTCATTTAGATAATTAATTTCAAAATTTGACTTAGAGTCTTGAAAGTAGTAGAGTTCCTTGTGAAAGGGCTCGCCCGGTAATTACTATGTACTATTTCTGGCGCCAAGCAGCATTGCTGTGTTTCGGTTTGAAGGGTATGGTTGCCGGTGAAATTACAGGCACATAAGGCGTTTGCTCACAAGTCGATGGAGGCAGGGCAGTGTACCGTAGGGCACGTATCTACGGTGCGTAACCTATGAGGCAATACTTTGCTATAGGCGATGGTTACCACTTAACATCAGGTGGTCCATAAGATTGCTCCATCAACAGATAACTACATACTAAATCATACATTACATTGCTAAATCCTCTCCAACCAAAGGTTGTCCGGAAGAAATCGCTTCAAAGCGATAAGACCGCCCATTGTACCATTTGCTTTGTGTCTTCTATTTTGTCTGTAATTTTTATTTTTTAATGTGTGTGTAACACAACTCCTGCGCTCACTTACCGGCATTGCAGATGTAGGGAAGAGATCGGCTGGGCTTAAGTGGGAATGGGCGGACCACGTTACCCGAATGCACTCCGAGAAATGGGCCCATATTGCAACATCATGGACGCCTGAAGACGAAAGGCGACGTCGGGGTCGGCGGAGAAAGTGTTGGCGGGACGATTTCGACACCTTCCAAAGAGGATGGTGGGAGATAGCGTCAGATAGGGATGCTTGTAGGGACTTGGGGGAGACCTTTGCCCAGCAGTGGAACGAGATAGGTTAGGAAAAAAGTGTTTTCACTCATTCATAACATAAAAAAAAAACTTATCCAAACAAAATATGATTATTTTAATATCTCTTAATTATGAAATAATTCCTGCAATTTTCTTATCAAACGTTATCTTTACGAATGAGAGTAGTGTGGTTGTACTATTTGTACTTGACTTTGATCTACTTTATGTCTTATAAATGCCGCGAACCATGAAATTTAAGAGGAAACTAAACAAATTAGATTCTTATCTATTTTTTAAAACGTCCACTTCGTCGCAACCATGACGTCCCGTACACGTCCTGATGAACAGGACGTCTTTCTATCTAGTGGGGGGAGGGGCTGTTCTACGCTTTAAAACATATTCATTTATTGATGGAGTGAAGCGAGATCTCCAAATCAACTTGGGCGAGTCGGTATGTTTGTTTGTCCGAGGATAACCTTCGAAGCGTTGGCACAATTTTGCTAAAAGTGTGGGTGTGAGCTAAAAATGTGGGGTGCTTGGGGGGGGGGGGGGGGCGGGCGGGTGAGATAATGGAGTTCAAGAGGAGTAAAAAAAACGAGTGCGTTTTAGACCACACGACTGAAGTAAAACTTCTTTTTCAAAATATTAATTTATAAATATGTTCAAGAACGAAATAAAATTACGAAAAATAATCAAACGAACTACTTACTGAGATATATATATATATATATCATGCACTGGCTATGAGAGGAAGAGAGAAAGAAAATATGCGCGCACCTCTCTCTCATGATCCTACAGTAATATACGTAACATAACTCTCTCTCTTTCTATCTACACTAACTTATATCTCCCTCTCATTGTTCGCATTTTTCGTAACGCATTCACCAGCTTACTCCCCAAGTCATGCGTGCGTAAAGAAGTTGTACTTCAAAAACGAAATGAGACTATTCGGTCAAGTGGCACGTCTAGTAAAAGGTGAGTACATTTTGATCCCGGTTTTATTTTAACCGGTTGTAGTTTTTAGTTATTAGCCATAATAAAAACTGATTTGTGACAAAACTCAGGGTACACCAGTGACCCCACAGTGCTGAAGTTTGGTATGCGTGTTGCTTTAGTGACACACATAAGGGAAAAGTCTGAAATCCAGAATAACTACAATTTCTACCCCTAAAAGTGTAACCATATTACATGAACTCCCGTTAAATGTAATTTTAATAAAACTGTAGGTCAGGTAACTTGGCACAATTTTGATAGTCAAAAATTACAAATAATATTTGTTTTTTTATGGAAGACTTTTTTTAAGGACTTTTTATGGAAGAGAAAATAAATTTCACATTTCTATGGAAAACATTTTAGAAATTTATTTATTATGCTCATCAAAATAACCCCTTTTTTGTGCGTATATTTATCAAACCCCTTATATAACCTAAAAATAACATGGCGTCCTCCTCTCCAAAATATAGTTGTGCCCAACAGGGTCCATAATGATCGTGTACCTATCAATCACTACCTATAATTACACTGTGGAATACAATGAACGATTGAGTCAGCGTCATGCTCGCCATAATGATAGACGCTGGTATTCTGTCGAGTTATGCGTTTACCGCAGCCTGTAACAATAGCATTACTTCAGTTACGTCCAATAAGACCTCGGTTAAAACCTACAGGTAAAGTGTCCAGTGGCATAGCTACCGGAGGGCTAGGCGGGGCAGTGCCCCGGGGCCCCCAAGCTCAGGGGGCCCCTCGGACTCTGTTTTACAAACTATACCTAGTCAGGTCATAAATTCTGTCACATGTTTAATATAAAATAATTGAAACAAGTTTATTCACTATGTAACTATTTATATACCAAAATGAACTTAACAGAAGATAGATTCTTATGACACTAAAGTTTATTCAAAATGACCTCCGTGATTTTGAATACAGGCCTTCAATTTGCGCGGCCAGTCGTCTATCGCAGCACGAACGAGGTCCATGTCAATATCGGCGGCTGCCTTAATCAAGGATGTCTTGAGTGACTCCAAATTGGGATGAGGCTTTGAGCACGCCTTTTCCTCCAAGTGTTGCCATATCTTGTAATCTAACGGATTCAAATCTGGACTGGAGGAGGGCCAGTCTTCGTGCCGGATGAAGTCGATTTCACGCGCCGCCAGCCAGTCTTGTGTGCTCTTCGCTCTATGAGCTGGCGCCGAATCTTGTTGGAATACCCAGTGCCTGTTATTGAACATGGTATGAGAAACAGGTTCCACAAGGTTCGTCAGGACTGTATTTTGATACACAACTGCATTCGTTTTTACACCTTTCTCACAAAAATGTATGTACCTCTGTTAAGCCCCAATAAGAAACTCCCAACCATACCATGAGCGAGGATGGAAAATGACCTCGTTGGAATACGGTTGCTCGCTTCTTCACTACTGTGTGCGTACACCTTATCATTTTGTTTGTTGTAGCTCTCTTCTACGGTAAAATTTTTTTCATCCGAAAAAAGAATTTCCCGATATTTTTTTCCCGCGTAAAACAACAACAAAGCGCGGCATCTCTTCAGTCTCAGGTCCATTAGACGAGCATTCAAACGATGTTCTGTTTTTCTTCGATATGCCCGAAGCCCTAAGTCTTCATTTAACACCCTTTTTACCGTGGTTCTGCTTAACTCCATCTGAAGGGCCAACAGTTTCTGCTTACGTTTGGGATTTCTTTGAATTCGCGCCTTCACAGCTTTTATCACTGCTGGAGTCCTAACAGACCGAGGGCGACCACTTCTTGACCTGTCATCTACACTAGAGTTTTCATTGTATCCTTTGATGGTGCGATAAACGAATCTTTTGGTTATATTCAAATTTTTCAGTATGTCAAAAATTAGAATTGGCGCGTAACCTCAACGATGCAATGCAATAACTCCAACACGGTCTTCTTTAAGCGTCCACTCCATATTTAAAAATGAGTAAAATTCTAAAAAGTATACATTTTTATTTTCATGAACAACTCGAAATTCGAATTCCATAAACTTTTTTGTGGCCAGCATTCTAAAAGATAAGGTTTTACTGTGTGATAATACTTATGACCTGACTAGGTAAATTGAACTAGTAAAAATTTCTCCCACATTCTGAATATAAACGTACAGTCGGCCAAGAAATTAGTGTTATTGGTTTAAAAATTAGGATTCCGCACCCAAAAGGACCCAAAAGGTGCTCAACGGGACTCTATTAACGTGCCTCCGCTGTCTGCGTGTCTGTCGCAGGACTGTATTTTTTGAACGGTAACAGGTAGATTTTTTTTTATTTACTTAAAACAGTTTTAATTTGTTCATTAATTTTTTTTAACTGCTTAGTTTCTTGCAATCTGCCCATCAGGGCATTGAGCTAGAGTTTGGTAAATAGTTTGCGTTGGGCATGTATGGAATAAGCCCAGTGGCACTTCCATATTCCATTTAGGTGCTATATGAGGTCTTGACGAGCAACCCGCACACCCGCAACTGGACCAGCGTGGTGGGTAATGGTCAACCCCCCCCCCCCCCCGCCCCCCCCCAAACAAACATGGTTAGTTATACACAACCAAGGCCCCAAGTGCCCGGCGACCCCAGCAGTTGTGCTATCGTTGACGGGTGCCATGCAAAGCTGAAATGGGACTGGGCGGGTCTTGTCTCCCGTATGCAACCCCATAGGTGGGCCAAGAAGACAAGCATATGGACTCCTAAAGACGGAAAGCGACGCCGAGGAAGGCCTAAAAAGCGCTGGAGCGATGACTTGGACGTCTTCCAAAGAGACTGGTGGGATATGGCTCTAGACCGCGATAAGTGGAAGGAAGAGGGGGCGGACTTTGCCCAGCAGTGGGACAGAATAGGCTAGTAAAAAAAATGAGGTCTTGAGGGGCTGTCTTCTTTAATCTACTAAAGGCTGTGGTTTTTTTCATTAGTTTCATTGGCAAGCTCATTTGGGTGATGCTCCATTCGTTTAGCGTAAGATTTCAGCTTTTTGGCTACTTCTTGTTTCACCGTTGGCACTTCTAGCCATTCAAATGAGCCCAAACACTGTAGCCTACTATAATCCATTCAGAAGTTCCGTTGTCTAGAATCCGTCTCCATCATGAGACCACCTCCATGGTACCATATTATTGCATTGTCACCGAAAACATACATACGAGTACATTGCAAGTTAATAAAAAGCTTGTAGGTAAAAATACAGAAGAAACAGTTGAACCATCTAAATACCTACCGTTGCAAACGATCTATAGATAGCTAGAGTTCAAGATGTGTGTAACTCTGCTCAACAAAATAATTATCAAAATATTTTGTCTCTCCGTGGTGCAGTGGGCGAATACACGGCTGAGACGCAGGAAGTAGCGGATTCGATTCGCGCCGCGGAACAAATGTTTGCACGATCTACAGATATTCGTTTCGGGTCTGGATTATTTCTATATATTATAGGTACCTAATTCAAATCAGTTATCTAATTCCCCTAATACAAGCTCAGCTTAGTTTGGGGTCCATCAATATTTATTTATATCTAATACTAGCTGACCAATCCGCAGCTTCGCACGCGTAGTTTTAGAATAAAAATATTACCCTCCTTCTGCGCAGTTGGGTAAAAAGTAGCCTATGTCACCCGGGGATAGTGTAGCTTCCCAACGGTGAAAGAATTTTTTAAATTAGTCCAGTAGTTTCGGAGCCTATTCAATGCAAACAATCAAACAAAGAAATCTTTCCTCTTTATAATATTATTTTTGTAGACATTGATATGTTCTTTAATATTGTAGAAAATACTTTTGTTCTATCATCAATAGTTTCCGCAGCGCATGCGACGAAATACGTTTTAGGGCACTTTTTTTACACCTTGCGTTACGTTACTTAAGTTTTAGTAAGGATCCCTAATCTTTTCTAGTAATAAATATAGCCTATGTCACTCAGGGTGAATGTAGCTTTCTAATGGTGAAAGAATTTTTGAAATCGGCACAGTAGTTTTTGAGTTTATTTATTACAAACATACACACACACAAAAATACAAATCTTTCCTCTTTTTAATATTAGTATAGAAGATTTATTATTGAAATACCCTTGGGTGTTCAAACCCCAGGACCGAAAATTACTATCTTAATATACTCGTAGATCCTACGCAAAACCGGTGTCCCATCTCATAAATAAATACACAGGAACCGACCAATTACGGCCCAAACGAGCTAAGTAGGTAACCAGCTTATCGCAATGTAAACTGATGGTTAAGTTTGCCTATGGCTTACTAAGATACCGTATTTCCGAGTGTATAAGTTGTTAGGCAGATGTTAATAAGTAGGGCTTGTCTATGTGACCTTGGCACTTGTGATTTTGTATTGCCTTATCTGTTAGTTTTGACTTCGATGATTTTTTTCTTGAAGAGTCAATACTTGGGATTATATTCATATTCATTTATTTTTAAACCATGGGTACTTATTAGGACACTTAGTTACGTCACTTATTCATATTTATAAATATAAAATTATTAAATAAAATAATTATTCAAAACATATTCATAAAATAAATTATACGTTAATAAGTATGTACCATATTATTTAAATTGCAGGGCTTTGTCAGATACAAAATGATATGAAATAAAATAATAAATTAATTACGAATACAGGTAATTGAAGCGGCTGTAAAGAGGCCTTAACAATTTCAAACTTAAATACTATTACAAAAATGCCCAACGCGCCTAAAGAAGTTTTTTCACTTCAAAAAATATACACCTGAAATCAACACGAGCTAAATAAGAGGATACGTAGGTATTAGGTTATGAGCAGACATATAGTCTTTCCATTTCTTTATTTTCTCGATAACAGCTCCTGTGAAAACTGGAACGGGTGTCTTTTTTACATTGTGTATGCATTATTTTATAAAAATATGACGGTTACGCACGTACAAGGTTATACCAGAGTCGGAGAAACTGATAGGGATGGAACTATCGATAAACGTAACACGATAACGAAAGACTATAGGTATTCACTTCACTATTGGTTGTATGGCCTCTGTGATAGTTGTTGCCACAATTATGCCAATGTCAAGTTGACAGGTTATAACCTGTAAAACGATGGAGTTCCGAGTATTGAAATGGTTGGCCAGTGTTTACAGAGGGAGACTCAACCAGAATTTAGACTACAAGGTGATTTATTTATACCTAAAAAGCAGAAACAACACAATTAAGGACATGCAAAACACAAATAAATATGTATATGCATAAATACAGAACATATAAACATAGAAATAGTAGGTCAACATATTTACAGTTTTATTTTATTTACATTAATATATTTACATAGAAGCGCTATGACAGGGGAGAACACGAGAGATAATATAGTTTTGGAAGAGAAAGGACGAAGGATTTCAGGGGGAAAGACATCATACAGAGATGGCCGAAGCCTAGAGCATGAGAAAAGTAGGTGCTCTGCATTGCCTTCATCCAAACCACATTCACATAGGGAATGGTCCCTAACTCTTATTTTGGCTACCGGCGTACAGACATGTCCTAAACGGAGACGACAAATTGTTGACGTAGTCGTTTTGCTGGCTTTGCGATATTTAAAAAACCATGGTTTTGTTGAAATTTCGGGTTGAATTTCACCGTAATGTTTTCCTTTCAAAGACCTGGAATCAAGCCACATACGGGACCAGGAAGTAGTTAGGTGGGAACTAGGGACTGAACAAAGGTCGTGCGAGTAGATTTGAAGGTGGTCATGAGCCCCTATCTGAATGGCCTGCTTTGCACATGAGTTCACTGACTCATTGCCAGGGATACCGGAATGACCAGGGATCCAAGCCAGAACTATGTTAATTCCAAGTTTATGACAGTCAAACAGAGCTTCACGAATTTTAAGAATGATAGGAAATCTGGATTTGGAACGAAAAGGATTGGAGAGAATGGATTGAAGGGAACTTTTAGAGTCAGAAAAAAGTATTGAGTTTTGGAGATTGTAGGCTTTATTGTACATAATAGCTTCTAAAAGAGCTATTGACTCACCAATAAAAACAGAAGTAACTGATGGACATTTAAAACTAAGAATAATTTTCCCAGACGAAATCCAGACAGCTGCACTTACAGGGCTAGAGTCATTATGTTTAGAGGCATCTGTATAAATAGGATGCCAACTACTAAACTTCCTAGCCATCTGTTCATTAAATATTTGGCAATCATGATGAGAGCCTTTAACAATACCAAAATCTAAGATGATGTTGGATCTGAATACTAATGCCTCATACGGGGAGGAATACAGCGGGTCATTTTGACTCTGAATGACAGGGTGTGGGAGGCTTGTATATTTTCTGAAGCTACGAACTAAACAAGGGATTTTATTTTGATAAAGGACAATGTGTGGTTCTAAAATTTTAAGCAAAACGTTTAATTTTGCCAACTTGAACTAGAACTGATGACAATGCAATGGGCCTATAGCTTGTTGAGTCAGATGGCTTTTTCCCTGGTTTAAGAATTGGGATAATTATCTGAGTCTTCCACTCATCCGGAACGACTCCATATTCAAAAAAAAACATTAATTAAATTTAAAAAGTATTCTTTAACGCTATCAGATTTAATTAAAAATGAGTACGGGATGCCATCTACACCCGGAGATGTATCCGTTAAACCATCTTAAGCTAGTAAAAGTTCATGAAAAGAAAATTTATCGTCTATATTGGAAACAGAAGGAAGAGATGAAGGGGGAATAGGAAGGCAGTCAAGGTAAGGGACAAAGTCTAGGGACAATCTATTGCCGAAGGCTTCAACCCAAGAAGAAGGTTCATTGGAAGACAGGTTTGGAACGTTACATGAACCTCTAAATTGCTTTATCTGCTTCCAGACTAACAATGGAGGTGCTCTAGGGGATAAATTTTCACAAAAAATCATCCATCCCTTTTTTTTGGAGAGTGAAAGAACTCTCCTAGCTTTTGCAGCCATATGTTGGTAATGTATGAAATTTTCGTTAAGCATGGACAACTCTGCACTTTTTCTCATTTTGACTGCTTTAGAGCAATCAGAATTCCACCATGGGGGGGAAATCTTGAAACGAAAACTGGCTTGTTTTTTAAGAGGGATATTTTTATTTGCACATAAAAGAAGAGTCTCTACAAATTTGGAATAGGCCGAAAGATAACTGTCAGTATTGTCTGTCTGTATAGGTAAAAGATTGAATGATAAGTTTTCTAAGTGAGAGGAGAAAGAAGGCCAATTGGCGTCAGTAAGTCGATATTTTAAACTGGGATTAAAGCTATATTCAGGAGAGACACTGTTTGGGATGGTAATGAGAATAGGGAAGTGAATGCTGCCATAAGTAAGAGGCAGAGTTTGCCAGGAAAAAAGAGAGGAAAGGGAAGGTGAGTATACAGTCAAATCAATAACACTCAATGGGTCCTGTGAAGGCAAAGATCTACGGGTGATAGAACCGTCATTTATGACACAGAGATTGGCCTCGTCAAACATCTCTATTAGGAGACGACCAAATACATCACAGTGGCCAGAGCCCCACGAGGTGTGATGGGCGTTAAAATCGCCTAAAAGGACAATAGGAGAGGGGACGGAAGAAATTACAAGAAGAATATCTGGGATTAGAGCAGAATAGGGGTGAGGGATATAAATAGAAATAAAAGATATATCAAATACTCTAACAGCTACTAGGTTGATGTCTAAGGAGTGAGAAGGGAGAGGGATTTGAGAGAAGGGCAGGGCACGCCTGACTAACAGGGAAAGCGAGAGACACCAAAAAAAATTACGTATCTGTATTTTTTCCGAAACTTCTGATCTAAAAATAACTATATTGTGGATTTTTGAATGAATGAATGAATGATTTTTTTTTTATTGCACGTAATAAAAAAATCTGTACACAGGCGAACTTAATGCTAGATAACATTCTCTTCCAGTAAACCTTTGTGTAATACGATTTTTCACGTGATAAATAAATATTTTTATTTATTTAGTAAAAAAAGACAGGAATAGAACAAAGTTAGGTACAAGTTATATCTAGATCAAGTTACACTCTAGTCGTGATCTAGTTCAGTTTCCAGAAACATGTTTACATAAACAGTAATTCTTAATTTATATAGAACTAATAATATAATAAAAAAAATATCTATACTTTTGAAACTATCATGGTCACTACCTGCGTGCCCGTCTGACCTGTCATCTCGGATACAGGAGTAGCCCGGGATCCGAAAATTGGATCCAGGCTTCAGCCATGACTCCGGCAATGACTGACAGACAGAATTTAGAAATTAAATGAATGAGTTCAGATTTGCGCGCTCGAAGACTTTTCACGTTCCACTGGACAATGGAGACTGGATTCATTATTACCAGTTAATGCAAAGATCTGGGACAGTTTTTGGGCAACGTTGGACGGTAAGGATGAGTTGGTTGATGAACACAACTCGATTAAAATGTTCAATAGAGTTTCAATGAGAAAGATTTGACAGTTGTCCGACACTGGGGCCGGGGCTTGGGACATAATGGCATGGCCATTAAGGATGGATGAGGATAGAGTTGAGATTATTTCTTGGTGGGATGCTTTGTCATAGGATTTACCCAAGAGTACTTTAGGACGAGGTTTGGCATAAACATTTTTAACATAGGAACGGTATATAGGAGAGTTGGTTGAGGTGGAAGGACCTTGTGGACCAAGATTAGTGGTAGAGAACATAACCTGAGCGACCTCAGTATATGCTCTTCCAACCTTAGGGAAATTAGTCGCAGCTTCCTCATACGAGATTCCATTCTGAGACATAAGCATTTTTATAGATTTTTGCCTATCCTGTTCAGGACAAAGCCTGCTGGTTGTATAATGTCGGCCTGAGCAATTGAGGCAAGAAGCTTTAGACTCTTCCAAGTCACAGTTTTCACCCGTGTGTTCTTTAGAGCATTTAAAGCAACGAGGCTTGGAGCGGCACTGAGCTTTTACATGACCAAAACGACAACAGTTAAGGCATTGAATTGTTGGGAGCTGGTATGTTTCAACCGGTAGTGAGGTGTGGTATGAAAATACTCTTTGAGGCAGAACTTGACCTCTAAATGTGAGAACTACTGATTGAGTTGGGATCCAGGTCACTTTGCCATCATCATTTGATTTTCTGTTTAACCTACGAGCTTTGACAACAAATCCACAACCATTTGGAACTTCCAAGCTGGTTGCGAATTCCTCCATTGACATATCAACCGGGACATTTCTGACAAGACCCATTCGAGTAATGTTGAATGTCGGTATTGATGCAACATACTTGTACTGGGTAAGGAGAGTTGTATTATCCAGGAATTTATTAGCATCAGTTGCCGTGCGGAATTCAACGGAAATTCGATTTCTGCCAACTTGTTTAATTCCATCTGAACAAATGTTAGACACGTGATGATTGCTCAAGAACTGTCCAAATTTAATTGGGCGGATTGTTATTCCAGCTGACGGGTCGGGTTCTACTCTAGCAACATGAATAACGAATGGACCTTTGTCTGCAGTAGAGTATTCTTTAACTCCAATAACCATGATAGCGTGCAGCCAAATTGTTTGAATGGAGGCAGCGGCCATGTCCGGGGATGTGATCGTTTTTTTGTTTTGGGGAACAGGTGAACTTTCGCCATCTGACACCATTCTACGTTTAGAGCCTGAGCCTGAGCGATTCTGCTCAGGAATCACAGTTGAGATAACCATCTTATCTGGCGGATCCGGAGGGGAGTCCGGAGGGAAAACCTCCATTTTCCCGCCGAAACCCACTAAAGTTAAGAAGTTAAAAACTAGTTAGTAATTACAAAGTTACACCTTACCACCAATGCACCAACCCACCACCACTAAAATGAAATAAATCAACTTGAGAATGAGCAAGTGTCTCAGCCAGAAAACAATTTAAAACTCAAAGGAATCTCGCTAATACGCTTACTGCTCCGGTACCAGTAGTCAACCGACTATAGGTATATGTCAAGTGGTTGCAGCTATAAAGGGCTTTGTCAATAATGGATGTCAAAGATGAATGCGTGTCAGTATATTTTAATTAATAATATATGTACTCATATAGGAAGGTTAAATACATTTTGTTTAGTTAACTAGTGGTTCGCCCCGAACTGAGATCTCGCGAGTATCCCTTGAAAACAAAAATATATTATTTGTACCTAACCATTGACTATCAAAATAGTGCCACGAAATGGTTAACTAACTAACTTGACCTACAGTTTCATTCAAATTACAGGTAACGGAACGTTCAATAACGGGAGATCATGTTATTTAGTCTCTTTTTTGGGCTAGAAATTGCAGTTATTCTGGATTTCAGTCTTTTGCCTATATTTGTTGCTCTAAAGCTACACACATACCAAATTTCAACACTGCGGGGCCCGTACTGGTGTATCCTATAAATTTTGTCAAAGATCAGTTTATAATATGGCTAATTACTTAAAAACTAATTGAATAATTGATTAACTAACTAATTAGTTGATTGTTTGTTTGTTACTCAATCACGTCGTAACGGCTGAACCGATTTCGATAAATGTTGTATACCCGTGTGTACACACGGCTACACATCAAGCTATACATTTCCAGTATAAGCTGACGTCTAATTTTACGAAACTCCTACACAATGCAAGGTCAGCTTATAGTGGAAATTATAGCTTGATGTGTAGCCGCGTGTACTTTAAGTATGCATAAGGCAAATGCAGGAAAGCGAGAGACACCAAAAAAAATTACGTATCTGTATTTTTTCCGAAACTTCTGATCGAAAAATAACTACATATATTGTGGATTTTTGAATGAATGAATGAATGATTTTTTTTTATTGCACGTAATAAAAAAATCTGTACACAGGCGAACTAAATGCTAGATAACATTCTCTTCCAGTAAACCTTTGTGTAATACGATTTTTCACGTGATAAATAAATATTTTTATTTATTTAGTAAAAAAAGACAGGAATAGAACAAAGTTTGGTACAAGTTATATCTAGATCAAGTTACACTCTAGTCGTGATCTAGTTCAGTTTCCAGAAACATGTTTACATAAACAGTAATTCTCAATTTATATAGAACTAATAATATAATAAAAAAAATATCTATACTTTTGAAACTATCATGGTAACGAACACTAATAGCAGGTTCCTTTAACCTAGCTAGCCTTTAACCAGTAACCAGCTACGACTCGTTTCTCCTTGAAAACCTGTCAAAAGTGTGACACTAGTTTCACACTTTTTCAAGGAGATAATTGGGACAACAGGAATACATCGATACGAGGTGTAGTCGGTTACCGACGGATATTAGAACCCGCCTTATTTGTACTTAAAACGGGGTATTTAACTTATTAGACTGAGAAAGAGGGTAGATCGATATATCTGCCAATAACTACCCGCTCGCAAAGACTTCACTTTACCCGTGATCATGGCGCATGCAACTGCCTCGAAATATCCCGATACTAAAAAAACCGATAATTACCGACAGAATAGATGATTAATTACTTTAAATAAAGACTATATTTTTAATGATTTAATTATAACTGTCTTTTTCTGATTTTTCTCTGTACTTGTAGTTTATGACGATATTATTTGACAAATTTCATAGTTCTAGGTCAACAGAAAGTACCCTATAAATTCTGATTCCCTTGAGAGTGTCAAAATATACGTTTTTTGTGGCATCAAAGGCCCTATCATTTAATACGTTAACTTAGGAGTTTCATTTTTTCACAGCTGCAAGGAACTGTAGACCTGAGTATACGGTTTTAATTTCAACTCGATAACACTACGCGTTCCCGAGATGAAGGGTCTTAACAGACAGACGGACAACAAAGTGATCCTATAAGGGTTCCGTTTTATTCCTTTTGAGGCATAGAACTCTGAAAATATGATTTTATTTGATGTGACTTTTCCAGGTGTGTTGTGATGAGTGCTCAAGAGGGTCTACCGCTGGTCTGGCTGGAGGGGAGGCGGCTTGCGTCTCCAGGGCTCATGCTAGTAACGCCGATGAATTACTGTCGGATGATGCCTACACACAGTGTTGTTTGGTATGTTAAAATTTGTTTTCTGTAGACAATTATGAAAGTGATATCGTCATACGGAACGATGCATGCTCCTTAAGAAAAAGATTATAAAAAAATAGCTAAGAATGAGTCGCGATGGTACACACGGCTACACATCAAGCTATACTTTTCCAGTATAAGCTGACCTCGCGTTGTGTAGGCTTTTCGTAGAATGAGAGGTCAGCTTATACTGGAAAATTATAGCTTGATGTGTAGCCGTGTGTACACACGGGTATACAACATTTTATCGAAATCGATTCAGCCGTTACGACGTGATAGAGTAACAAACAAACAATCAAACTTCCACACTTTTACATTTATCATACCTATTAGTGTGATGGCACACAAAACAGAATACAATCAAACAGATACAGAAATAATTAACAACGTTTAGACCTAGATTGTATCTCCAAGCATGATAATTCTAGAGCAGTTCTCTTTAAAATAGCTGATAGGAAATATGTACTTACATAAGCAAAACAAAGTAATAATAAAAAAAAAATGCCATAAAATAATAAGGCTCAAAAATCCAAACTCAAGGTTTGCCAAAGAGGCATTGCTGACGCAGGAAATAAGGCTGCCAGGCTAAAATGGGATCGGGCAGGCCATGTAAGATGAATGCATCCGGACAGATGGCCGAAGACGGGCGACGGCGCCGAGTAAGGCCTAGACGCTGGCGTGACTATCTCGATGCCTTCGAGACAGATTGGTGGAATTTGGCACGCGAGCGAAAGTCCTGGAAGACAGTGGGGGAGGCCTTTGCCCAGCAGGGGGATGACATTGGTTGAAATAATAATAAGATAAATAAAAAATACTAATAAATAAAATAGAAAATATTTGACAAATATATTATTTTAATAAAAGTGATTCTCTATTGTATTTGTTGGGTAGAATCTATTTAATAATAATCATACTTTATTACTTTTCTTTGCAGAAAACAGCGAAAGAAGGTCCACCAACGTTTACACAGAAACCAGAAGGTACTAAATATTTTTGAAGTTCAAAATATATAATTCTAGTTTTGAAATACCGTAGCCTAGGGAATTAACAAGTAGAAGTCTCATAGCTTGAAGATCTAACGTTGGGAGAGTTCTCGGGTGGAGACTACGCACTGGATAGCGTGGCGTTGGACGGCCTCCCACTGGAAAAAGTTGCTGACGGGCCCCACAAGATCGGTCGCTCTGGAAATCTATAATTGAAGTCTATGTTTAGCAGTGAACGTTCTTAATAATGATGATGACTAATGGTTCGCCCCGAACTCGCGTAATCTTTGACTATCACAATAGTGCCCCGAAATGCATAACTTAAAATACTTGACCTACAGTTGCATTCAAAACGGGAGTTCATTTTAATTGTTTTTTTTTGGGGTAAAAATTGCAGTTATTCTTGATTTCAGACTTTTGCCTATATTTGTGTCACTAAAGCTACACGCGTACCAAATTTCAGCACTGTGGGGTCACTGGTGTACCCTTTGAATTTTGTCAAAGTCCAGTTTTTATTATGGCTGATAACTTAAAACTGCAAGAACTAAACTAAAAATAAAACGGGCTCAAAATGTTCTAATGAAGACCTTTCATTTGACGTCTTATTTGACCTAATAGTCTCATTTTCATTTTTATCACCCCTCTTGAACCCCAATATCACAACCCTCAACATTTTTAGCTCATTTAGTCACACCAAAATTGTGCCATCTCTACCTACCTATGTATCATATTTCACGATGATTGGATCTACGCTTCGAAAGTTATCCTCGGACAAACAGACATACATACAACGCCGATTTGACCAAGTTTATTTGGAGATCTTGCTTCGCTCTATCAATTATTTTAACAAAATGTTTTTAGCTCAAAATGCTGCAAAAAGTTTACTAGAATTTTTAAGGGCGACTTGCATAACCATGCCTTATTGTATTTAGGAGAGTTTTCAAATCTTATACGTCAAATTTAAACATTGTATAGTCAATTACGTTTAGGGATCGTTAGCCGAGCCGGGCTAAATCTTTTTTTAGGGTTGCTCTGTCATTGAGCTTAAGTAGGGCTAATTTCCGATTTCAAAATAACCTACCAAATCTTCTTAACCCCTACGCAAGAATAGGGGTGTTATAAATTAGACGGATGAACCGTTTCGGACGTGGTTTTTCGAATAGAAAGCTAGTTTAACTGAGATGGTTTTTGATGGTCAGGCGCTCCGAAGTTTATCAGCATTTCTCTATTTTTGTGAAGGGATCTTGTAAAATGGAGCTTTATTACGGGTTTCAATTATGGGTCAGGGGTTTTTAAATTCTTAGTTTATTCTTATAATATCAATGTTATTTCCAGTGACATTAGCATCTGTCTGCGAAGATTACGCGCCTAATGAGCTGTGCGCACACCACTGCATTCCCGTGCCCGGGTCTTACAAGTGCGAGTGCAACCCTGGCTATATGCTCATGGCTGATGGCAGGAACTGTAGAGAGGTAAGGTTTCAAGTTCAGTTAGGGGAGGAGTTGGGAGATGATGATGAATGTATGGGTTCGCTAAGATTATTTTATTAATTTGTCATTATCAGCTTTTGAGTATGTACTCTTCATCATCATCATCTCAGGCCCCATCGCACCCACTGCTGGATACAGACCTCCTCGTTATCACGCCACTCTCTCCGGTCCTGTGCCGAGCGCATCCATTCCCTTCCTGCAACTCTCGCGATGTCGTCCGACCATCTGGCTGGTAGTCTGCCAGATGTACCTACTCCTAAGTATATAAATAAAATTAAACTGGTCACGATAAAAGAGAAATACTTGCAAAATAGATTTGTTTAATGGATAAAATTTCTATAGGTGACTTTAACTGGTGTTATTCTGTCTTCAGGTAGTAAAAAACAGGTGCAAGCCCAAGAATCCGTGCCAGCACAAATGCAACGACAACGGAGTGGATGTTCTCTGCTCCTGCCGACGTGGGTACGAGCTCATGCCTGATGGGAAATCATGCCAGGGTATGTTCCAGAGTAGAAACGTAGGCTTTCACTATTTGCCTCACAAAAAGGCTCAAGGTCGCTCAGCGTGCTATGGAGAGGGCTATGCTTGGTGTTTCTCTACGAGATGGAATCAGAAACGAGGAGATTTGTAGACGAACCAAAGTCATCGACAAAGTACAAAGGGTTAGCAAGCTGAAGTGACAGTGGGCAGGGCACATAGCTCAAAGAACTGACGGCCGTTGGGGCAGAAAGTTTCTCCTGTGGAGCCTCCCAACAAGTAAATACTTGTATATTTTTCGGTTAAAACTTGTATTTAATGTGTTATCATTTTATCAGATATCAACGAGTGCCGGCTAGACATTCGCGTATGTCTACCTGAGACCCAGTGCATAAATCTCCAAGGGTCCTATCGCTGCCAATCGCAGAAGAAGCACAGCGAAGTGGAGAGTCAGAAGGGACAATGCCCTCCCGGCTTCGCGAGGAATATCAGGAATAACGTTTGTGATGGTGAGTTTAGTCAAACTGGTAGATGACGCTGAATAAATCTCTCTATAGCGTGAAAGCTATTAAGTCTTAAAATCTTGAGAAAGTTTTGTTGACCTACTCAAGATTATTAAGAACACTACTGACTATGTACCTATCAGTTAAAGGGTTTTAATATAAATACATTTTTCCGCACCACCTGCTCGACAATGACAAATTATATGTCATGTAAACCTGACCAAAAGCAGGCGATTAAATCCCTACGGCTAAGCCGGGAGTACAGTTGTACTGAATTAAATTTCCTCGCGGGTAATTAAATTTGGAACCTCATCTGTATTAAAATTTGGACCAAAGAGTGCCCACACTATAAGAACCTATTCGTAAATCAAATTAACCTCTGCACATAATGCACCAACCTAGATTTGGTTTTTTATTGTAGATTTCTCGTAGAAAGTGTGAAAAGTAGAGTATTCTCCTCGTGAATAAAGCTGTCTGAATCTTGGGCGTGCTTATATCCCTCTCTGCACTCAGGATTATAGATTAGATTAGAAAATTCTTTATTGCACTAATTAAGGGATCCCCAAACTATTTTGGACAAGTGACCCCTTTTCCAAAATGAACTGTTACCTCAGACCCCCATGGCCAAATTACCTACTTTTAAGATCAACCCCCTTATTCATAATGGTCCGCTAACTCAAAACAGCTGATACAGTGTTATTTTTCATTCTGACTTAGGTCAATAGAAGAAGACAGAGTGAGAATTAGCAATGCTTTAAATTAGTTAGCAGACTATTATGAATAAGGGGGCCTATCTTTCGTTTTTTCCTATTGATACAAAATACCTAGGTACTAAGGTACCAATTGGAAAACTTTGCACTTGGTTAAGTAAGTAAAGTTGACTTCATCAAAATTTAACAAAATAAAAAGACATACAATTAGTAAATATCAAGTTTAATTTATAATGATTATTACAAATTAAATACTTAAAGAATCTTAAGTAGGTAGGAAATTATATTTAAAAAGTATTAATTCGCAAAGAGAAAATAAAATATTCAGTGTGATGGATGAACCTGGTGACTATCTACCAATCTAGCTAAATCTGGTTCAATATTGGTGAGTTGTAGCCTTAAATCTCCACGTTCGTTGATTTTCAAACGGTTTCTTTGTTTCGTCAAAATGTTTGTTACCACACTGAAGCTTTTTTCAACTAGGTATGATGATGGAAAAGCGATAAGGTATTTTTCAGCAATGTTCCACAATGTAGGATACTGTGTTTCAATGTTGCGTTGCAACCAGAACTTCTGATAGCCTTGGTTGAACTTCTGCTTAAGCTCTTCGTCTGTGCTGATGGTAATCAACTCTTCTTGCATTATCACATTGGCTTCTTCTATGGCTGTGGTATTGTACGGATTTATTATCCATTGAGGAATTTGTAAATCTTTAAAAGATCCTCAAACCTCTCCGTAAAATCCTTGTGTAATGCGTGATATTATTGATATTGTTTTAATCAAGTTAAGATCGTCATCCTGCAGCTGCAAATTAACTTAGTTGAATATTCCAAAGATATCAGTCAAGTAATAAATATCTGTTATAAAATTGTTCAGATTTTCTTTCAAATTCGGATATTTTTCTTGTAAAAACTCCAACACAGATTCAAAAATGTCTGAAAATCTTTCTAAGCAAAAGCCTCTTGATAGCCAGATGAACTTCAGTGTACAGAAGTAATCGAGTAAAGACTTCGTCGTTTTCCTCACATAGCACAGCAAATAACCGAGAGTTCAAAGAATTGCTTCGAATCTTGTTGATAGCATTTATTACATATTGTAAAGACTTATGCAATCTATGACTCAGCTTTTTTGCTAATAATGTGAATCACGCAGTGAATGACCAGTACATCAGGCAGTTGTCGCTTTAAGTGAGCTATAAAACCACGATGACGACCAACCATAGACGGTGCACCATCAGTCGCAACAGAAACAATGTTTTTCCATGGAATAGCTTTGTCAGTAAAAACATGTTCCACGGCCTGAAAAATCGATTCTCCTCTGGTATCAGTCTCTAAATATGTAGCAAAAAGCAGTTCTTGGCACATATTTTCATCTTTGATATATCGAACATATCCTAACAACAGAGCTTCATTGCCGGGTAATGTAGACTCGTCTGTTGGTCTGTAAGAACTTGCATAAAATGTTTTCCACATCCCGTGCCATCTCGTTTATGCGTTTCTGAACGGTGTTATTGCTCAAAGGTATTCTTTTTAAAATATCATGTGCGCTCGTAAACCATCATCGTCTTTAATAGATGGTGACGAAAACATCGATCTTATGGATGGTCTTTTGTCTAGTTTTTCTTTAGTGCTTGAAAAAATGACAAGGGCTTACTTTTTTTGTCAGCATGTACTCTTGATAAGTGGTCATCCATTTGTGAAGGCTCCATGGCATCGTTACTGAATACGTTTTCACATATGAGACACATCGGCAAGTGTTGATTTGATGGAGATGCAATAAATTCGAACTTCAAGTAGTCCAAACTGTATTGTCTGAATTTTTTTTTCGTGTCCGTCATCATAAAACTCTCAGTAATCCTGCAAATAAAAAAATAAGAAACTACCTAAATAAAAAACAATAATAAACTGTTAAACTTGCTGGTAATTTTTTACAATTGAAACACCTGAGGCAACTGCAAACTGTTGCAAACAATCTACACATAGCTCAACTGATCACTATCACACAGTGGGGCAATGCAGACAGCGTCCCCAAGACGCTGGCTGCATTGCCCCATTGTATGGCAATGCTGATGCGCTGTGCCGGATAAAAACTGTTTGGTTATTTACCTCTTAATTTTTCATAAAATGCAGATATTGTTTGGTTACGCTATTAACTCGCGTAGGGAGCTCAGCATTTTGTAAATTCTTTTTCAATCACTTTACTTTACTTAATTTAGCTATGTTTTAACTTTGTAATCTCTTGAAATAAATGAGTACTTATATGAGTTATTATCGTTCAAGCTCCAACGAATTTCAAAACGCAAATAACCTTTCAACCTAAGTGCAAACTCGTTAAATAGTAAAATATCGGGAACATGTTTGGACTTGCAACTTGATCATGAATTCGTTCGTATTTAATCGCGTAAGCATCAAATAAAGAGCAAGTCAAAACGCGCCTGAAAGACGTACGCTCGAACTCATTATCTTGCACAAACTTGTCCACACTGACTTGTCGAGTTTTTCATCTTGTACGAACTTGAGACTTTACATTACTACAACAATGATATTTCCTACAAAAATATTAATTATTCTTAGTACACGTAACACAACATAAACAATACAGTACCTACCTACCTATCTTAAAAGATTTAAATAAGAACTTGTATTGATTAAATAGGGGTCGATTTTTAGACCTCGTCGACCCCCAAAATCAGTTTTCGTTTATGTCGACCCCTAGGAAACTGATATCGACCATTTTGGGAATCCCTGCACTAATCAAATAATACATAGGCGAACTTAATGCTAATTAGCATTTTCTTCCAGCTAACCTTTGTGTAGTGTAGAGAAAGTGGTAGTGTCAGAAAAAGGAAAATTTATTCAAACTTTAGCTTAGAAATAAACATACAAACATTAAAAATAATGATAATACACATACATAAACGAAATACACAAATAATATACATAAAGTGCTCAATTTTGTTGGGTATCTTGAAGAGAGATGAAGTATTTAAAGAGTTTGGATTTGAAGATTCTCAAAGAAGCGGCCTCGCGGATTTCCACTGGAAAAGAGTTCCACAAGCAGATAGCAGTCACAGTGAAAGAGTTAGTGAAGAAAGAAGTGTTATGCTCAGGCGTCTTGAATAAAAGATGTTGAGAAGAACGAGAAGGACGATCAGGTGGAAAAAGAGGAGAAAAACGTTCTTTAAGATAGCAAGGAGACAGAGGATTATGAAGGATGTTATAAAGAAGACTTATAAAGAAGAGAGTATATAAGTATCCCGACGAAATCCGATTTTGAGTCACTTTAAATGTGAGCGGTGATTATAGTAATTCTCTCGCTCCACTCGTGAGTTAACTCTAGAATCCATCGTTACGTTCGGGATTCAATACGAGTATAGCGCCCGTGACACAAGACACTGCTCTATGCGGTGAGCGAGGGAAAAATCACGAACAGGATTGCTTCAATTGCCTAGCCTCGCACAGCGCAGCTATCCTATTGGTGGAATTGATACACATAAATAGCTTAGCAACGTAACACATCTGTGGTGGAAAAACAATCTTAAACCAACGTTCATTATCAGAATTTCAGATTCCTTTAGATTTTCCTTTTATAGCTTGAACTCGTAAGCAATTGCTCAGATTATGATAAGCTGATCGATTGATGGAGAATATGGAATATCAACGGATCTTTTGGATGGATATAATGGCCATATTGTGTTTGGTAAATTTTATCCGGCCACAACGAAAATAACCAATAATCAGTAGTGCTTTATTTGGCCAGCTCGCTGTCCCCTTTATATATTTTGGGATGTGATTATTATGATGATGGTGGGATGTAGATTATTATATTTTCTTCCAGATATAAACGAATGCAAGCTTTCCCGGCCGCCCTGCCCTGCCTACCTCTGCGTGAACACTGTGGGTGGATACAAATGCGGTGGAGTCTTAGGTCAGTAGAAGGGCGAGGTTAGAAGATGATAGTAGACCACAAAGGGAAAACCAGAGACGGGTTTTTGTTTGGTCTTCCAGTCAAGGAAAAGTAGGCAACTAAACATTAATTGTATGTTATCTTACAGGGGATCCTGTAAATTTGGCCAGCACCCCTCAACCAGCTCTGGAGGATAGGTGTCCTCCAGGTTTCACTCTAGGACCTCATGGGGATTGTGAAGGTAAGATCATTACTATAATTTGACGCCAACGTTCGTGGCAGGCGATTCATAAAACGTGCGAAAAGCGACGATGATATTGCTGTCTCGCTCGCTCTTGCAGCCCTTACGGGAGTCGTTAGTGGTGCACCGGGTACTTATCGATAACACTAATTATTAGTAAAATTGTATTGAAAAGGAAACAAACCTGTTAATTTGCTATGGTGCTGGCCATCCTAGCTAAGGGTCAGCGGTACTTCTCACCGGGACAGCTGCCCAGTCTCTACAAAGCACAAGTCCGCTCATGTATGGAGTACTGCTGCCATCTCTGGGATGGCTCAGCCAAGTGATTCGATTGAGCGACGTGCTGCTAGAATCATTGGTGATGACTCCCTAGTGGAAGCCAATTTACAAAGTATAGAGCATAGACGCCGAGTATATAGCCAGACTTCTCAGGGTTTTACAAGATTAATTTTGGTGAAGCAAAATTAATCTTGATTAATTCTTGGCGCAAGATCTTCATGACCTTATCCCTCCTTCCTCCTTCAACCACCGGACAAGCAGACTTACCGAGAAGTACCACCCATACCTGGTCGGCACACCACCTTGCCGTACCAAACGATTTACTTCAACTTTACTTGTTAGCACAAGTAAGGAGTGGAACTCACTTCCGGTGTATGTTTTTCCAGACCAGTATAATCTCGGAGTCTTCAAGTCCAGAGTGAATAGTTCTTTCTAGGCAAGCGTGCTCCATCTTTTATCATACCATCACTTACCACCAAGTGAGGTAGTGGTCAAGCGCTTGGCTTTCACAAATAAAAATATTTATATATTTTTTGGCCCGTCTGCCTTGCGGTTGCGTTGCGACTTGCAAGTAAACATGACATAAACTTTATTATTCTTACAGATGTCGACGAATGTGCAAGTCTGAAGGACGACTGCAATCGTCTCTCGCAATTCTGCGTGAACACACACAGTTCCTTCCATTGCCAGGTAAAGCACTTAGTCTCCTCTTCTCTATTATTTCCAAGGTTTATTATTTTAATGAGGCATCTTTGCGTAGATTGTCAACCTCATCAGAAAGATATTCTTCTACCAGACAACGAGTAAAGCAAAGTTTCGCGTGGTCAAAGTTGGGTAGGTTACTGTTAATGATATCTACTCCTTATGACATGATGCATCTTTGCGTAGATTGTCTGTCTCATCAAGTAGAATATACGACCCAGTGTTGTTCAACTAGGTAAGGGAGAAGGCCGTTGTGTCGTCAAAATTGAGTGGGTTAACGTTATATAATTTATCAGCCAAACTCTTCACGCAAATATTTTTTTTACAGGACATGGCCTCGAAACATTGTCCGCCTGGTTTCAAAGTCGACGCCATGACCAATAGATGTGAAGGTAAGTAACATTTGATAACTGGGTCCATTGTGAATATTGATCAAGTTCTTTCTAGGCAAGAGTGTTCCATCTTTAACCGAATCATTAGGTGAGGTAATTTCTGTAATTTCTGATATCAACAAGCTTTTTTATGATCATATCTATGCAGAGTGACCGATCTTGTAAAATCTTTGAGATTGCATCTGAAGTTCAAGCCACTACGATTACCATTGCGTAGTCGCCACTTGTGAGCTTTTCTGTCCCAACGACTGCCAATTGGGTCTGGTTGTTTAATATATTATAAGTATGTATTTACAAAAAAAAATGTATATAAGTAGGTATTCTATCAGTTATCTGGTTCCCATAATACAAGCGCTGCTTAGTTTGGGGCTAGATAGCGCTGTGTGAAATGTCCAGCAATATTTATTTATTTATTTAATTCTTTGAGTCATGTTTTTTAATAGTTTATTTCATTTATTATCTGATACAAAAAGCTGGTTACAGAATAGTTCAATGATGTCCTAAAATCTATACTAGGTTTGTCCAGACACCAGGTTCTCGATAGATCGGGTTCTGGTCAAGGGTATGTTAATTTTAAAAATAGGCGTAGGTACATTTTAAATTTGATGGTGTTCTGCAAACTTTTTGTGTTTAGGTACACTTACGAAATCGGACAATTTCAGAGGTACACCATAAATAAAAAATCAAATTTTTAATCATATAATTATCGTTTATTCTTAAGATTTAATAAATTCAGAAACTTGCACTTAATTTTAAAGCATGTTGTATTTAATGCGAAACATGAGCTTGTTTTATTAAGCAAAGGCGATCCAAATTTGGAGTAATCGTCGACTGGACTGCATTTCCGTCCGCCTTTATCAGAACTTTATCAGAAATTGATTTTTCCCTCGGCACACCAATTAATGACCACGGTACACCAGTGTGCCGTGGCACACACTTTGCGGAACACTGGTATAACCTAATGGCGTGCAGCTGCCACTTAAATATCTAATCCTCTGGCCTGTCTGGAGGACTAATCCTCTGTAGACAAGCTAAGGTCACTTAGTTTGTCTACAGATTTCCTTTTTTACATCGATCTCTCTGAGCAATCTTTAGCCTTCGTATGAGGCCTACACTGAAGGAAGTCTTTGTACCTCCACGCACCTTAATAGCAACAACAGACTCGGTTCTATAGAAATTAACAGATTGCTTGTTTCCAGACATAAACGAATGCGACGAAGAATCAGGGATTTGTGGGCCAGACAAGTTCTGCGTGAACCAGCTAGGGCAGTACGATTGTAAGCAGAAGGCTACAGAAGTCAGGTAATGAAATAACAGTTTAGAGATGGGTGCTAAAAGTGGCCGCAACGCACAGCTAAAAAAGCAATGATTCAAATTATGCATGCGATTATTAATCTATTATAAAGAGGAAAGATTTGTATTTTTGTGTGTATGTTTGTAATGAATAAACTCAAAAACTACTGGTCCGATTTCAAAAATTCTTTCACCATTAGAATGCTACATTATCCCTTAGTAACACAGGCTACTTTTTATCCAACTGCGCAGTAGGAGGGTAATGTTTTCATTGAAAAACTACGCGTGCGAAGCTGCGGATTGGTCAGCTAGTTTATAATAATTGTTATGTTTTTTATTTTGTTACAGACCAATAAGAGGTTCCTGTCCTGATGGTATGAGGATTAATCCAACCTCTTTTGTTTGCGAAGGTAAATATTTCATCTAAAATATCTATATTTCTATAAATATACAGGGTGTTTGGTAATATACTGACGATATTCAAGGGACGTTTTCTCAAAACATAAAAAAAGACTTCTCGGAAAAAAAAACTACTAGTTATATATACAAATTTTAAAGAAAATCGACTAAGTTTCGGTGATTAATTCGATATAAAACTTACTGCCTAAGCTTGCAGTCGACATCCAAAGACATAAAGGCCTTAATCCACAAAAGCGTAGATTTGCTACTTATATCCTTTCTTTAAGCGCTCTCTGCTTAGAACCACGATGCGAATGCACTGTAGAAAATAAGACATGCCGCTTGACCGTTTCCACTAAAGCTGAGCGGAGAGATGTCGGAATATCGATATGCTATTAGTTATTTTCCCATGGTATTCTCATCTCTATAAATCTGCGCTTAGGTGGACATTGGCCTGGAAACGCCTAGAAATTGTGGACCCGGGATTGGTTATCTGCAAACTGCCCACTTTAGCCACGGTAAACTTATTGAAATTATTCCAATTAGGTAGGTCCTACTTTATCCAATTCTTTGAGTGATAAGTATCTAAGTGCATTGTCAAAATTGATGAGTCTTTTTTCAATTCTGATTTCTGCCGAAGAAGAAGAGAAGAATAAGAATAAAGTTTAATTCACAAAAAAGAACATGCAAATTACATCAAACAAAGGCAAAAACAGCTGTGATTTAATGAGTTGGTATCATTGGGTCAAAGCCCTGTTTACAAAACAAAGTACCTATTGGGGGCGGCGAGCTCAAAGAATCGAAGCGGCACCTTTGACTAACCGCTTATTCTTTCGAGTTCTTTTTGATATGCCGCGCGAAGGGATGTACGCCTTACAATACCTCGCTACACCGGTTACCGGTATTAACGTAAATGTTTGAATCGATTGTATTTGAATAAAATCTTTTTTTTTAATCGAGTGTAGCGAGATCTCTAAATCAACTTAGGCAAATCGCCGTTGTTTGTTTGTATGTTCGTTTGTCCGAGTATAACTTTCGAAGCGTTGATCCGATCATCGTGACTATCAAAATATTGCCACAAAATAAATAACCAACTAACTTGACCTACAGTTTCACTAAAATTACAGGTAACGGGAGTTCATGTAATGTGGTTATTCTTTTTTGGGGTACAAATTGCAGTTATTCTGGGTTTCAAACTTTTGCCTTTTTTGTCACTTAAGCTACACGCATACCAAATTACAGCATTGTAGGGTCAATGGTGTACCCTGTGAATTTTGTTAAAGTTCAATTTTTATTATGGCTAATAACTCAAAAACTATAAAAACTTTACCAAAAATAAAAACGGAGTCTAAATGTACCAATGAATATTTAATTTGACTTCCCACTTGACCTAATAGTTTCATTTAGAACCCCAATATCTCGACAAACCCCAACGTTTTTAGCTCATTTAGTCCCACCAAAATTGTGCCATCACTACCTACCTATGTATAAAATTACACGATAATCGGATAAACGCTTCGAAAGTTATTCTCGGACAAACATACATACATACATACAACGTCGATTTGCCCAAGTTCATTTAGAGATCTCGCTTGGCTCGATCAATAATTACACTACATTGTTTCCACAGTTCTGAGTCGAAAGGGTTAAGTCTCATGTGCCTGTAATTTCACCGATACCCTTACCCTTCAAACCGGAACACAAAAATGCGAGTTTACTATTTGACAGCAGAAATAGGTATGGTGGTAGTACTTTCCCGGACAAACTCTTTCACAGAGAGCTCTACTACTACTAACAGATTGTATGACAGATTGACCTACGCGTATTTTGTAAAACTAGTTCGGTTTTGATTTACGATGTTTTGAACAAGCTTTTATTAGGTCGACTTGTGTATCCTAGCTAATCCAATTTCGGATCGTCCAACACCGAAAGTCAGAACCGGTATTGATACCTTTCCGGTAATGTTTTCCCAGCCCTAGTGTAAGAAGGCGGGCACTTTGGCACGTGTCGGCGTTCGTGCAATTAATTATTATTTTGAATCAGTAGTTGATTTCATTTCTAATTGTGCGGACGGATTTAGAAAAATTGCGATACTTAACTACAGGTACTCCACGGAAAGTGGTCCTGTCAAGAGCGCAGGACTTTTATCAGATATGGCACGGAACCCGGCAGGGCACGCGGACTGTTCCGCGGCACAGGGAGAGCAGTGAATTCCAGCCCCATGTTGAGGCGGGCAGGCCACCTCGCTATTCAGCGCGCATGGAATTTTTTGAAGAGGATCCGCTGGCGAGCACTTGTGACGCGGCCCGCGTGTACGGTGATAGCGCTACCTATGGGTGAAGTCTTAGGGAGGAAGGCCAGCACCCGTATAATTTTACACCAGTGCAGGAGCTCTGGACTCCTGACTACGAGACCAGAATGCGGTTTTGTTTGTGTCTGCTGCAGCACGAACCTTGGAAGATCGACAAGGACTACGATCGGCGAGTGCGCGAATACCTGGGCAGTGCTTATGGTAATCGATGGATTGGGCGCGGCGGGCCAGTTGCACAGCCCGCACGCTCACCGGACTTAACCCCCTTAGACTTTTATTTGTGGGGTAGGGTAAAGGACTATGGCCATACAATAGACTAACGATGGCCATACAATAGAAAGTGACTTAGAACGCGAATTGTGAACGCTATTAATGTGGTGCGAAGTGACAGAGTCACGTGTTGGCACGAGTTCGTGTGCATTGCTTTGGCCGTGCTATTCTTCCTAGACTCTAGATCAAGAAGGTACGTGCAACAACTTTTGTGAATAAAATAGTGTAGCTATACCTATCTGTGATAATAACTGTAGATAACTAGTGTAAGTTACTGTGTAACTACATTCTGTAAATAGGTACCAACTAAATGTCGTAAATAACTGATAGCTGTGTTGTACATATTTTGTAGGTACATAGGTAGCTAATGAACTTTTAAACACGCCAAATTATCGTTGATAAAGTGAAGGCACCTCCTACTTACCTCTCGATTTGAGGTAAGAGCTACCTACTACTTTTTCACGTTAATTTATCTGTCGACAGCCTAATAAAAGTGTGTTGGAAAGCTCGAGTTTACCTAAATTGATTAGGTACTTCATTTTGAACTGAATAAATCTTTTAAAATACTACCTACTTCAGCTGTTTTTTATTTTTAAATTTTTCTCTGTAGTTTAGCTAGTCATTGCAAAGATCACGTCTACTCTATCTAATTTAGTCTTGGTCACACTGCCTGAGTGAGCGGTAGGCATTTGTGAAACGCCACCTGGGCTCTAATACCTATCTATCTCAACCTAATCACTGCACTGACGTAGGTACCTACGTAGCTCACAGTGACCAAGAAAGAACTAGTGAGTGACACGACGAATTAAATTAATGTAGGTAGGTACCTACCTAAGTTAGGCCAAAAATACCTGTCTTCCGACCTATCATAATTCGAGTCAGTGACACCGATCGCTTGTAGGTACTACTCTGGACCAAGAAAGAACAAGCGAATGTAGAGGCACATGTAGGGATATTTTTTTACCTAGTAGCTACGTCTTACCTATTTATAACTCAAAACGTAGATCTATGGTAGGCTAGTACCTACTACCGTAGGCAGGTATGTATTTTTGATATCTCTTAGGTTAGAAAGGGACAACAAGAGATATCTCGAGATGTCACCAGTCTGTGGTTAGATGGCAAGCATTATGCAATAGCACCACATAAGTTTATTAAAGTGTTTGTTTTAACATGCTAAAATAAATTTCACATTTCTTTGGTAAACATTTCACAAATTTATTTATTATGCTCATCTAAACAACCCCTTTCATTTTTTTGCATATATTACCAAACTCCCTATATACACCTCAGTAGTTAATTTGAATTGACAGAACTTACTAATTACTTGGACCATACTCCACCTACCCACATAGAAGTCACAGGAGTTTTTTAAGGCGCACTGTTTCTTTGGATCGACATGCAGTAGGGTTATATACGTTGGGTTCGTAGCCTGTTAGAAGACTTCCAAATAAGCCACTGCATAAGACACTCGAACCCAAGGGTCTTTAAAAGTTCGCATCTCGAACCTACTGCATGTCGATCCAAAGAAACAGTGCGCCTTAAAAAACTCCTGTAACTTCTATGCGGGTAGGTGGAGTACGGTCCAAGTAATTAGTAAGTTCTGTCAATTCAAATTAACTACTGAGGTGTACTAAAGGGTAGGCTGCTACTGAAGCAATTTGGCAGATGTGATTGTAGCGTATTGATGATTCCAGCAATACCCAAATACGTATCGGCAAGAAACCCTATGTTAGCACTTCTAATATTTTAAAATTGTTTGGATTCAGAAATAAATGGTACTTGGATGTAGCTACTCGTCTATAACGCGCTTAACACTGCAACGGCTGCAATCCAACGACGCTATCGCTCTCTATACAGGATATAATTGATTCGTCTAACATCCACTGTGAGTGTGGGGCATATAATTATACAGAATTAGTCCTACTTACTTCTTTGCCTCTACTCTCCACCATCCATCTTGGAACAGCTCAATGATACAACCGATGACACCCTAGAAGTGGCCACCTAGTATCATACATTGCGGCACTTTTAACCTTAGACACAAAAATAGGGGAGTTATAAGTTTGTCAGTCTGTCTGTCTGTGCCATAGTTGCTCCCAAACGGATGGACCAATTCAGAAGCGGGGTTTTTAAAAGGAGCTAGTTTTGGTTCTATGTCAGTTTTTAAACCCCGACGCAAAAATGTCTAATTACAAAGCTTATTTGTTAGCCAGTGCGACAGTATGACACGATATTAAAGTCGCTGACAACTTTTAGGGTTCTCATAAGGTAAAAAAGGAATCCATAGAAGATCACTCTCTTGTCCGTCTGTCAGTCCGTGTGTCACCACCGATTTTCTCAGGAACTCAGGAACAGGCCCACCTGGGCCTAACAAATTGAAATTTATACTAAATACTAAGGTCTATAGTCCTTATTAGGTGTATAAAAATCAAGGTCTTTGACTCAACACGATAAAAAGATATGTGCAAATTGAGATTTTCGCGAAAACTTGTAAATACCGAAATTTACCTTAATTTTTAATATTTTTTATTTTTCGGAATTTTCCCTTTACTTGTGCTGACCTTGCTTTTAACCAAAATTGCCAATTCTAGGTCAACCGGAAGTACCCTATAGGTTTTGGGACGAAAACCTATATGGTAGTTTCCGTTGATCTAGAATCACGAAATTTGGCAAAAATCAAGGTCTTACAGCGCAAATAAAGGGACATTTAAAAACATAAAAAAAAGTTGAAAATTAAAGTGTGTCCCCATACATACATAGTTGACGCCAATTAAGATAATCCTCTGAGTTGTATGGGCGCTCATACAATTTAGAGGACTAGCTTAATCGGCACCAACCAACAAATAAATATTTAAGTGGACAACAAACATGTTTTTTTGCCGTTTTTATAAATGGTACGGAACCCTTCGTACCGTGCGAGACCGACTCGCACTTGACCGGTTTTTTTCTAGCGTATGTATGTAACATTTTTTTGACATAAAATACGCAAGGATTTGACATAATTGGGTCTAACAATATGATTGATCTTACAGACATAGACGAGTGTGTAGAGGGCACCCACCTCTGCGATCAGCACCAAACCTGCATCAATACAATGGGTAACTTCGAATGTCATTGCAAAATGGGATATGAACTGGATACCACGACTGGTGCTTGTGTTGGTAAGTCTGTTTTTCCACTTATTCGGTTAAGATACATGGCCTTAATTTGCCAAAAATATACCTAGATGGTGTGGTATGATAATTCATGAACAATTCTTTCAATTCATGCAAACTAGGCTTGAAGGTACCTTTTCTTTTCAAGAGAGCTGTTATTTGAAATTATATTTAGTAACAGAAAAAATATACAATTATTTACATTAAAATACAGAAGAAACAGTTGAATCATCTAAAGACCATTGCAAACGATCTATGGATAGCCCAACTGCTCCAGATCACACCCAGGCAGAAGTGCCCCCAAGACACTAGCTGCATTGCTCCGCTGAATTGCAATGCTTAGGCGTTGGCCCAAATAAGCGCCAGCTCTCGAATCACACGTCGCTTCGACCAGACGCCCAGAAATAATTTTGAAAACGCAATGGGCCCCGGTACCCCATGGACCCAAGGTCTCGATCCCAAATGGCTCAAATACGTAAGCTCTCTCGAGATTTCTATATTTGCGTTACTTGAGATCTTCGGCTGAATTTGCCCCAACTGCTCTACCAGACAGATGAGATGGCGCAAGGGTATCGACGCACTTGGCGTCCCACTCCAAAGGCCTTCCCTTCTCCCAAGGTACAAGAGTCATACCGTCAGGCCGCGTACCATCGTCACGTATCAGACCGTTCGGTTCGAGAACGGCTGGAATGTTGACACTGCAAAAAGCCCGGCGGATGATATCATTAAGGCTAGCGTGACGGGTAATCCTACCGGCGGCCTTGGAGCACGATGATCCATGGTGATCAAGCTGTTTGACTGCGGAACCTTACTGACACTGATAAGGGGCGCAGCACCGCGCACTCAACCGTAAACAATATATACCTAGTCAGGTCATAAGTATTGTCACACAGTAAAAACTTTTCTTTTAGAATGCTGGCCACAAAAAAGTTTATAGAATTCGAATTTCGAATTCTTCATGAAAATATAAATGTATACTTTTTAGAATTTTACTCATAATTAAATATGGAGTGGACGCTTAAAGAAGACCGTGTTGCAGTTATTGCGTTGCATCGTTGCGGTTACGCGCCAATTCAAATTTTTGACATACTGAAAAATTTGAATTAAAAGATTCGTTTATCGCACCATCAAACGATACAATGAAGACTCTAGTGTAGATGACAGGTCAAGAAGTGATCGCCCTCGGTCTGTTAGGACTCCAGCAGTGATAAAAGCTGTAAAGGCGCGAATTCAAAGAAATCCCAAACGTAAGCAGAAACTGTTGGCCCTTCAGATGGGGTTAAGCAGAACCACGGTGAAAAGGGTGTTAAATAAAGACTTAGGGCTTCGGGCATATCGACGAAAAACAGGACATCGTTTGAATGCTCGTCTAATGGACCTGAGACTGAAGAGATGCCGCGCTTTGTTGAAGCGGTACGCGGGAAAAAAATATCGGGAAATTCTTTTTTCGGATGAAAAAAATTTTACCGAAGAAGAGAGCTACAACAAACAAAATGATAAGGTGTACGCACACAGTAGTGAAGAAGCGAGCAACCGTATTCCGCGTGTCCAACAAGGTCATTTTCCATCCTCGCTCATGGTATGGTTGGGAGTTTCTTATTGGGGCTTAACAGAGGTACATTTTTGTGAGAAAGGTGTAAAAACGAATGCAGTTGTGTATCAAAATACAGTCCTGACGAACCTTGTGGAACCTGTTTCTCATACCATGTTCAATAACAGGCACTGGGTATTCCAACAAGATTCGGCGCCAGCTCAAAGAGCGAAGAGCACACAACACTGGCTGGCGGCGCGTGAAATCGACTTCATCCGGCACGAAGACTGGCCCTCCTCCAGTCCAGATTTGAATCCGTTAGATTACAAGATATGGCAACACTTGGAGGAAAAGGCGTGCTCAAAGCCTCATCCCAATTTGGAGTCACTCAAGACATCCTTGATTAAGGCAGCCGCCGATATTGACATGGACCTCGTTCGTGCTGCGATAGACGACTGGCCGCGCAAATTGAAGGCCTGTATTCAAAATCACGGAGGTCATTTTGAATAAACTTTAGTGTCATAAGAATCTATCTTCTGTTAAGTTCATTTTGGTATATAAATAGTTACATAGTGAATAAACTTGTTTCAATTATTTTATATTAAACATGTGACAGAATTTATGACCGGACTAGGTATATTTAGTAATACATTGAAACCTTATTTATAGATTTATGAAAAAATTACACTCAACAATCTTCTTCTTTCGTGTCAATGGCTATTTGAATTCTAAATTTGATTAGCCTAATAGAAAGCAACTTCCACACCCCTCTCAGTTGCCTGATACAAGTCATTCCGTGTGCAGGTGGTTGGGCATACAGGACATGAGAGCATGACTCAACAATGTTTTTTTTTTATAAAAAGTTTCGTTGGCCTTGCCATTTGTATTAGAAATCTAAGGCAGCCAACCTTTTAATATAATTGTCCACCAGCTCTTGTATCCCTTACGGGAACTAATAGCAATACCTTTCGATAACATTAATTACCGGTAATTGGTTTAAGAAACGTTTTAGCATAGTTAACGATATAAAACATGTGTCTGTTTATTCGAGGATTAATTTGACACTGGAATTGTTCTAGCCATTATTATGGCTTTCTTTGAAAATAGAAATTGTAAACTACCAGTAATTGTTGGTTTCCTGCGATACAGGCTATACCTAGTTCGAGGACTATTAGTAACTTAATACACAACACTTGTACTTTTTGTGAAGCTTTTGGTACAAAACAAACGTGTTAATTGGTTGGCTCCGTCTACCACGGGTGACCACGAGTCTTGGAGTAATCACTATAGTCTAATTTCTTTTCTATTGTGTTCGTCAGATGTCAATGAATGCGCCACACAACAGCACGACTGCATCATAAACTCTCAGCGCTGTGACAACACCATCGGCTCCTACCTCTGCATCCGCATTACATCATGTGGAACAGGCTACATTCTCCAGCATTCCACGGGAAAGTGCGAGGGTAAGCCATGATAACTCCAAAAAACTGTCTTAGAGAGACTTCGTTTAATTTTTCCTGTCATCATTATCATCCACAGCCTGTCTTCAGCCACTGTTGGATATAGGCCTCCCCAAGTTAGTGGCATCCACCACGATCCTGCGCTAGTCTCATCCATCGACGGGCTGGGGCGAACAACTAGTTATTATATCCTAGGTACATCCTAGGATATAATAACTAGTTGTTCGCCCCAAACTGAGATCTCGCGAGTCTCAAATAAAAATAAAAATATTCGTAATCTTTCACTATCAAAATAGTGCCCCGAAATAATTAACCAATCAACTTGACCTACAATTTCATTCAAATTACAGGTAACGGGAGTTCATGTAATTGGTTAATTTTTTGGGGTAGAAATTGCAGTTATACTGGATTTCAGACTTTTGCCTATATATATTTGTGTCACTAAAGCTACACGCATACCAAATTTCAGTACTGTAGGGTTACTGGTGTACCCTGTGAATTTTGTCAAAGCTCAGTTTTTATTATGGCTAATAACTTAAAAACTACAAAGTTTTAACTAAAAATAAAAAGGGGGCGAAATGTACTCATAAAGACCTTTTATTAGACGTACCACTTGACCAGATAGTTCCATTTTGTTTTTTTTTACCCTTCTTGGACCCCAATATCTCAACACCCCCACCCCCACATTTTTAGCTCATTGAGTCATACCAAAATTGTGCCATCACTACCTACCTATATACCAAATTTCATGATGATCGGATAAACGCTTCGACAAACAGACATACATACATACAACGCCGATTTGCCCAAGTTGATTTGGAGATCTCTGTTCGCTCCATCAACTATGTCGTTCACCCATCTCGCTGCTGGACGTTGTCTTACCCTTCGATAACGTCGGCCACCATTCAATCACTGCCCTGTTCCATCTGTCATCATCATAATTTTTCCTGAACCTAATAATATTTCTGTACCCCGTAATTACATAGCTACTTCAGATTTTTTGCAATCTTCGGTAAAAAGAGGGTAGGTAAGAATAAGTAGGACAAATATTATGTATAATAAGTTGATAGCTTCAGTAGTTGCTGTGATAATCTGCTGTGACAGATGGACCAAGTCGCACCATAAAGGGTTCAGTTTTTACTATTTTGGCCTGGAACCCCAAACATTAAACCTCATTTAAAACAGATTCATACATTTGGAAGGTATGTATGATGCGAACCTCTTAGCTTTAGAGCGGGATAAAAACAGGAGTGAGTCATCATCATCATCATCTCCTTTAACTAGTTTTCTCGCCAGGTTATAACTGAATCGAGCAAAGTCTTGGCTCTTTTGTGCTTTTTCTTTACATGGTATAAAATGAAGTCGCTTCCGCTGTCTGTTCGCTTAGATCTTTTAACTACTCAACAGATTATAGTGCAGATTTCAGCAATAGATAGAGTGATTCAAGAGAAAGGTTTAAGTAAAATGCTTACATATACAAAGTACAGAAAAGCAGAAAAATATATTTTGGTGCGCTTAAATCGCAAACGCTGGCTAAACCTTAGGAAATAGATCAAATTATTGTACTATGGAATTGTATATCTTAAAAACATCCATTACCTGACTGCGCAGGAGGGTAATGTTTTACGAAAAAACGTGTGCGAAACCGCGGGCGGGTCCGCTAGTTTTGTATATTTCTAAATTGTGTGTTACTGAATCTTTTTGATACTAATAAGTACCTATGTGTGTGTTCGATGTTACAAATTAATGCTGTATCCATCTATCTATTATCTAATCAGCCACACGACGTCTCCTGCTAAACATAGGCCATCCCCATAGATTTCCAGAGCGACCGATCTTGTGCGGCCTGCACCCAACGGCTCCCAGCAACCTTATGACGATATACAAATTTAATTACGGTGACGATTGGGCGGAGCATCCGGATATGCAAAAAAGTGACAGTGCTATTTACTTGCTTAGGTGAAGAACGAGACAAACATGTATCATAGCCGCGCCGCATTGTCGTAGGAGTAAATGACGTGAGCGACAACAGATAAAATCTCGAATTGCATGAGAAACAACAAATGAAAAGAAAAATGCTTTTCCATTAATTTAGGTATCATAATTACCTACATAACTATTAAAAAAAATACTATAAATCTTTTCTAGAGTCGGAGAATGAACGATATTAGTGTTTTAGAAAAGCCGATTTTGACAAATAATTGAATCGAGAAATGTTTCTCCGATTCTGACTTTCATTTATATAGTTTAAAAATCCTCAAGTAAATATTGCTTAAATATGAAATCAGTACCATTTTTCGTTATTGAATACGAAAGTTACTTAGCGGTTAATTTTTTTTACATATCATCTTAATCAGGTCATCGTTCATATAGTAGGCCGTTCTATGCTGCGCCTTTCAGTGCGTGGTCATCACTCGAGAACCTGTCTGCCCCATCGTCCGTCAGTTTTTCGACCTTTGCACACCGCCCACTGCCTCTTTAGCTTGCTAATCCTCTCAGCTACATAAGGAGGGAACACTTACGTCATATAAAGAGTAACTGCTAACGCATGGTTCGCTTTCAGATGTAGACGAATGTGCACTGGGCACCCACAACTGTGCCATAGCTGGTCCTGAGTACCAGTGTATGAACATCCTGGGCTCCTTCCGCTGCGTGAGACAGCGGACCACCACCACCACAGCAGCTCCGGAGTACGAGTACGAATATTATGACTCTGAGTAAGTCTCGACGCCCTCTTGTCTCACATCTGGTAAAGATGACTTATACTTTCAGCAAGAACTGGGTGAATAGACGCTGGCGCTTTAGTGTATGGAAGAGGTTTTTGGATGAAAATGTAAAAGTTTATATTATAAATACTTCCGACCCCGTTTTTTGCGACAAGTGGTTAAAAATTGATATAGCTAAGAATCACCCCAGTTTACCTAGCTTTTTTTATTAGATAAACCGTATCCAAATCGGTCCACCTGTTTGGGAACTATGATGCCACAGACAGACACAGACATAGGTGTCAAACTCAATACACCACCTATTTTTGAGTCGAGGGTTAAAAATACTTATATCATCTTCTCAGCTTAGTTACCCTAATCAACTCGAAAGACAATGGTCATAAACAATTAAAAGACGAGGGTTTTTTAATATATTATTTAATATCACCTGGAGATGGAACAAGCCTATGGCTTACCTGATGTTAAGTGGTAACCATCGGCTATAACAAAGTATTGCCTCGCAGGTAACGCACCTTAGGCACGTTTTACGATCACGGCCCTACGTCAAGGGTTATAGTTAACTTAATAGCGTGTAGGCTCATTTTATAAAAAAACTAATTTTACCATTATTACCAACAATATTAACAATTAACTTTGACTTCCAGCGAAGAAATAGACGCCAACCAACCCGCGAGCGCCAATAAAACAGAGACACCATCAACTGCTGTCGATATACCATTTTCTTTACCCAGTCCTGTTCCCTCCAGTTCACCTCTACCTAAAATTATACCAACACCCGAAGAACATAAGCCAGATGAAAATAAGCCCGAAGAAAATAAACCAGTGGAAATAAGACCCGAACAACGTAAAGCAGACAATAATAACGTTATAGGCAGTGGAACAACTAATGAGCGCGCAAAAGAAGACGCTGTGCGTCCCAAACCAATACCAGAAGAACCTCGCAAACCAATTGATCATGTTCCAGAAGTGCCTAGATACATAGCCCCCCTTTATCCCGAACACAAACCTACTGAACCTACATCTCCAGAAAGAACCCAACCAAAAATACAACCAATAGAACCGGAAAACAGACCAGATATAGTCTACGAACCGAACTCCGAACCACCGCAACAAAAAGAAACTCCTGACGCTACTTACTACGAAACGAGACCTGAGAAACCGGAACACACCAACGAAATAGAACCGCCAACAGAAAGAGTACCAGAACAGCTAACTGAAGTGCCAAGTCGACCAATTGATGGACCAGGTTCAACACCAACTTACAGTCCTTACAGACCTACTGTTAGAACGTTACCACCGTTGTTAAATTCTGGAGAACCATCGATAGGGAAAGATGATAATTCGGTCGACATGGATTCCAAGAGTAAATGGACTGTTACGAGACCAGTGGACTGTCCTGCTGGTTTTGAGGCTAATGACAACGGTGGATGTTTTGGTGAGTGTGATTTACTATATTATTTAATTATTATTTCATCATCATCATCATCTCAGCCCGTCTGCACCCACTGTTGGGTATAGGCCTCCTCTTTATTACGCAATTCTTTCCGGTCCCTTGCGATTCTCATCCATTGACACCCAGATACGCTTTCAATGTCATTCGACCATCGGACGGGTGGTCTTCTCTTGGTCTACGAGCAAATTATTATTTATTTAAGTTAAAATAAGTTTAAATCTTATAAATAGTAGTTTACTGATCAAAATGAGCACTTTCCATCAAACGGATTTTGTTGCTTACATTCCTAGTTAGACCTCTGGAGATGACATCCGTGGCGCAGTGGGCGAATAGCCGGCTGAGACACAGGAGGGTACGGATTCGATTCCCTCTCCAGAATAAATGTTTGCATGATCTACATATATTTGTTCCGGGTCTGGATGTTTTTCTATGGATTATAAGTATATATTTACAAAAAAAGTATATGAGTTCTATCAGTTATCTGATTCGTATTGTACAAGCTCTGTATAGTTTGGGGCAGTGGCGTAGCGTGGGTATCAGCCGCCCGGGGCGGAGGAAAATTTTACCACCCCATTATTTAGGTATTTCAATTTAATAGACTATAATAACTTTTGTCTATAACTAAAACTTTAATTGTCTAATTTTTTTAGGAGCAAATTATTTTATTTAACTGGCAATGTCTATACTCTATCTATACCAGCACACACCTCTTGCTTAATAGACAGGATAGCCAGATTGGTTAGCCTTAAAGTACCCAATGTTGATCTTAAATAGTTTTTGATCAATTTCAATTTTGATAAACTTCTCTCACAGTTGGCATTGCTTATGTGACAAAAATATGTAATGGTTCAAATATTTATTAGATTTTATTATTATTTATTGTTGAATTTTGACGACCCTTATAGGTACCGCCCGGGGCGGGCCGCCCCTGCCGCCCCTACTACGCTACGCCACTGGTTTGGGGCTAGATATCGCTGAGTGAAATGTTCACCAATATTTATTTATAACATTATCATTAGTTTAGCTTACTTGTCTTCTTGGATTAATAAGTTTAGAACTAGGTATAAAGTAGTTTTTGTTTTGTTTTTTTTTGTCATTTGTCTATCTATCGCTAACTATTTACGATGTCTTTAAGGTCTTTTGAAAATATTTATTTTATAGATATCGACGAATGCGCCACGAACCGGCACAGTTGTTCTGGCTTCACGGAAACCTGTCGGAACACAATTGGCGGCTACCTCTGCGTGTGCGCGCCAGGATTCCGCCGCGACCTGGTTACTGGAGCCTGTGACCTCATCATCACCACCTCTTCCACCACCTCTTCTACCACCTCTTCTACCACATCTTCCACCACCACTTCCACCACCAGTACGACCACACCACCCCCAACTACAACCCCGGAGCCAGCACCAACGACATCCAGTACTCAAAGAGGTAAGACACTTCTTCGACCAATACTTAGAAACACACGTGACTTTCAGAGCGAGTTCGTTATACGGCTTCTTTTCAACGCTTCGATCCGTAGCAAGCTGGAGGCCAGTTCAGAGGCCATGAGAAAAAATATGATCTGCTCCAAGAAAAGGTCCAAAAAGCAGCTCTAAGACACCTCTACAAGCGCGTGGCAGGATATTACCCATTCATGTATCCAACGAAGTTCCTGCAAGGCTACCTGGGTACTCGCTTAAAACTAGACGAGCGTATGACGAGCTTTCACTGTTAAAATTATTAGGAACATTATTTACAGCCCTGATCTTCATAACGAGTTGCTTCGCCTTAACGTGCCAAATAATTATATTAGCGGTAGAAGTCACAGGCTCCTCGCTTTACGACCTTGCCGCACTGTAGGGCACCATCAATCGCTGCTGCCTCACGTTCTCGACGCCCTCAACGGTTACTTACGGTACTTAAGGTTTTCCCAGACTGCGACATATTTGTGGACGAATGGATGTACCTAATATCAGTTTGTCTGCTCTATTGTGAGAGGGATGAATGACTGATTTCTCATTTTATTATTCTACTTAGACATTTTATTATATTTTGATATTGTATTTTATTTGTGTTTAAAATTGTAGTTAATTAATTAGTGTAATTGGCAATTGCCGTTCTAATTGTTAAATATATAAATTACTAAAATAAATGACGAAATACTTCAGCCAGATACGATCTACATTGTTTGTAAACAAACCCCCTTACATGACATGAAATTCATTCACTTATCGTGGGTATACAGAATTGATACTACGCAGATGTGGAATGACCTTCCTCCGGAGGTTTTCCCGGTGGGCTTCAACATGAACGCCTTCAAGAGGCACAAGAGGCCTTAGTAAATAAGGCATTCAGTTTTAGGCAACGCGACTGCAGTACCTGGAGTCCTGCAGGACTTTATAGGTGATGGTGACCACTCAACATCAGGAGGCCCGTCAGCTTGTATGTCTAAATATTTATTATAAAAAAAATATGATTAAGTCATCACAAATCGACAACAATGTGATTTTGTAATACTAATGTAGTGAATAAATAATTGTCTATGTCTATTTTTGGGTTAAGTATGGACTGTTTGTTTAGAAACATTCTACATCAAATTTGACTGGACACAAATCACATTCAGCACTCCAAAACCTCGTCACAACCAGCTGCTACATAGCCGGTTTCTCCATCAAATTAGAAAACTTAATTAACCTAATCACTGTTATAGACTTTGACCTCACTCTCCACTTTATTTTTGAAGAGAAACATGAAGTGGAGAGTAGCACTTTTCCGTCAAAGAATCTAACCATTAAGGAGCAACGCTCCATGCTGAGTTAGGGTCTATTTTGTAACCATAGGATTAGTAGATTGTTTAGTTTTCAGGGTTCCGTACCTCAAAAAATAAAAAAAGGAACCCTTATGATCTCGTCCGCCTGTCCGTCTGTCTGTCCGTGTGTCACCACCGATTTTCTCAGGAACGGGTGGACCTAGCAAGTTGAAATTTATACCAGATACTGAGGTCTATATAGTCCCTATTAGGTGTATAAAATTAAGGTCCTGAGTCAACACGATAAAAAGATATGGGCAAATTAGATTTTTGCGAATATTTGTAAGTACCAAAATTTACCTTAATTTTCAACTTAGTTATTTTCAGAATTTTCTCTTTCTGCTGTAAGACCTTGCTTTTCACCGAAATTGATAACACTAGGTCAACGGGAACTACCATATAGGTTTTGAGTCGAAAACCTATATGGTAGTTCCCCTTGAGCTAGAATCACGAAATTTGCCAAAAAGCAAGGAAAAACAAATAAAGGAAAAATTCCAAAAATAAAAATGTTGAAAATTAGAAGGTGTCCCTATACCTACATACATACTCATACAACAATACACTCAAATAACTCATACAACATCAAATAAGGTAAATAAACAAAATTGTGCTATTGAATAAAATAAATATTTTAGTGAGGCTCCCATACAACAGTCATGATTTTTTTGTCCTTTTTTATAGATAATGGTACGGAACCCTTCGTGCGCGACTCCGACTCGCACTTGGCCGGTTTTTTTATTTATTCTGTGTTCTATATCAACATTTTACTTTTTGTGTGTTATCTCCTTAGGTTTTAGCAAATAAATCCTTCTCTTCCATTCTTTAAAAACTTGGAATTGAGTACGTATTCTGTATGATAGATGAAATAGTGTGAAATGTTAGTTAATTCTCTTGTCTATAAATTGTTAGAGCATTGGAATTTATAAGTGGAGGGGGCATAGATTAGATTAGATAATACTTTATTGCACACCACGAATCAAATACATATAAAAAAACAACTACGTAAATCTATGGATACAATTGGCGGTCTTATCGCTAATTAGCGATCTCTACCAGACAACCTTTGGATGGAATGGACTGTGTAGACATTACCTGGGGTGTAATGGTGTACATAACATACTACATGTACATACATACTAATACTAATTATATATAAATAGAAACAAAATAAGAAAATAAAACTTACATAAATGAAAGTTACATGAATCTAAATAATAACTACTCATAATAATTTATAGATACATACTTAGACTTATTTAAGAAACAAATAATTAATAATAAATACATATATATTTAGCGACAAATACTCAGATAGTGTTCTCTGAGCATACGTTTAAAAATGCCAAGTGACTTGGCACATCTGATAGCCACCGGCAGCGCGTTCCATAACCGGACAGCCTGCACTGTAAAAGACTTATCAAAGTAGGAGGAGGAGTGTCCTGAGTTGGAGTGTGTCAGATGAACGCAAGGCATAAGCATTCGCGAATTTGCGACACAGCTCATAACTTTAGTATTTACTCATTTCCACTTTCATCTATTTTACAGGCAAACCTAAGTAGTCAACTTAATTTCTAACTTAATTATCTAATCTATTTAACTACAATAAATTCATTTACTACACTTTATTTTATTTATTACTAGTGGACCCGCCGAACTTCGTACCGCCTTGACATGCATATAACGCGGGCTATACACGTCACCCTGGTAGAATTGTCAATTGTTGTTCCCGGCCATCATTATGTATAAGAAAATGAATGACTTCCACAAATAATTCAATACCAAAATTAGCCAAATCGCTCCACCCATTCTCGAGTTTTAGCGAGACTAACGAACAGCAATTCATTTTTATATATATAGACAATATCTCGGGATAACTCCGACCGAAGCATCTGTTTCAAACGATATTAATTTTTTTTACATCCTCTTTGACGATATTTGCAGCACGTATTCTGTCAATTCTATGTCAAACGTCATAAGGTTACATTATTAGCGCTAAGGTTAGATTATAATAGTATATTATGATACAAGTGAGCTAATTTGCTCATTATACACGAGGCTGTGGTTTGCAGCCCGAGCCGTAGGCGAGGGCGTAAATTAGCCGAGTGTCTAGTGAGCTAGTTACTCACGAGTTTCATACCCACTTTTTCAACACACTTGCGAGGAAAAAACAAACATGTACTTATTGCATAAATCGTTTAATTATTAAAACAATTGGTGAATGTACAATTTTCAAAACGATATTGGATTGTTTTTGATGGCGATTTCACAGTTTGTCTTACATTGGTACTTGCCACTTCTTTAGTATCTTCATTTACTTCTTGTGTAAATATCGGCGACAAAGGTACCTACGTACAAATTACTGGAAGGAGAAGGCACCAAATAACTCATGCTACGAGATGGTGTGGTTGTGGAGATGTACATGGTTGCGGGTTACAGTTCGTTTTGATATCAACACAATGTTTGAGCTTAACTATGCTTCTTAACATGGAATAGATGCACCACAGGGAGCTGGGTTTGTATGTATTGGCGAGTTCAAAGAAATACGCCAAAACACATTTTCAGAAAATGACTGGGGTTTTTTATTGCTTTTCCATTGTATGAAACTATCGTAAGCAGCTAAGTACCTACTTTGCTCTAGATTTTGCAGGCTTTCATTTGCATTTTGTGCTGCATTTAGTATTTCTGGCGGGGTTAAATCTATCAATTGTTAATCTTCTGTACTAAAACTTGACATTTTTACAATTATTTACCACACAGCAACAAATGCGATACAAACAACAAAAGGGTAATGGCGCGCAAGTTTTTTTTTTTGCACGCGCTAAATGTAAGTTGATTGATTACATATAGCCATACAGCCTACTTCAAAATTATAATTTTAGTGATAAAATGCAAATATGTTATAACAAAAATATTGTGAATTATAAGTAATTTGATAATTTTAAATGCTTTTTCGTCATAATTAGGGATACATTTATTTATTCCAAAAATATAATAGGCTTTTCAGCGGCATAAAACCTCTGTTACCTGTAAAAATGTATTACCCGGTTAAATTGAAAATGCTCTGTTTACTCGCATATAATTTGCAGTAAGGTACTAACTTAACTTTGTAGGGATAATTCTATACATGTATTTGGATATTCCTGACAAAAAAAAAACAAAAAAAGAATTAGCGAAATCGGTCCAGCCGTTCACGCGTGATGGCGTGACCAAGGGAAATAGGGATTCAGTTTTATATATAGAGACTAGAGGTCGCGTGTTTTTCTTTTTGTGGACGAAGCAATCACAGAGAATATTGATGTGAAAGAAGCAACCAAACAGGATGTCGAAGAAAAATGCAATCTAAAGAGGATATCGAAGATGACAAAGCAATCAAAGAGGTTATCAAAGTGAAAGAAGCTATCAAGGAGGATATCAAAATGGAAAAAGCAAACATAGAAGATATCTATGTAAGTAGGAGAAGCAATGAAGAAGGATATCGAAGTGGAAGAAGCAAGCCTTATGCCCCTCCAAAAACCAAAAAAAAATATTGGACGTTTTAATGTGATCCTTGTAGATGTCGCATATACTTGAAAATTTACAAAGAAAGTTGCCTTATGCCACTCCATAATCTAAAAAAAAATATAGGACGTTTTAAAGTGATCCTTGTAGATGTCGCATATACTTTCAAATTTACTAAGAAAGTTGCCTTATGCCCCTCCAAAATCTAAAACAAACATGGGTCGTCTCAAAATTATGATGATGGATGTCGCATAAACATGAAAATTTACTATAGTCTAACTTTTTATCAGCTGCAGTAAAATGACGTTTCTAAATGTCATTCCGTAAAATAATGTTGCCAGCCTAATCTCAATAGGGATGTGATTCAGTTCACAAAAATTAATTAAATAACATTATTATGACGTTTTTGTTTCATTTTGAATGTACCTCTCTATACTTCCACTAAAAAAGATCAATCCTCTAGTATAGTAATAATAATAGGTTAAAAAAATACATTACAACTTAATATTAAATCTCAAAAAAAAAACCAAACTGATTATTCATTTATGATTCACTCATTTAGCTACATCCCTATTTATTTTTCTTCAAAAACCGGCAACCCACAAAACGTCATTTTACTGCAGCTAATAAAAAGTTAGACTATAAGAAAGTTGCCTTATGCCCCCTCCAAAAACTAAAAAAGGGACGTAGGTAAATAATAAACCATGGTGGATGGTTAACGTCTTCGATATGCGTTAGCCGTAATTATTCTTTCCCAAAATATCTAGAACTACGTGAGACACAAGAACGTTGGATAAGGCAAACCATAGAATAGGTATATGGATAATTTACTAACCTTACAACGAATCTAATCCTTGTGTCCCGGGCTATATGAGCACACTGCAGTCCGATCACTCACTACACACACAGAGTCCTTGTTGTTATTTATGTTGCGAATATGATGCGGTGACTAGTTCAGAAAAAAACGGTCACGACGCGTGCGGATGCGATGCGGAGCAATTACTGTGCACAATTACTGTGCGTCTCAAACGAGAGACGCCGAATAACCCCCACGATGTTCACGTCAGTGTGACGTGCGAATATGTCAAATCGCACGAGCCCATCGATAATAGATCAGATGAATTACCAGAAAAGTAAATCATCCATTCATTCTACTCAGGGTTACCCATACCCATACAACGTTCACATATTGTAATAAAAAATAAGGATGTTACGCATACACATATATGTAGATGGCGTAACCAGACGTCTCAAAATGATGATGATGATGAAGGTCGCATAAACTTGAAAATTTAGTTATCTCATGCCCCTCCACCAATAAATAAAATTACAGTAATATAAATTTTACAGTATCTACAAGCCGTTGGCTCCCTACAAAAACAGTATATAAGTTACGGCATACGAAATATACGGTGTACGGTATTTGCACAAAAATATTTTGTATGGGACAATTTTTTTTTGTGTAAGAAAGACGATTTTTTTTAATGGATCCGGATATAAAAAAAAGTCCTGAGAAACGTTAGTTTTGGCGCTAATGCTCTAAGACTTTTACTTTCCGAGATACGAGGTGGATGGGAGCGAATGGGGGACAAAAAGGGGACTTTAGATTTTTTTCCAAACTCACAGAAACTCCCTCTATACGATCCTACCAAACATTTCTACCCTACGAGGGGGCATCTGGGAGAACAATGATGTCAATGAGTCAGTGGTAATCTGGTTGTATTTAATATAGAGATTTATTTTTTTAATTTTTTTTATACTACTTATATGGCAAACGAGCATGCAGTCCACCAGATGTTAAGTGGCTACTGCAGCCCATGTATATCTACATATAATTCAAAACAAGCTATTATGTTGTTTTGATCTCTATGTGGACACGTTGCCATACTATAGGACTAAGCTGTTAAGCCTATGTGCCAGTAATTACAGGAACATACCATTACTATCTAACCGAAACACAGCATCACAAGTACTGCTATTTGGCGGCTATTTATTTATTTATTTAACAAAATAACATACAACTACTATTTAATACACAAAGTATCGAAAGGTTTGTCTCTTGTCTCGGTGCTTAGAGACACTCGAGCCGCGACACGTCATTATCGCGTCAAAAACATACGACAAAAAAAAATGTATATAGGTACGTACCTACTTAACCACTTACTTGATTTTCTAAAACACTTATATAAGATAAATAAACAACAATATATAGGTAATGTTTTAATAATAATTAATCATTTATTTATTCAATTAATTTATGAAATTTTTTTTTACCTCTGACTTTTTAACTTAAGTGCTGTGTTTTTATTATGGCTTGTGTTTTGAAATGTGTCGGTTGATTATTTTGATTTTTAAATGTATAGTTAGTATAGTTTGATGTATAATGTGTTTTCAAATACAATTGGTTAATTGTTTTATGAACAAATAAATGTAATGAAATAATTATTTGTTAGCAATTCTCGAAAAATCCGCAATGAGGAAATCCGCAGAAGCACTAAAGTTGCCGACATAGCTCTCAAAATTAGCAAGTTGAAGTGGCAATGGGCAGGCCACATCGCTCGTAGAACCGATAACCGTTGGGGAAGAAAGGTTCTCGAGTGGAGACCACGGACCGGAAGACGCAGCGTAGGCCGGCCCCCCACAAGGTGGACCGACGATCTAGTAAGAATCGCGGGGAGCCGTTGGGCGCAAACGGCTACCAACCGCTCGTTGTGGCGATCTAAGGGGGAGGCCTATGTTCAGCAGTGGACGTCTTCCGGCTGGTGATGATGATGATATCCTCGAGAGTATTCATGAAGTATTTTTTAAATTTATATCTATGATTGGTTATGTTAATTTCATGTAAAGTTGGAGCTGGTATCTCATTGGCCAAAGTTGGAATTAGGTATGCAGTGGTGCGTCTCCCGTAATAATTGTTCATTCTAGGAATCTGCAGCTTTTGGAGTGTTATTTTTCTAGTTGTGTTATGTGATATTGGTATTTTTATTTCGTTATTTTCATATTGTTCGCTCAGTAGAAGTGTTTTTACATACATAAAATAAACAATGAATTATTTAGAGAGAAACCTGGAACACATCTATGTTCTCGGCAACTAGATTTAACGTGTGCATGGTGCGCGTCAGAGCGAATAAAATCTCGATCGAGAATTGTTGTACCACGTTATTGTTATGTTGACGACCTCCGTGGCGCAGTGGGCGAATAGCCGGCTGAGACTCAGGAGGTAGCGGGTTCGATTACCGCCGCGGAACAAATGTTTGTATGATCTGCAGATATTTGTTCTGGGTCTGGGTGTTTTTCTTTATATTATAAGTATGTATTTACAAATAAAATAATATATAAGTATTCTATCAGTTATCTGGTTCCCATAGTACAAGCTCTACTTAATTTGGGGCTAGATAGCGCTGTGTGAAATGTCCAGAAATATTTATTTATATATTTTATTTATTGTTCCAAAATAAAGTGATTTTGATTGTTTTATTCTCTTTGTTTTATTCCAGCATTATTCTTCGGATATCCAGACGACAGACCACTGACGACACGGCCATTCCGCTCGAGGAACAATTGCGATGCCGGGTTCCACCTCAACGCACAGACTGGCAGATGTGAAGGTATAACTGTAAAATATCTTTGCGGAATGACGACCAGAATTGATTTTCAAGAGTTGGTACTTCAGAATAAAAAAAAAACCGCTGGTCTCTCTGCTTGACAGTCAAGCCAAACAATTTGTTTAGGTACAGCTTCAAATGACTGGTTTTATATGGAAATCCTTTAGGAACAGTAAGCAGGTGGGGTATCTATTATGTTCGCGTTCTTACTACTGCTGGTAGTGGATACGTCCGCAACCATCGAGCGAACATTTATTGATGAATTACTATTATTATCTAATTTTTGAAGTAAAACTTCTTTACGCACGCTTGATTTGAGGAGTAAGCTGAGAGGGAGATATAAGTTAGTGAAGATAGAAAGAGAGAGAGTTACGTTCCATATATTACTGTAGGGCAAGAGAGAGAGGTGCGAGCACACATTTTCTTTCTCTCTTTCTCTCATAGCCAGTTGATTTGTCGCATATCTCCTATCCCAAATTAGCCTAAATTATACAAACTGCAAAAACCAAACCTGCTGCTGTATAATAGAGTTCATTTTGCTATAGATAAAAAAAGTATTTACGACGTTTTGTATTTTGAATCTACCAGCTTCGATTTACGAATAAGTTCAGCTATTCCACAACAGATGGCAGGCAGCAGCAGAAGTTTTACTTCAGTCGTGTGGTCTAAAGCACACTCGTTTTTTATCAAAAGCTGCTTGCTTCGAAAATATTTTAATAGATTTGTAGCGTTAATAATTGCAACATATTTAATTATCATCTTTAATAAAGTTAAACACCGCCATCTACCGGCATGAATAAGAAATTAGATCGCGCAAATGATATGTTCTGAGAATCTGATGTATTCTGAGAATCTAGAATAGAATAGAACAATCATCCCAAAAGAAATTAAAAATCTTAATAATTTTAACAATTTTAAGGAAAAAGTAAAAAAACACATTCTTACAAAAGATTTAAATCCGTCCCTGTATAGCCGTCCGATCGATGTCAGTCAGGTCATTCGTCGCGCGATGCTTAGTACCCACAATTACCCACTTATTTTAACAATTATTGTCGACTAGTAGACCCGCCAAACTTCGTACCGCCTTGACATGCATATAACGCGGGCTGTCAATATACGTCACCCTGGTAGAATTGTAAATTGTTGTCCCCGGCCATCATTATGTATGAGAAAATGAATAACTTCCACAAATAATTTAATACCAAATTTAGCCAAATCGCTCCACCCGTTCTCGAGTTTAGCGAGACTAACGAACAACAATTCATTTTTTATATATATATAGAAAATATCTCGGGATAACTCCGACCGAAGCGTCTGTTTCACACGATATTAATTTTTTTACATCCTCTTTAACGATATTTGCAGCACGTATTCTGTCAATTCTATGTCAAACGTCATAAGGTTACATTATAAAAGCGCTAAGGCTAGATTATAAATAATTTTATATGGTGGTTAAGTATTTTTAAATTTTCTAATTTTGCGCGCAATTTTGTTATTTTTTTCTTTCATAAGAACCTTCTCCTGACAATAAGAAATATAACAAAAAAAGAATTAGCGAAATCGGTCTAGCCGTTCACGCGTGATGGCGTGACCAAGGGAAATAGGGATTCATTTTTATATATAGAGATTAGATGTTTTACAAAGCTCCTTTTCGTATTAGATTTATAAACTCAATAGTAATTATGTAAATTTAAATCACAAGGATCATCTAGTATAATTATAGGTTGACTCTAAAATGATAATGTAAATGAAATGTTTAAGTATTATCTACACTTTAATTACCTACAATGTTCTGCATGCTCACTGAATATTTAACCTAAGCTTAAACCTATTGTTTCTCATAAAGTAAAATGTATATTTTCTTTTGAGATTAAATTCTTTAACCACATGTGCCCTGCTCACTGCCAATTCAGCTGCTAAATGTATTTCCCGTACCCAGATATAAACGAGTGCACCAACGGTCAAGCGAACTGCGCAGTTGTGGAGATCTGCGTGAACACTCGAGGCGGGTACCGCTGCGAGTGTCCTCCCAACTGGCACCTCGACGATATCCGACACCGGTGTGTTCCCATCAGGAGCAATGGGGTCTTCCCACCAGGGTACGGGAATGAACCTGGTAAGAACTATAACAAAAGTATCCTATAGATCAGGTGACTATAGCTTTTAAGGACTATAATTTTTAAGATAACGGAACACCCACCAAATACCTTTTATTTTATGGAACTCCTCATTTAGAGATACAAACTCAAATGTGGGTTTTAATGTGAATGAACTATGACGACCTCCGTGGCGCAGTGGGTGTGTGGCGAGCTCCTCCACCTGAAATAGAAAATATATAATAGAATAAATAATATTAAAAGAATCTAAAAGTTACGGAAAGAAACTTACGCCATAGTTGGGCCCTGCTGTGAGTACGACCCTGCACTATTGAGCGCAGGAGTGAGTTTACGCTACTCGCCGCCGCGTGCGCCACCTGGAACATCTTCCCGGTTTTTACGCACGTTAGAGAGAATACATATTCCCTATCAATACATCGGCTGAGACGCAGGAGGTAGTGGTTCGATACCCGCCGCGGAACAAATGTTTGCATGATCTACAGATATTTGTTCCGGGTCTAGTGGTTTTTCTATATATTATAAGTACGTATTTACAAAAAAAAAACGTATATATGTATTGTATCAGTTATCTGGTTCCCATAGTACAAGCTCTGCTTAGTTTGGGGCTAGAAAGCGCTGTGTAAAATGTCCAGCAATGTCCGGGCTGAATTCTCGCTAACTACCTACCTACTTACATAACAGTAATGCGTTTTTCTCATCACGTATTTTGTGCTATTTCAAAATAATATTTGTACTAAACTGTGGTATTTTATAACATCTAAAACTAAAAATATTTTCGCGGAACCCTGATGAGTTCAGAAACCCCTAGGTACCGCGGATCCCACTTTATGAATCGCTGAATGGTCTCTGAACCTCTTTGTAGTCGCCGAACACTTTGAAATTTTCCAAAATCTCAATGACTCTTTCAAATAGAAAATCAGAAATCAGAACGTTTAATTGCCATAATATAGGTACATTACTTTTGATGTTACATTTGGTTGATCCTTATATATTTATACCACACAGATGGTGTGCAAGTATACATTATTATATAAATTACATTTAAATTATGTGAATATCTAACGTTATGAAAAATAATAAGAATCAAAACACGCGTATGAAAATAAAATTAGAAATGTCAATGCAATACAAAAGTCACATGTACCTAAGTAAGTCAATTAAGAGTCATTGGAATGGGTTAAATATTCATTAATGTCATAAAAACCATTTTGTCAACTTTTTTTTGAATACAGTCAAAACACGCGTATGAAAATATAATTAGAAATGTCAATGCAATACAAAAGTTACATGTACCTAAGTAAGTCAATTAAGAGTCATTGGAATGGGTTAAATATTCATTAATGTCATAAAAACCATTTTATCAACTTTTTTTTGAATACAGTCAAAACACGCGTATAAAAATAAAATTAGAAATGTCAATGCAATACAAAAGTCACATGTACCTAAGTAAGTCAATTAAGAGTCATTGGAATGGGTTAAATATTCATTAATGTCATAAAAACCATTTTTTCAACTTTTTTTGAATACAGACAAAACACGCGTATGAAAATATAATTAGAAATGTCAATGCAATACAAAAGTTACATGTACCTAAGTAAGTCAATTAAGAGTCATTGGAATGGGTTAAATATTCATTAATGTCATAAAAACCATTTTGCCAACTTTTTTTTGAATACAGTCAAAACACGCGTATGAAAATAAAATTAGAAATGTCAATGCAATACAAAAGTCACATGTAGCTAAGTAAGTCAATTAAGAGTCATTGGAATGGGTTAAATATTCATTAATGTCATAAAAACCATTTTGTCAACTTTTTTTTGAATACAGTCAAAACACGCGTATGAAAATAAAATTAGAAATGTCAATGCAATACAAAAGTCACATGTACCTAAGTAAGTCAATTAAGAGTCATTGGAATGGGTTAAATATTCATTAATGTCATAAAAACTATTTTGTCAACTTTTTTTTGAATACAGTCATTGCTAATTCCTTAAATGTATTTGGGTATTTGTTATACACCATTATGGCACTCACATTTGTGTTTGTTTCTCTATACATTATAAATATATATTTGAAAAAAAAATTATATAAGTATATATATATAAGTTTGGGGCTAGATAGCGCTGTGTGAAATGTCCAGTAATATTATATAAACATTTATTTTATAAATGTCGAGTCTGACTTTAGGTAAGTATAATTTATGTGGATTTCTAGAGGCAGCTTTTTAACTAGTACTTCTGACTGCTTCTTGAAGTATCCAGGGTATCGTTTAACAAGAATACACAATTCCCTAATGTGCATGCAAGCCAAGGGCAAACTATTGAGATGTTTAAAAACTGGTTTACAACTATCCATGAACCAAACACCAAAGACAGCCCTCACGCACTTCTTCTGGACTCTGAAAGCCCTACTCACCTCTACAGAGTTACCCCATAGTAATAAACCAGTAGGACGTCCACCTACAAGATGGGCAGACGATTTCGTAAGAACCCCAGGTCGGCGTTGGATGCAGGCCGCTTCCAACCGCAGTTCCTGGAGATCAATGAGGGAGGCCTTTGTCCAGCAGTGGACGTCCTACGGCTGATATGATGATGATGAATAAACCATACGATAACACAGAAGAAACATATCCGTGACATGCTGTAACAGCTGCTTCCCTCGAAACAGTTTCGAAACAATTAGGAAAAACAAACATAGGAAGCTGTGATGAAGTCAATTGCGAATTAAAGATTAAAGACAGTGGTGTACCTACTTACAACTGTTGTACTCTAGAAACAACTTAGTCTAAAGCTTAGACATAGTGCGGAGACCATTAGTAACTTACAAGTTACTACTTAAAAAGTGAACTTGATCTCGCGAGTGTCCCATACAAACACATAAATATTATTTTGTAACCTTTGACTATCAAAATAGTGTTACGAAATGCATAACCTTATACCTTGACTTACAGTTTCATTCAAATTACAGGTAACGGGAGTTCATGTTATTCGTTAAGTTTTTTGGGGTAGCAATTGCAGTTATTTTGGATTTTAGACTTTTCCCTATATTTGTTCCACTAAAGCTACACGCATACCAAATTTCAGCACTGTGGGGTCACTGGTGTACCCTGTGAGTTTGTCAATGTTCAGTTCAGTTTAGACCTTTTATTAAATGTGCCATTTGACCGGATAGTTCTATTTTTTTTTACTCCTTTTGAACCCCAATATCTCAACAACTCCCTCACATTTTTAGCTCATTTAGTCACACAAAATTTGTGCCATCACTACTTACCTATGTATCAAATTTCACGATGATCAGATAAACGCATCGAAAGTTATCTTCGGACAAACATACATACATACAACGCCGGTTTGCCCAAGTTGATTTAGAGATCTCGCTTCGCTCGATAAGATATTACTTATATTGTGAAACTTTTTGGTCAACTACATATATTTGATTTAATAAATAAATATTGCTGGACAATTCACACAACGCTATCTAGCCCCAAACTAAGCAGAGCTTGTATTATGGGTACCAGATAACTGATAGAATACTTATATACTTTTTTTTTGTAAATACATACTTATAACACATAGAAAAACAACCAGACCTTAAAACATTGAGCCTAAAACACACTATTTTGCCCCAGCTTTCCCACCAGCTGATCCTAAAGAGACATTTGGCCATGGCTCTGAAGGTGCCAACTCCGTAGACCCTGAGATTACGCAGATCGAGGATCGAGGGACTGTTCTGAAGTGCCCGTGGGGATACCGGCTCGGCGATGACAATAACTGCGTGGGTAAGTAACATACTGCGAAAGCTCATGGTAGTGATTTTGAATCTTTTTATTCTCATCATGTCCAAATAAACTGGGTCTCTAAGGCAATGCAATGCACCCGTCTCCTTGAGATATACAGGTGAAGTCTCATGTACCTTTAATTTCAGTGGCAACCATACCCTTCAAACTGGCACACAGTAATGCTTGAATTACTGCTTGGGACTTACCACAAATAATAATAATAACGTTTTTTCAGCTAACGTATAAAATACTAAAGATATCAATACACAAGGGCTCATGACTATAAATACCTTACAGACAGGACAATATCAAACTATACTGTACTAATAGTTGGGGTTTTCTCTGCGTTGGTGCCTCCCTATGGCGTATAAGTAGTCGAAACATAATTCCTGCAGGCAAGAAATCAGGAACGAGGAAAATATGAATAGTTCCCACGTGTCGGGCTCTAATGTCTAAGGGTCGTTCTTACCATAGTAATCCACGGATTCCTTTTACTACAATGGCAATTGATCAGAAGAACCTTTTCAGGTCCACCAGAGAGTTATCAAGATACCATAGTTTTGTGATTTTACTAAAGATGATTGCAAAAAATAATATGTTCATTTTCCATCTAAAGAAACTTAAAACTAATCAATCTCTACTCTGCGGTACAACATTTTCTAAGACTTTAGTCACGAAAAAACGTTTTAAAATATGGCGAGTGGATTTTTCTGTTTCCTAAATTGTTGCGTTTGTGAAGCTCCATGACTCATAATTTTGCTCGCAGATGTAGACGAGTGTGCGACAGGCGAGGCTGAATGTGGAGTCCAACAGATCTGCACCAACCTCGTCGGAGGATACACCTGCAGCTGTCCCAGAGGGCACAGGCTCTCCGGAGACCACGAGTGTCAGGATGTAGACGAGTGTTCACTCGCTGGGAATTCGGTAAGAAAATACTTACTTAGACTAAACTTAATAAACTGAATTTATCTTAACGTACTATAAATTGATTGATTGATTGAAAATACTTTATTGCACTTATAAAACTAGTACAAAGGCGAACTTAATGCTAAAGAGCATTCTCTTCCAGATAACCTTTGTGTATTGTAGACAAAGATGTGTAGGTAGTGCACAGAAAAGGTAAAAAAGAAAATTTGCATAGGACTAATAAATATAGCATAATATAGGTACATACTACTTAAATAAACCTACTTAAATACTTTATATGATAGACTAAACTATACCAATATCGAATTAAAATACATACATAACAATAGAAGAGAAATAAATACATACTAATAATATATAATAATATTTTAAATAAATGTGTAAATTCGTCAGAAATAACCCGTAATTTAAAAAAAAACCGACGAACGACCACGTCGCTTCCAATGTAGTTATCTACAAGTACAAACTAAACATTAAAAATGCACAGCTCGGGTCCGAATGTAGATAGATAGATAATTTCTTTATTGCACACCATTAAAAATAAAACAAACAAAAGAGAATACAAAATTAAATCAAAGGTACAATGGGCGGCCTTATCGCTAAAAGCGATCTCTTCCAGGCAACCTCGAATGTAATGTCAGTAAATATATAAAACAAAATACCAGAACAAATTAAAAAGCCGGTGAACCCCGAGCGCAACTTCAATTCGGCCGCGTCAAAAACTTCGGCCTGAATATCGCTATCCCTGTTTAGTGACGAAGTTTAGCCACGCAGAGCGACAGTGATAGCAATAGAATGATTCTAAATTTGATTAGATTTTGATCGTGAAGTTGATTACGGAAGTAATACCAAAAATGATGATTGAAAACTTGTTGTATTTTTCTCATTGTGTTGTTATTCTGTAACTAGACGATATAATCTATGTTCCCATGACTAGGATACGTAAGATGTTGTTGTTTTTAATACGAAACAATTAGGTTGAAAACAGGTCTTTTATGACGTAAAAACATGCAGAATGCGATACGCTTCTATTTCATTTTAGGTAAGTATTTTGATCTAATATATGGTTGAGAATCTAAATAAATACTATTCAAATTAAAATAATACCTTATTAAGGTAGAAATATGCTCCAATTAGAAATGTCAAATGATCTTGGTAGTACGTGTGGTATGGGCAATTCCCCTGCGGTGTCCCCTTAAAGCACAAGAAAACGACAACATCTTTGAACATGGAAAAGAGTTACTACACACTAGGCGACTTTTTTAACGACAATAATAATTATTAATAATGATTTCACTAAACAATAAAATTAAAAACATAAAATCGCTCAACTTGGATTCCACTAGAGCTGCCTAGTTAGCTTTAATATTGCTACTCCCTTATTTGCAGGGTGCATTATGAAGTGCTGGACTCTTGACAAGTCAATAAGATCTGACATCTAACATTTTAATCCACTTTGTATGAACGCAATAAAATACTGATTACTGAAATACAGCATTCTAATTCTAGGGTGGGGGAATAAGATCTGCACTGACGTCCCGCATTGAGGTGTATTGTGCATTACCCCCCTTCTTACCTCTAACCTAAATACAGGATTTCCACAGGAGATTTGTAAATAGTCGGCCTTATCAGGATTGCCCGAAATTATTCCAACAACTCGGATTGCGCACGCATTCGCAAACATTTTGCATGTTCCATTATTATAGTCTAAACTAGTGGTTGACCTACAGTTTCATTCAAATTACAGGTAACGGGAGTTCATGTATTGTGGTTAATTGTTTTTGGGGTACAAATGGCAGTTATTCTGGATTTCAGACTTTTGCCTATATTTGTGTCACTAAAGCTACATGCATACCAAATATACAGCACTGTGGAGTCACAGGTTTACCCTGTTAATTTTGACAAAGTTCAATTTTTATTATGGCTAATAACTTAAAAACTACTAGATAAAAACGGGGTCGAAATGTACTCACAAATACCTTTTATTAGACGTGCCACTTGACCGGATAGTCCCATTTTGTTTTTATTTTACCCCTCTTGAACTCCAATATCTCAACAACCCCCCCAACATTTTTAGCTCATTTAGTCACACCAAAATTGTGCTATCACTACCTGCCTTTGCATCAAATTTCACGATGATCGGATCAACGCTATGAAAGTTATCCGCGGACAAACAAACATACATACATACAACGACGATTTGCCAAATTGACTTAGAGATCTCGCTTCGCTCGATCAATTAGTATTCTATCTGTTATCTGGTTCTTGTGTATCTATAAGCTTTACTTAGTTTGGGATAGATACCGCTGTGTGAAATGTCCAGTTTAATTTTTTTATATATATTATTTTTATTTTATATATTTCAGTCAATCTGCTCAAGAAATGCTGACTGTATGAACACAATCGGTTCCTATCAATGCAAATGCCACAATGGATTCAGAACAGCACCAGTCAATGACAAAGTATGTATGATTATACTGATCTTATTAGATACAGATTTCCAGACGATATTTTTTAATTATTTATTTTAAAAAAAACTTAATCCTATCTTATAAAATTATTACACATAAAACACTTTAGTAGGTTTGTCCTAAGTGCAAATTCGACATTCCTCTTTAGTATATATATAACTACTAGCTGACCCGGCAAACGTTGTTTTGCCATATAAATAATTGCTATTAAAAAAATAAGGGTTGATCGTAGAAAGGTGAAAATTGAGGATTGTATGTATTTTTGTATGTTGTATCATAAAAAAATAGAAATAAAAATTTTTGTCTAAAAAATAAAAAAAAAAATTTAGGGGTGGACTACCCCTAACATTTAGGGGGATGAAAAATAGATGTTGGCCGATTCTCATAGATACCGGATAAGCACAAAAAAATTCATCAAAATCGGTCATGCCGTTTCGGAGGAGTATGGCAACGAAAACTGTGACACGAGAATTTTATATATTAGATTTGTATACATGTACGAAGTTTTTATAAATATGTTTTGTTCAGCAGTTCAGTGGTTATAAATGAATAAACAAAATATTATATGACACCATATTAAATACTTACTTCAATATGACATTAAATTATATTATATATATTTGTAAATAGTACCTACAATAGTCACAGAGTTATATACCTACTTAAATATGATATAATGTTATATATATATATATATATATATATGTGTGTGTAAAATGGTGTAGTATATACAAGATTATAGTCTATTTTTTATGTTTTTAAGTATCTTATTTTTTAAAAGTTATTTGCATACGTTTTTTTATATTTTATGGTTAATTTTATCTCTCAGTTCTATTGAATGCTAGTTTAAAGCTGAGGGTATCGGAAAAAATCATTTGCGTTTAAAATCTTTTGCTACTTCAGCCATGTATTCACTGAGAAACAAATTGTTTATAAACACTGTTTCAGAAACAAAATCTTCGTGTTTCTCGGCATGTTTCTGTGCAGAGACAAATCAGTATCGCAGTAAGAGTGTGGACGCGTGTTTCATTTGTTTATGAAACATGGAGATAGTGTGGGAAGACGTAAGAAATGTGAACCTCTTCGGGCGACACATCAACTAATGATATGGATGGCACAGTTTTCGAAACACTGGTCCTGGAAACATCTACGTGATGTTTCAGAAACTGTATATCTTAAACATCGTTTCTCAATGAATACAGGCTATAAACGGGTTTGCTATTGTGATGAAAACCGTCTAGACTTCTGTTTCTATCATCAGAACTGATCTGTTGATAGACACCAGAATATTGCACATATTAAGCATATTAGAAGAAACTTAATAACCTATGTGTTAATCCAGGTTATAATCTACATATTACCCGTGTGCGATAAGTTGGGACCTGAGCGCGGTGACGTCATATTGGCGTGTTTGTACCGTCCGCAAAAAAGCGAACATAACAAGCAGCCGCCCGCGGCTTCGTCTTTGTTTTTTTTAACCTAATTTATTATGTTACTCAGGGAGGACGCTGCTTTTTATCTAATCTTTTTTACACTATTTGAATGAAATAAAAACACAATGTTTAAGTTTATACATTTATTTTATCTATTATTTACATTATCTAATCTTCGTCACTACTTAGTGGATTTATGCCTTCTAGAGGTTGTTCTTCGTCCTCAGTCTCACTATAATCACTTGACGAAGAGGTATCCGATAAATTTACAACATTTACTATAACAACAAAAACTACAACAACAAAACAATAACACAAACGAAAACTAAAAGAATTCCAGAGCGCGTCGTTACGTGACGTAGGCCAGTACGAGACTAAAAACCCTAGTAAAAAATAGTGATGCGAACGGTACAATACGGGCGCCATCGGGGAAGTGCAGGGGAAGCGGTCGGGGAGTCGCATTCCTAGCAGGTCCCAAGTTATCGCGCACGAGTAATACATACAAAATTTCATTAAAATCCATGCAGTACTTTTTGCGTAATAGAGTAACAAACATTCACACATATGTACATCCATAAAAACTTTCGCGTGTAACACTTAATATTAGTGAGATTATAGTGGAACACGCCCAACGTGGGGCGCCACTGTGCCGTTTCGGCCACAGATAGGGTAGGTAGGTAGGTCCTACAGGATGCGAAATGAAATACTGTTTAACGTTTCACACCTGTAATGTCCGATAACATTGCACAGCCGCACAGATTCACACTCAATGTAGGTAGGTAGGGAGTCGTGCTCGAGCCGTCGTACAGTGCGGACGTCTCTGGGGCGTCGTTACGCTGCCCGTTGAATATACGAAGATTCGATCGTCGTTAGTGGTCGAGGCAACATCGCCTATAAAAGGCTCCTCAGATCGCGCGGCACGCATTCGATCGTCGTTAGTGGTCGCCGCTATAGCATGCAGCGGCCACACCTTAGGAACCTAGGCTGGTAGAGGGGGGCTCGAGTGCCGAAACACTTTGTTGTAGCAACGGCGTGTTTCGGCCCTCGAGTCGGCACGGTCACTCCCCGTGCTAGTGCTCGTTGCTTCGGCGTCAACGCAATCCACCTCAAGTGGCGAGGCAACCAGGCAACTGTAGAAGGCCTGAAGGTAGCGATAGGAGTTTTTATCGTTGCCAGATACTGCGTCCTGTTCCCTTCCAGTCGTAGCGGTTCTCCGTTCCACTGGGTCAAGGGGAGTAAGGAGGAGAGGGTGCATCTGTGTACGGCGCGCACACTTATGCAACTTAATATATCCTGCGCATCTGACTTGGCTTTGTCATTCCGAGTTTAAAAAAGTCCTGGGCTTGGTCTAATACCTGGACACGGGTGGCCTAAGGAGAGGAGAGTGGTCGCTCTAGCACTGCATCGGGGTGACAGTGTGGTTCGGCAGCACTCTTTGAGACAAAGCAGCTTTATTTAGAGAGGCACTGCTTTCCTCGCTCAGCCGGGGAGGGGGCTAGAAAAGGTGCCCCAAACAAACGCTCATTCCTCGCAATAAGAATAAATCTAAAAACATGCAGATGAATATGACTTTTGGTGCGTGGAATGTACGTACTCTTTTAGACCGACCCAACAACCTCTGCCCAGAACGTAAAACCGCCATTGTGGCTCGCGAGCTCAAACGCTATGACGTCGACATAGCCGCTCTCAGCGAAACACATCTAGCTGATGAAGGTGAGCTTGTTGAACGTGGTGGTGGGTACACTTTCTTCTGGAAAGGCACACCAGCTTCTGAGCCTAGACGGTCAGGAGTAGGCTTTGCTATTAAAACTACTTTAGCCTCTAAGTTGGAAGAACATCCAGTTGCTATCTCTGATCGTGTCATGTCCTTACGTTTCCATCTTCGAAACAATAAATACTTAAATGTTATCAGCGTATATTCGCCAACACTCGACAAAAGTGATGACGTCAAGGACAAATTTTATGAGGAAGTGTCAGAAGTGCTGACTAAAATCCGGCGCTGTGAGAAAGTTTTGCTTCTTGGCGACTTTAATGCTCGCGTCGGACGTGATTTTGAAGCTTGGCCTCGGGTGATAGGGCGACATGGCATTGGTAACATGAACAGTAATGGGCAACTGTTACTAAGCCTCTGTTCCCAATTTCATCTGGGTATTACCAATACCATGTTTAGACTCCCAAATAAATACAAAACTACCTGGATGCACCCAAGGTCCAAGCATTGGCATCTTATTGATTATGCTATAGTCCGTCAACGGGATATAGCGGATGTCAAAGTAACGAGAGTAATGAGGGGCGCAAACTGTTGGTCGGATCACCGACTTGTTGTTACAAAACTATTTTTGCGTCTTAGCCCTTGCCGTAGACCTCGCAGGGCTAAGCCTAACTGTCTTCATCTGAAAAAGCTAGAGTCTGCTGAAATATTGGCAAATTACAGGGAAGCTGTCAATACCTTTACAGCAGGCATACACCCCGAAGATGAACAGTTAGACGAGGGCTGGAAACTGTTAACTACAAATACCATCAATGCGGCTACTGAGATCTTAGGCCAAAAACCTCGTGTCTGTGAAGACTGGTTTGACGAAAATGATAATACATTGACAGTCGCCCTAGAAAAACACCGCCAGCTCCTTCGAAAGGGAAATCAGACAACTGCTTCTGAAAAAATAAAGGAGAGTACGAGCCAAATAAGGAGACTAACTCGAAACGCAAAAGATGAGTGGTGGCTGAACAAGGTTCGCTATATTCAGTGGCTTGCTGATTCGAATAGACTCGGCGATTTCTTTAACGAGATTAAAAAGTTAGTAGGAAGTCCACATCGAGTAAACGTACCACTGAAATCACTTTCAGGTACCCTCCTGGTAAGCAAAGGAGAAGTTCTTACTCGCTGGGCAGAACACTATAACAGCTTACTCAATGTGGATCGTTCTGCTGACATAAACTATTTAGCATCACTTCCTGCCTTACCACAAGCCGTAGATCTGGATCAGCCTCCTTCTCTTGAGGAAGTTATCATCGCCATCAAAGCGCAGAAAAACAATAAGGCTGTCGGCATCGATAACATACCAGGAGAACTATTAAAATATGGCGGAGATGAGTTGCACTACAAGATTTGGCAATTTTTCCAGCGCATGTGGGAAATGGAGTTCGTTCCTCCTAGTTTTGGCGTATCACTAATTTGCTCTTTGTATAAAAATAAAGGTGATCGATCTGTTTGCAACTCTTATAGGGGTATATCACTTCTGTCTACTCCAGGAAAAACTTTTGCCAGAGTACTCTTAAATCGTCTTATGGAGCTCTCTGAAAGTATATTGCCTGAAACGCAATTTGGGTTTAGACCCAATCGCGGCACATGCGAGGCCATATTCTCTCTTAGACAACTGCAAGAGAAAAGCAGGGAACAGTGTCAACCTCTGTTTCTCTGTTTTGTTGATCTGGAGAAAGCTTTTGACAGTGTACCTCGCGAAGCTTTGTGGATTGTGCTTTCGAAACTTGGTTGCACCGACAAATTTATACGCTTGATAAGACTTCTTCACGACAACATGACTTGTTGCGTAACCGTCAATGGTGAGCAGACAGAGCAATTCCCTGTCACTTGTGGTGTAAAACAAGGCTGTGTATTAGCACCCACTCTTTTTGCTCTGTACTTTTCCGTTGTCGTGAGGGAGACTTTACAAGCCAACACCGAAGGGATCCGCATACGTTTTCGCACAGATGGCAGTATCTTTAACCTGGCTAGGTTAAAAGCGCACACAAAGGTATCGTATGACCTCATTACCGAATTGATGTATGCTGATGACCTATGTTTCGTTGCGGAATCTTCTGAGGGACTCCAGGACTTGATGACTCGGCTTGACGCTGCGTGCTGTAGATTTGGCCTCAAAATTAATATTACAAAGACAGAGGTGATGGCCATGGACACTGTTAACCAAGCTCCACTGAATCTGCAAATCGATGGAAAGCCCATAAAACAGGTCGATACATTCAGATATCTGGGAAGCAGCATAACAACAAAATGCGACCTTGACTCGGAGATCAACAGCAGACTTGGCTCCGCTATGGCTGCTTTTGGTAAACTACGAGTCCAGGTATTTCGCTCCCATAACATCAAATTGAGTACCAAGATTAAGGTGTATATGGCTATTGTACTTCCTAACATCTTGTACTCGTCAGAGACATGGTGCCTGTATCGCAGACACATACGCACGTTAGACAGATTCCATCTGAAATGCCTCCGCGACATTCTTAACATCAAGTGGTCGGATCGGGTCCGTAATACCGATGTTCTACGACGGGCTAATGTCTGTGGCATAGAGGCATATTTGATGCGGCGTCAGCTGCGTTGGTGCGGGCACCTGTCTCGGATGTCTGATGAGCGAAGGGCGAAACGCATTTTCTTCTGTGAACTAGAACATGGTAAGCGGAAACGCGGAGGTCAGTTCCTACGTTTCAAAGACGTACAGAAGAGGCACATGAAGAGGTGTTGTATCGATCCGTCGCGCTGGGAGGCTCTCGCTGAAAAACGACCTGAATGGAGGCGTCATGTTCAGGACAAAGTGTACGAGTTTGAAGAAGAAAGGAGGCAAGAACTAGACTTAAAACGAGATCAGCTTAAAAGTCGACCGCCGGCTAATATCAATTACAACTACATTAATGGCGCCTTAACTTGTGTTCATTGTAACCGGACTTTTAGCGCAAAAATAGGGTACATCAGCCACATACAGGCTAAACACCTAGGCCAATAATCACAAAGTCAAGTCTCTGTAGCCGAAATCGGCTAGGAGGATTATTAGGTAGGTAGGGAACACTGAATCACTGGCTTGAGAAACGACGGATCGCGCTGGGGATCCATGTACACGATTAGCTACCTACACTAGACGGTGGGGTTGCCAAGATTGCGACGACTGCGCGGCCGTGACCCTTCACCGAATCGATGAGTGGTGATTCCGACTACGGAGGGACCCACATCTACCTTCTGGAACGAGCCTGCCACTTACCCTGACGCACCCTGGACCGGTACCGAATCTGTGCGGCTGTGCAATGTTATCGGACATTACAGGTGTGAAATGTTAAACAGTATTTCATTTCGCATCCTGTAGGACCTACCTACCTACCCTATCTGTGGCCGAAACGGCACAAAACAGAATACTATAAGTCCAATGTCATGAACTTCCCAGTCAAGTTTTACAACACATTATAGATTGTTATACCAACATACATCATTCTTATATTATGTAATTTTATTTTTGTCTTAAATAGATAATAAGGCCCTTCTGGCCCTCCAGTTGCATCCTCTTTTTAACTCTGTCTTACCAGCATATGTTAACGTAGTGGATGACATCACAAATTGTTACTCAATCACGTCGTAACCGCTGAACCGATTTCAATGAAATTTGGTATGTACGATTATAACCTGAACTAACACATAAACTACTTTTTGTTGACAAACAATATGTCCGAAGCCGCTGGCGGAAGCTAGTTATTAATACTTCTGTCGCATGAATACTGTATCTTACCTAAAGTTTTAAACCGCAACTTTTTGCTGTTCCGAAATAAATAAAAATATAAACACTAAGAAACATTAAAGGTGGTTCAAACAAAACTAATATTCTAAAATTTGGACAGGTTTGTGTAGATGTCGATGAATGCGCAGACGCACGCCCTGGTACGCTCTGCCAGCATCGCTGCAGCAACGTGTGGGGCAGCTACCGATGCGCCTGCCACAGAGGATACCGACTTGGCGCAGACAACAGGTATCTTATCACACTGGTTAACACTGGTTATTGTAATTACCTAAGAAATGTAAACAGTTTCTAAAAATAAAATCAATTTATTTGCGCCAACACGGTAGAATTCATTATTTTTTTTAATTATCTGCGGAAATTTGTAATTGGCCCTAAGAATACATGTCTGTTTTTTGCATGTATAATATAATTAGTTTTCTGTGTACCTAGCTGTAAGTTTCCTTAAAATATTAAAAAAAAAAAAAAAAAAATAGTGTTATGTATAAGTGAGGAATACATGTCTTTGATTCGTGAGTGTGCAAATGTATTTAATAGCTAACAATAGGTATAAATATATTATATGGACACCGACGTCGGGGTCGGCCGCGAAAGCGTTGGCTTGACGACATCAGCGGATTCGAGAAGGAATGGTGGGAATCTGCCAAGGATCGCGATAGGTGGAAGAAGTTGGGGGAGGCCTATGCCCAGCAGTGGGAAAATGTAGGCTAGCAAAAAAATAGGTAATATATAATACTTAGAAAACTTTCGTGATTGATTTCAATCATTATTATAAAAACGGGATGTATCACGTACCGTCTTATCGGTGTTTCAATTCGTGAACCTTCATCAGGGTGAGTGCGATCCGCTCCGAATAACGTCTCGCCTCGCACAGCGCTCCGCGGCCCTCTGCGCGCGAGTTGACGGGCGCAATGGTGGGGATTGTGTCAACGATGGCCCAGCGTGTTGACAGCCTCCGTCTTCATCATTATCATCACTGCTGCTCTCTTCGGTAGTTCTCGGCACAAGAACCTTCTCGGTACCCTGATGAAGGTTCACGAGTTGAACTGTATTTATAATAATGAGGTTTAGCACTGACTGATAGGTGAGCTTATTTTGAATCAGAGAACGCTATTTTGTAAACTACCAACCTTTAAATTCGTTTCGGAAAGGTATCCAGGCTAAACCAAAATATTTTTTAAATAACGTTTTAGATAAGAAATCGCACCAAAAAATGTCGGACCAATCTGACAGCTTTCTGACGTTCTCTAATTGGTAGATCTATTGTGGTAACATGGTTAAGATACAAAAATACATTTATTTAGGACAATAGTACAGTACAGACAAGACAGAAGGTAATAAAATAAAATAAAACGTTGAAAATGACATTAAAAATAACATTATGAAAATGGTAGGTACCTATATACACAGAAAGACAGATATAAAAACAACAGAATTGGTAACGGTCATATCAGATAGTTGTTCTGTGTTATATTTGTGAGTGGGCGCTATGGTAGTAACTGATGGATGATATTTATTGACTAATGCTTTCAGAACCTGTGTGGATGTGAACGAGTGTGTCCAGTTCAAGGCTAAGTTCCCTTGCGTTGGCACTTGTCTGAATGAACCTGGAAGCTACAGATGTTCCTGTCCCATTGGCTACAGGCTGTCAGAAGACAAAAGAAGTTGTATTGGTTAGTACAGTAAACCTGCTTCAAGGCACATTCTTTTAACTACTTTTCTTTTAGATCTTCTACTATCTTCACAGTTCTTTTGTCATCGGTCAGAATGGATTATTCATTGTCTCAACCTGGTTACTAATATAAAACCTGTCTAAGAATCAATAACACGATGAATTGATGTTATTAAATCGATATCTGTGGTAAACCTAGGGTAAGATTATTGGGGGGCAGCGGCTACATTCTATTTTAGAACTATGTCCAAGCGTAATTTTTTTACAGTCTAAATTCTTGCTTTTTTCTTTATCTAGATTTGAGTTTTCAGAGTTTAGTTAGAGGTTTTCCTGCTGATGAACAGCGTAAGTTCTAATACTTTGCGGAATTTGGATTACGATAGGTCACCGCCATTGAAAATAGTATAACGGGACAGCTTCTTTTTCTTGTTCATCTTCTTCATCTAAGGCTAAATCAATCATTGCTCATTTCTCAGTAAAAATATGGTCTAAGACTAGCACTTAAGGAGTTGAACTCACTTCTGGCGTATGTTTTTTCCGGATCAGTAGGTATAATCTCGGAGTCTTCAAGTCCAGAGTTATTTTTAAACAAGCGTGCTATATCTATGTCATTCAGGAGAGAACTGTTTCCTAGGCCACAGCTTACGCTTTTCTGGGAAACAGGGACACAACTCATCTATGTAACTTTTATGGTCACAATATATATATTTCTATTTCTATCTCCGATCACACCATAACTTACATCAGATAGTGGTCAAGCATTTGGCTATCATCAATAAAAAAATCTTTTATGGTTCATCATCGTTACTGTATCATCATCATCATCATCTTATAATAGTCTAATGCTGGACGTAGGTCTCTCCCAGGGTGCACCATTGAGCCCGATCCTCAGCTCATCTCATCCAATACTTGCCATGCTTGGCTAGACGTGGTCTCCACTCTAGAACACGTTTATACCAGCGGTTATCGGTTCTGCGACAGATATGACCGGCCCACTGCCACTTCAGCTATACGTAGATATGTTTTAAAACAACGTTCACGTTACGTCCGCGTCCTGTCCGAGGTATCATCACGTTACGTATGCTGAGACCTGTGAATGTAATGTTCGTTACAGATATCGACGAATGCGAAACTCGCGAAGCGAGCTGCCAGACGGGCTTGGTCGGCGGCACCAGCCACGTGTGCTTCAACACGCGCGGCAGCTACCACTGCCACCGCATCACCTGTCCTGTTGGCTACGAGCTCGAGAGCAAGCAGTAAGTCACATACACATCCTTCTTCTCGTGTCAATTACTCATTAGTCTAGATTATATAATGTGTTGCTATTTAAACTGCAAATAATGACGGAGTATATTTTTGAGACCATTGTAAGTGCTTATGGGTTAAATCCTCTACTTCAACTGAGGGAGATAGGTGGAATTAAACGAGATATTACTTCACAGACTGCAACTTATATTTCGTTACGTAAATTACAATGTGGGCGCGCGAGCAGACCCGTGTACGCGATGCGATGCAGTATGCGACTGCCTCGTTCCCATGAGGCGAACAAGCGTCTTACAATTTTGCTTACAGTGCTAATTGCTGTCGCTACACCATAAATAAATATAAGTATAATGTTTTTTTTACATCTAAATAACTCTTTTTGAGTTTTTGTGCCTCACAAATAGGTACTTATCTCCCTGCCGTACGCACCGTACGCCCTCTGTTCACTTGTTTGGTATATTGACCGGACTGGGTCATTGACTGGGTGTGGTAGTTGAACAAGCGGGGTTGTTATACGGCTCGTAGTAACTTTTTAGTAATCTGTGGCATAGTACAATACGCTAGTTCTCTAGCACTTCGTCGAGCAGAATTTTATCGATTTGCTCGAGGTTTTAACAATAAAATAAGAAAATATTATTGATACTTTTATTTTTTGTGTGGAAACCGTCACATCAATATAATTAGTTTAAATTGCAACACATATTGAATTAGACCTTCATTCTTATACAACCTGTTTTATTATGTACGACATTAATTTAAAGCATACATTGGAATCGTATTAACTGATTTTGGAGGTGGGTTTTATACCGGTAGCTTAAATATTTATCCAGTAATTCCAATAAACAATTTGCAACGTAAATTGGCGGCACCTTTGCGACGATGCCGCTTAGTCAGTTTAACAGGTACCTTACCTACTTACATCATGAATGAATATGATTTGTTTACATATTTTGTACAGGTTGTTGCATTGATATTTTAAGACTTGATAGTTAAATTGTTTTGAAAATTTTGAATTTTCTAGAGTAATTTGAAAAAAAAACCACCTTATTAACAGCAATACTAACTTGTAGACCTACCCGTGTTTTCGTGTAATGTCGTATTTAACAAAACACATAGTATAAAAAAAATATTTCTTCTAGTCGCTGCACTAAGATGGAGAGAGTGTGCAAGCCAGGCGACTGGGATTGCGCGCACCAGCCAACCACCATCTCATACAACTTCATCACATTCGTATCCAAGCTATACGTGCCTGATGCAAACGTAAGTACTTATAATAATTCAAGTATAAATTTCACACTGGATAGACGCTTGTCATGGAAGGACCACGTCAAGGCTAAGAGGGCAGAACTGACATTCGATTCAAGAGCCTGTTCTGGTTGTTTAGACCACAATCCCGACTATCTATACTTAACAAGCGCCTGGTTTAAAACAGCACCCTTGAACCAGTGTGAACGTATGGGCTACAAATCTGGAATATAACCAGCAAATCCAATCGTGCTATTATCTAACGCTGTCAGAACAAAATCTGGCGTTCCATCTCTAATGTCTCATGGTTCACAACCAACAAGGAGATCCATGAGTACCTAGAAGTTCCCACAATTGACCAAAAAATGGGATTCATAGGGAAAAGGTGCCTGGATCGCCTAAAAAGCCATGATAATCCGCTGGCAAGAGCGCTGGTGAAAAATCATTTAAACGGCTGAAAAGACACCCTGCTTGCCGCTTCTAAAGAAGGGAAGAAGGACTAATGTGTCTTGATCTCGAACGCCAAAAATACATCAACTCATCGGCCTATAGTCCTCCAACTGATGGCGGATCACAAAGAAAACCAAAAAAAAGTATAAATTATAAAAATTAAAATGTTGTCCATTTATAAAAATCCCGTTGGCAATTTCGTAGGTAATGCGATCCCACTAGGAAACGTCTATGTTAACGATAATTATTTCTAGAATTGTTTCTGTTATAATTTAATAAATTTAATTTCATTGTTAATGAATTAGAAACCTTTTACAGAAAACCATATCTAAATCGATCAATCTGTTTTGGAGATAAATGGGAACACTCATTTTTTCCATAATCATAATCATTTATTGCCAGAATATAGGTTATACAGAAAGATGTAACATTTAATATAAAATAGTTTCACTATACTCTACCCCACTCAGGGGCATGCAATAAGCTTGTAAAGCTTTCATATTTGTATTCTTATAAATATATTGTAAGTAACATTACACTATTTATGTCAAACATTTAGTATTCAATTATAATTATTCTCTGTCAAATTAATCATGTCATTATTTATTAAAGTATTCTTCTAATGTATAAAAGGTCTTATCTAAAAGCCATAATTTTAATTTGTGCCTAAATTTAAAAAGTGGCAGCTCTTGAGTGTTCTTTGGTAAATTATTAAATATTTTTACAGCCATTACATATACATTCTTTTTATAAATATCAAGTTTACAATGTGGTAGATAAAGTCTATTATGATGCCTTGTATGCCTTTGCATTTTCTCAGAGTGTTTTAGAAATCGTTCTGAATTTTCTTCAACTAAGTTACGTATACCATTTATATACATACAGGCAATAGGCATGATTTTATGTTCCTTAAAAATAGGACGACAGCTTTCAGTAAACCAGGCTCCACATAATGCGTGAACACATTTTTTTGTGCTATAAAAGCTTTAATAATGTCTGTCGAGTTTCCCCAAAGAATAAGACCATAAGAGAGAATGGAGGAAACATAGCGATGATAGGCACTTAGCGCAGCTTGTTTTGATACATTCAATCGTAGTTTTCTGAGTGCAAATACAAACCGATCCAATTTATTACATACAGAGTCAATGTGAGCCTTCCAGTTGCAGTTCTTGTCAACTATTAATCCTAAGAATGTTGTTGTACTTACTTCTTCTATTATTTCATTTTTAAAATTAATATTTAATGTCAAGTGCATTGAATTATAATAATATGTTAGAAATTGTATTAATTGAGTTTTTTTAAGATTTATTTTAAGATTATTGTTGTTTAGCCAATTGTCAATTTTATTCATTGTTATAGTAATTTGATTTTTTAAATCATGGTTTTTTTGTGCTTTAATGGCAATTGTAGTATCATCAGCATATAAAGTGCACTCATTTTAGTTATGTTAGGAAGGTCATTAATGTACGTTAGAAAAATAAATGGACCTAATATACTTCCTTGGGGTACCCCACATTTACTCAATCACAGCTTTGAAGTATACATTTTTTTTACATTGCTTGAAATTTTTGTTATTTTTGTGCTTTGACTGCGATTTTCTAAATAACTTTTTAGCCAAGCAAAGGCGAGGCCACGTATTCCGTGCTTGTATAACTTGTTTAATGCTATTTCATGATTGACAAAATCAAACGCTTTTGTCAAGTCAAGAAATAAGGCCGCCATTTTAGATTTCTCATTAAGCCCTCTGGTGATTATCTCAATTAAGTTGAAGCAAGCGAGAGATGTCGAACAGTTTTTGCGGAACCCAAATTGCTCGTTTTTCAGCAATTTGTTCACTGACATAAAACAACTAAGTCGTTTCAACATGGCTTTCTCGAAAATTTTTGAGATTACGGGTATGAGAGTGATGGGTCTATAATTGTTCATATCATTTTTTTCCCCTTTCTTAACGAGTGGTTTTACTATAGACGTTTTCAGACGATTAGGAAATACTCCTTGTTCAAAAGAGAGATTTACCAAATAACTTAAGTGCTCTGCAAATAACGGAGCACATTTTTGCAAAATTTTTGTATTTATTCCATCATAACCTACAGCGTTTGTTTTATTTAAAGATTTGATAATTTTATGTATTTCATTGTCGTCAACGGGTAGCATGAACATAGATTTATTATTGTTAGGAATTGATGAATAAATATCATTGGAATTAGACGTCACATTTTCAGATTTAGTCATATTAATAAAAAAATCATTAAATAAATTGCATATAATATTGGGATCGTTTGTTATTTCATTATTAAATTTAATTGTATCTATTTCTGTCAACTTAGGGTTAATATTAATTGTGTCACTTATTATATTCCAAGTTGCTTTACACTTGTTTTGATTATTTTCTATATATTTTTGTTATGGATTTTTTGTGAAAATTGAATGCATTTTTTATGAATATTGTTGTAATTATTGTATAATTTCGAATTGTGTTTTTTATTATGTTTACACTGTTTGTATTTTAAATAGTATATTCTCTTCCGTATACACGATTTTTTTATTCCTTTAGACAGCCATATAAAGTTTTTTTTATTACATTTAACTTTTACGCGAATATATGGGAAACATAAATCATAAAACAGCATAACTAGGGCATGAAATGCGTCGAATGCCTCATTTAAATCATTTTTTTCATAAACTTCACTGAAAGACAGCGATGCCATAGATTGAGAAAATTTTAAAATATTTTCTTGGGAATAGTCTCTTTCCGTTTCAAACCATGTCATAGGCGAGACCTTTTTAGTCAATTTAACTGAAATTGTCTGCGCTGTTTCATGATCAGATAGCGCTAGGTAATATAGCTTAGATTCAACATTTTTTAAATTGCTTACAATATGATCAATACATGATAATTGTCTAGTGGGGGTGTTGATGTGTAGAGTATAGTTGTAATTTTTTAGAATGGATTTAAGTTCTTGAGAAACACTATTGCTTTTTAGGATGTCTATATTCCAGTCTCCGCAAAGCATTATTTTCTTTTTCTTAAATTTTCTTGACAGGGTAAGTAGCAACTCCGCTAGCTTGCTTAGAAAAAATTGTGCATTTGGCCCTGGTACTCTGTAAATGCAGATGATTATTAGGTTACACGATGAGATATCAACACCGCAGCATTCGAATGTATTATTACATGCATAGTTATTTGTTAATGTGAGGGTTTTGTATTCTAGTTCGTTTTTTAGTAATATGCAAGATCCACCTCTGCTTTTAGTCTTTCTTGAAAAATGTGATGCCAGTTGAAAGTTTGGTATTTTTAGTAATGATTCATTACCTAACTTAATAAAAGTTTCAGTAAGACATATTGCATCAACCTCCAGTTGTTCCTTTTGAGAGAGTTCCTGAAGGGCTATAAATAACAGATCCGCTTTTTTAAGGGCTCCTGCTATATTCTGATGGAACAATGTAAATTTGGTATCAACTTTATTTGGTTTATTTAGTTTGTTAGGCACGAAATAAATGATTGTTGTTTTGATTTGCTTGTAGCGGTCTGAAGTAGTATGGTATTGTTCCTACTACGGCACTTGGTCTTGCAATATCTTTGGCTACAAATTTGCTAGTGTTATAATTATTTATTTCGTGATTTATCATGTAGCTTACGTGTTTCAAATATTCAATGCGATTGTAGTAAGATTTATTGTTGACTCCAACAAATTTACAGTTTGCATGTGTGTTGATAAGAGAAGCGATATGGTTGTTCAAAGTGCTCTCACGCAAGTAGGGATTGTTTTGAACTTGCAACACATACACATTAACGTTATGTAATTCATTTAATACGATGCATAAGTCATTTAAAAGTTTAAAAGGGTTTTCGTTATTACCACCGATGCACAACACTACCACATCATTCTCTCTTAGTTCATCTTTGAGAGACTTACAGTAGCTTATTGATTCTAAGCATTGCGAACCTGGTTTAATGAAAGAAGTAAGTAACGTGGTAAATATTGTATTGCCTTATTTATTTTAACCCAGTACTTATTTTTTTTTTTGTTTTTTTTTTTTTTTTTTTTTATTATTTCTGTTTGTGTGGTAATTCAATAAAGAGTTATCTATCTATCTATCTAATATCGTTTAAAATGGATTCTCTTCATTTAGTAGTTTTCTATATTGTCTGTCATTGTTTTCTGTACATTCTCCGTTTTTTCTGCTATTTATTTGTACTTTTGGTGTGATTGCCATTGTGGATTCTATTTTTGATGGACCAGTCACTTCACTCTTCTCCAAATCCCTTATCGGCGCTTTAGGAGTAATTGGTCTGTCAATAGCTGCAGACAAAGAATTGTTTCTCCGCGGGGTAGAAGATTTTCTGTGGGCACTCATACTAAACGATTTTAGCAGTTTAATCTGAGTTTCTTGGGTTTGTAAATCCTTTTTCAACTGGTGATTTTCAAGACATAGCTTATCGATTTCCACTGTCGCCATAGTGAGTTGCAGTTTAAGATCTTCAATCTCATTCTTAAAGTGTTCAAAAAGACTTTTATTTGCACTGTCAGCACTTGTGTCGTTAGGGAGACTGATTGAACTCAAGTCCACAACCGTAGACTGCGATTCCACAGACAATAGATCAGTCTCAGACTTGTGTCTGTGCAACCGGTTGGGATTATTTTGAGTCACTTTTTTGCTATGGGACTTGACATTGAGCCTGGATGTTTTGATGTTGTTGCGGTTGTGGGTGATGTTGCATATTGCCTATTTAATTTAGGCTTTGTTCGAATTCGACCCGCAGTTTCGTCAATGCATTGCCTACATTTCCAGGTATTCCGTTTTTCTATGTCTGTAGTGCTGAACTGTTTTGGTGTGACATTAGCACACGGTAGATCCAGATGCTGTTTGCACGTAGAACATATTAGAAATTCTCGTCGAGGTAGAGCGGCTTTACATTTATTGCATAACTTTTGCTTTGCTTTATTCAACATTTTGTGCTGGTCGTGGAGCCCTTTTGTTGGTGTAATATTTCTTGGCTAGTTGTGTATACGAGTACAAGTTTTTCACAAAAAAATAAAACAAAATAAAAAGTGCAAAAAGTTACTTTTCCTGAGAGTTGAACTCGGGGTTACGTTTTGAGAGGCGATGCTTCCGGACGCTAAGCCGGACGAACATGTTGTTTGGTTTGCGATTTCACTAATGGTTCATTCAGAGTTAGGTTGGGTAATTAGTGAGTCACATGGTTCAATACCAAACTGTATTCACTGCTACCGTCATTATAATTTGTAAGAAGTTGATAAATATTCCACTATTTGATCCTTATCCAATGTTTAGCACTTTTTGTGTATAGATAACACGTAGTAAAAAGTAAACAAAACTTGTTTCATATTGTCAACTTGTATTGTATCCAAGATAAAATGATTTTGCTGGTTATCACTGTTCACCACACTTTGTCAACTTTTCACTTGTTATACTTACTTGTCTTTATTGTTTACACTTGTACTTAAGAGTTCGAGTGTTATTATTGTTTTAGTAGTAATTTAGTCAAGAATTTTGACACTTTAATGTTTTTTAGATATTATTTTGTACGGAGCTGATGTTTACATGATAGCAGCGCCATCTGTTCCACACACAAACAACTTCTCGCAACGCATACACCTCCGATCCGTCGTGGGTAAAAATACTCTTTATTGTACACCAGATATAACTACAGTAAAGGAAATATACATTAAATAACGGGCCAATGCGTTGTCTTATCGCTAAATGCGATATCTTCCAGACAAACTTGGATGATAAACAAAAAGGAAAAGACGGCGGCAAAAGTACTCTAACCTTGTTACCAACCACAGTCATCAGGACGTACACTGCTGCTGAGCATAGGACTTCCCCACAAATTTTCAGAATGTCTGACCTTGCGGGGCCAACACTCAACAGCTCCCAGGAAGCATTAAGAGCTCGTCTCTCCCTTTCTGTCTCAACGGCCGTCAGTTCTTCAAGCTATGTGCCTCGCCAAATGCCACTTCAGATTTGATCTCGTAGAGAAATACTAAGCATAGCCTTCTCAAAACTAACCCTAAACCATTTGCGTCATATACCTCCTATACCATAGTTTTAAATATCAATAATTATGCAAAGTTTCACAATCACAAGTACATAGTATTTATTATTATGATGAAAGAACGTTTTACGTGTGTGCATTTTTAATTGTTTTGTTTGTATATTGTGCAATAAACAATTATCTATCTATCTATGTTCCAGGTGAAGTTGTTCACGATGCGGGGTCCTGCTTGGCCATACACCGAGCTGACCTTCCAGTTACGACTAGTGAATATCGACGCGCCGCCCAGCGTCAAGGAAAAGGCGGATATTAATGCATTCTTGTAAGTTTACAGTTTTCTCATCACTGTCAACGTCAACGACTTTTTTTTTCAACTTATGTCATCTCACTGCTGGGCAAAGGTCTCCCCCACTGTTTTCCAGGACTTTCGCTCGCGTGCCAAATTCCACCAATCTGTCTCGAAGGCATCGAGATCGTCACGTCAGCGTCTACTACGCCTTCCTCGGCGCCGTCGCCCGTCTTCAGGCACTCGCTGCGTGACGATCGTTGCCCATCTGTCCGGGTGCATTCGCCTTAGTCAACGACTATACCTACTATATTATTTATATACTATATTATTACTAGCTGCCGCTCGCGGTTTCGCACGCTTCAAATTTCCCGTTTCCGTGGGAACTTCGAGATAAAAACTATATAAAACACTCTTGTCAAAGTGACGCGACACTTCATGTAAATGACTTCACGTCAATGAATGACGGTTTAATTATATGGATATTGTTCATACAAATATACTAAAAGCGCGATAAAAACTAGGGAGGGTGGGGGTAGGAGGGTGAAAAATACTTTACGACCTATTCTCATACCTACCAAATATACAAAAAAAATTATAAAAATCGACCCGTTTCGTAGGAGTGCGACCACAAAAACCATGACACGAGATTTTTGTATATTAGAAGATTAGATTAAATTTGTAAAATGCGCATACATAAGAAAATAATTAGTACCAAAACAATTAATAACATTCCAGTATTTTTGATTTTAAGATTACATACCTATTTAATGTCTCTATACAGAAATTAATATATTAAAATTGTCTCTAGCTTCCTAAGCTACTCTATATTATGCGACGTTGCCAGTCAATACCCATTAATTTGGATGTTTCACGCCAGGCGTCCGTGATGGCCACATTTTCTTTACCTCTGATACTCGAAAGAGATCGCTCTCGATCCCCAAACAGCCACACATCCAGAGTCTAGATAGATAGATCTAGGCAAGCTTGTTTCATCTTTGACCACACCATCACTAAGCTATTATTATTATTTTTTGAGTTTATTTTATAGTACCTAGGTTTCTAAGTTAAAAGTTTGTTATATATTTTCTGGTAATCACTACCACTTAATCTACACTACAAAAGGATAGAAGAAAATGCTGATTAGCATTGAGTTCGCCTATGTATTATTTTATTAGTGCATGTTCACAAACATATTAATTTGTTTAAGAAAAATAGCAATAGTCATAATTTTAATACTAGAATTAATAAAAATATACTTGCTGTTACCACTTAAAGTTCGTAGACTCCTTAAAGTTAGTAGATCGTTAAATGGCATGATGTACGCTTTTATAACAAATTCCTAAGTGAAATACGAAAATTGACAATTAACAAATTTAAAAACTTAATTAAACGAAATCTTTATAAAAAAACCTACTATAACATACCAGATTATTTATACGATAGAGAAGCTTGGGATTGAAATTGCTCCAACTCGTTCAAAAATGTTAGAATTTAGACGTAATTAATTTTCTTTACTGTTATGTATTCTAAAAGGATCGTTAAAAAGAACAACCAGCCTTATTTCTTGCCTTTCTTTGCTTGGTCGCCAAGGAACAGGCAATATAATTGACGTTTCAAAGTGATCCCTGTGATTTTTTAATGAATATAAACATTTTCAATTTTGCAATAAAGAATTTTCTAATCTAATCATTCAGGTGAGGTAGGTAGCGGTCAAAACATTTCTTATAACTAAAGTTATTTTCAGATTGTCCCAAGCCGGCCACGAGTCAGTAATCTCGCTGGTGCGTCCTCTCGAAGGTCCTCAGAGCATAGAGCTGGAGCTATCAATGGAACTCCACAGCAGAGAGCAGTTCGGAGGCATCGCCATAGCTAAAGTCTTTATTTACGTGTCCGAGTATGAATTCTAAGAGAAGAATTTAAAAAAGTATGAAAGATAAATACATGTTCGATAGCAGTAGGTAAAGTCGGCATATTATCTGCCAAAGTAGCGTTATCTATTTTTATAAAAGTTGTGTATAAGATTAAGAGACCTTTTTCAACGATATTCAACATCAAGTTAATGTATTTAGTCAGCAATCTGATAAATGATATGTATTTAGTCATCAAGTTGATGTATTTAGTCAGCGGTCTGACAAAGTACATGTATTTAGTCAAGGGGTTTTATCAAGTTCAGGATGCCCTTTAATACCTACCTATAACAAACTGAAAAATGCAAAATATGTTTAGTCTTTGTAAATCAAATTCGAAGTATTACCATCAAAATAATTAGTATTGTTATTAGAGCTGTGTTATGGGAGTAAGTACAATAAAAACTTACATTTATTTTATAGTATTTATTTTTGTTTGAAGCATTTTAATTTGTGCTTGAAATACAGAAAATGAGATCACAAATTATTTTTATCATTGCTATAAATACGGGGTTTATCACGTACTGTCTTATCGGTGTTTCGACCGACAATGCTTACCCTGATGAAGGTTCACGAATTAAACCGAAACATTGTCGGTCGAAACACCGATAAGACGGTACGTGATAAATCCCGTATTTATAACAATAATTGAAATCAATAACGAAAGTTTGCTAAATAAAATTATTTTTATCTTATAAGTTAATTGAAACTGAAAACATTTATTTGTCACGACACATGTACAAAATAAAATACAAAAGAGGATGGTGACATAGAAGTAATTTTGAATCTTGACAACTGGCTCTAAGAAGTAGATGGGTGTAAATCGAAGGTTAATTAACAAGAATGACAGAAGTCAAAGATTACAGGTTTATCAAAAAATACAGGAATATCTCACGCAACTTCCACCATAAATACAAAGTTGAGTCATGCTAAAATGCCGTCAGCTCAGGGTGTGCTAAGTATTTTGCTGACCCCACATAGTGTCACGGACGTCAGGAGCTTGCACTGCTCTCGGAGATTGAGTGAACCGTATAAATAAATTGGATTGTTTGTTAGGCGTGTGGGTGAGGCAATAACTATAAAAATATAACATTATAATAGTATGTAATACTAAAAATTCTTAAATAAATACATACATAGCCTAGTATTTTACGTATATACAAAAAACAAATTTATAATCCTAACTGTGATTCTGAATAACAAATAAACAAAAAAATATACTATATCACAATCAGAGGAAAAAATTATCAGTGAGGAGGTCACGTCGTTCATATGAAACAGAACGAATCCCTGAGATGTGGGTTCGAGTCCCGCTGGATTGCAAAGTTAGATTGTGTTGTCCCATCCTACACGTAACTTTAAAAAAAATCATGCTTACTACCATCCTAACATTCACCAAGTACCACTTCTGAGGAAGTACTTAAAATTAAAGTTTGAAGTACTTCTTCTGTGAATGTTTTTACTGTGGTGCTAGGCAAGGTAAACTCGCTTTCCGGTCAGAGTAGTTTGAATTCGAATGGACCTTCGAATAAAGCAGCACCAAAAATGAAGTTGTCGCCCGTGGAATTACCGAAATTCGCTGGTAGTACTAAGTCATGATCACCGATGTTTGTGGAGTATTTCAATATCATGATTCATTGCAACCCATCACTTTCTAGTGGTGATAAGGTGCATTATCTATGCGGTCAGCTGAAAGATAAGGCGTTAAAGACAATTGCCGGTATCGTGCCGATTAGTGAAACCTATGAAATGATGTACGCCACGCTTGTTAACAAATACCAAGATGTGCGGATGCTGGTACGGCATATCTGGTGTGGAGAGTTTTTTTTGCGAATGGTGGAATTTATTATTGTTAACGAAGCTGTTTGGAGAAAAGATAAATACTGTGACGAGAGAGGCTACAACATTCTCAGTTGGCGCCTGCCAACACTTTCATCTGGAGCGGCGAAGCACTGAGGTGAGCCTCAGTCGCTTCAGTGGTACTATCTCAAGATCAATTTTTGTTACGCTGGAAAAAGGGACAAAAACATTAATGAACTTTAATTTTCTAAATAATTTTACTATTTACGTATTTACTTAGGATACATAATATTCTACGAATCTACTTACATCTAAGGAACAACATCAAACTTCTACTTTCGTGCGTCTAGAATCTACAAAATCCAACAACATTAACATAATCTCTTTCCCCCAAAATAGATGGGACCAGCCCTGTACATTCCATAAAAATATTCTTGACTATACTAAATTACTACTTCTTGTAAATCTAATTTGAACTCTGTTGACTAGATAATAATTACTTTTAATTTATCACTTATCCCTAAAAGATAGAAGGATCGAGCATCATCGCATGTAATATTGTGGTCTGACTTATTGTGACAGTATTTTCCGAAACAGAACAGAGACCCTCTATATTCCGTATCTTGATCAGCCGATGACCAACGTATGTCAAGGAAAACGCTTATCTGCCCTAAGTAACTATAAATATTCAAAATTGTCGAATGCTATAAAAAAATTGTCAAATATATTGATCACTCATTTTCAAGAGGTAGGCCGAAATGTTAATTTATCTGCTACCATCTTATAAAAGCCCGATTGCCGTACCAACTTTATTAAGCCAGGATGGTACATCACAGTAATCAACCTTTAAGCAGAGAGTTTTCACAGTTGCTTGAATAAAATTATGGGATTTATACTTCATTATTTAAAAACTTACAGTTTAGACTCAAAATGCAGTGTTAACTTGTGTTAACTGGTTTTATGAGTGCGTTTATCAATTGTGAGTACGGATAATACAAATCTCCAGTCCTATCTAGCAAAATAACCAAAATAAGCACCAAGTTAATTAAATTTTATGATTGCTGATGTTAGTTTAGCAATTATACTGATAACAAAAACCTAGGGAATTCTATCTTGCAAAGCCTAACCAGCTTTTACAGTAGCGTCTCCTTCAAAAGTAACAGTACCACTCTCATTCCGCGGTAATGTTCCATCTGCCTACTCATGAGGATCCACTATGTCCAGCACGGTGAGGCAGCCGTCCTGCGAAGCGATGGCTAGGGCTTTGCCCCCGTGCGCGCTCGCTATCGCTGTCACTTCTGCTGGAGCTCGGTAATCTGCCACTAATTTGCCGTCTACCGTTCTAGAAACCAGATATTTTAGTGTTAGATTATGAGTTGGCTTAGTAGTCAAACCTGAGGCTGTTGGTTTTATAATCGTTATCTAACTGCCCTCATCCACCCTACATAACGTGGTTCTGTGCCATATATTCATCTTCTAAATGGATTACAAATTAGTACTACGAGTGAATGAGGTAAAACAAGTATATCAGGAACGTATCAAGTAGAGATCCGTGGTCTCTGCCTCCAGGATAAAGGCGCGACAGTATGTATGTATGTATGTATGTATGTAAACAATCCATTGATCTCTTCTTTAGCCTCAACTTCTAATATACTTCTACAATTATATTTAACATTCTTCTAGTCAAAGGACTTCCTGCTCTCCGGATATCAACCTCAGTTCATACTTCGCTAAGCTTCGTGGGCGTTAAGTTGCTACCGAATAAAAACCAGCGGACTATAAGGAGTCCGAACATTTTAGTATTGCTTAGTAAACAAGTAACTATTTAACAAAAATATAATTGACAAAAATAGATTGAATTTAACCAAACCACTCAACCGTACTATATGAAATTTCGACAGAACCAACCTGAAAGCCCATTCTTTCAATAAAAGAATAAGATTGACATATCTCTTTAGTAACTGATTAAGCCAACTTAGCTACGAGAGCGGTACAAGCGCTAAAATGTGCCCCAGCAACTATTTGCATCAGGTGCTGTATAAATTATCCTCGGTATATGTAAAGGTCCTAAGTTTATAAGCTCCGAGCTCACCTGAAAACCCTCAGCGTCTTCCGTCCACTATGATAGTAGAACACGTAGAGATCATCAGAGCTGAACATTGTTATGATAGAGAATACACCTTCAGCAGCTCTTGAGATCAGGGGCTGGACGGATGCGCCTCGTCTCAGTTCGATCAGGTCCAGGCCTCCACGAGTCGGCGCGCAGAGGCCTATCTTGCCGTCCCGAGTACTGGCTCCGTTCCAGCGCGGAACATGTCTTTGGAATGAAAGAGTTAAATGTGTAACACTGCTAAGTAATAGTGAGAAAAATACAGTCAAACCTGGGTAAGTGAGAACTGGATAAGTGAGAAAACTCTATAAGTGAGAGTTACTCCTCCTGGCTATTGCCAGGACCCGTCATTTTAAGCTCCCAAAACCTCTATTAGCGAGAAACAGAAACCTCTGTAAGAGAGAGTAGTTTTTCCCTCATGGACCTCCGTAAGTGAAACTGCTACTTATCTATACCTCTATAAGCGACAGCCGAGCTTTTTTTACAAATTTAAAATCTGCTATTTTATAACTCATTCTTAACTTTCGTGGAACTTCCTAACATTGTTTTCGTATTGTTTTCTCGTCAATATTGTACCTATTCTATTTCGTGGAACTAAATAATGTTGTTATTTTATCGCACTCTTTTCGAATGGACACATCTGCTATTTTATAATTCATTCTTAACTTTCGTGGAACTTCCTAACATTGTTTTTGAATTGTTTTCTCGTCAATATTGTACCTATTCTGTTTCGTGGAACTAAATAATGTTGTTATTTTATCGCACTCTTTTCGAATGGACACATCTGCTATTTTATAACTCATTCTTAACTTTCGTGGAACTTCCTACCATTGTTTTTGTATTGTTTTCTCGTTAATATTGTACCTATTCTATTTCGTGGAACTAAATAACGTTGTTATTTTTATCGCATTCTTTTCGAATAGACACGTGTGCCTGTGTACCGTCCTGTTTGTCGGACTTACTCAGTTTATAGTTAATCAATTGCGAAGGAAAGTTCTGTTTTGCATCATGTCAAAACAGAAAATTGAAGTACTGTCATTAAGTGATTAATGACTTAAAATAGTGAATGCGTTTGAATCCGGAAAATCGAGAAATGAAATTCAGAGGGAGTTTAATTTACCAGAATCGACCTATTATAAAATTATAAATTCAAAAGACTCCTTTTACCTCTTTATGAGAGAAACGCTACCCATGTACCTGCATTAGCGAGAAACTCGGGTTAGTGAGAAACCTCTATAAGCGAAAATGAGATTGTGCTTCCTTGAACTCTCGCTTATCCAGGTTTGACCGTACATAGCTCACATAAGCAAATAGTCCTAGTATTATAGCGGGCATAATGATCATTTGAGGCCCATTTAATGGTGTAGTACAAAATAGTTACCTAGTCATCTTTTGTTTATGTTTTTTCACCTCGAAATAGAAATGATTGTTGTTGTATCTTTTTTCTATTTTAAAGTGTAGTTGTATTGTATATTGTATCCTTGTGTAGTGAATAAATGATTGTCTATATCTATTTTAGCCTAGGTCTAGTCAGACTTGATTCTGTGTTTTTTTTTGTTTGAATTAATCATTAATTATTACGGATTAGCACGTTGAAGTGGCAATGGGCAGGCCATATAGCGCGCAGAACAGATGGCCGATGGGGCCGGAAAGTTCTCGAATAGAGGCCACGGACTGGCAAGCGCAGCGTAGGACGTCCACCTACAAGATGGGCAGACGACTTGGTAAGAACCGTAGGTCGGCGTTGGATGCAGGCCGCTTCCAACCGCAGTTCCTGGGGATCAATGAGGGAGGCCTTTGTCCAGCAGTGGGCGTCCTACGGCTGATATGATGATGATGATGATGATGAATCATTAATTTCAATAATCATCAATGTTAGAACGATTCACATGATAGACCGATGTTATAATAACCAGTCATATGTTGCTCAGAGAGCAATGGAGCGTGCCATCTGGCTGTTAGACCAAAATGTGGGTAGTAGGATAAACCAGCTGGAGTGGAGATGGGTGGGACGGAAGATGGACGAGGGCAGCAACCGAGTGGTGGCCGCAAGAAGAGTGCAGACCAGTTGGCAGACCACCAGCCAGACGGTTGGACAGCATCGCGAGAGTTGCGGGAAGGCAATGACATAGGACCGGAGAGAGTGGCGTGATAACGAGGAGATCTATTCCAAGCAGTGGATGGATGTGGGCTGAGATGATGATGATGAAGTTGTAGCATTTCATTGATTTTTGTCGAGCAGTACATCTCCTCTTTCTAATTAATAATAACCAAAAGATAGAATATAATTCTGATAATTTCTGAATTGAGACTAAAGCGTTACATACCTAATGAGTCGTTTGGTTTTGATGTCCATAATCCCTGCTTTATCGTTGCCTACCACTGCAACCCAGAGCGGCTTGTGTGGCAACCCAACTATTGACTGCATATCTTTTATGCCGCTGTTCTTAACGGAAATCCTGAAATACATAGAAGATTAGATAGAGGGTGAGCACGGTGTCATTCGGAGTTGTTAACTTGTGGTTTTGTGGCCAATAACAACTTAATTAATATACTTTTTATCTAACTAACTTGATCTGGAGAAATAACTCGCCACGACGCACTGCCCAGCGCGGCGTTTTATGGCTAAACCCCCTTTAGTTATGACTAGTGGTTCGCCACGAACTGAGATCTCGCGAGTCTCCCAAAACACAAAAAAAATATTTAGTTGCGAAATATGATTTATGGGGTTGTCAAATCATACAATTACTTAAAACTTAAACATGTTTAGTCGCTAAATACGTTTAGGGATCGTTGTGCAAGTCGGCCTTGATCGGATCGGCTAATTTGACCTACAGTTTCATTCAAATTACAGGTAACGGGAGTTCATGTTGTTAATTGGTTTATTTTGGGGTAGAAATTGCAGTTATTCTGGATTTCAGACTGTTCCATATATTTGTGTCACTATAGCTACACGCATACCAAATTTTAATATTGTGGGGTCATTGGTGTTCCCTGTGAATTTTGTCAAAGTTCTGTTTTTATTATGGTTAATAACTTAAAAACTACAAGGTTCAAACTAAAAATAAAAACGGAGTCGAAATGTACACACACATACCTTTTATTAGACATGATTTTTGACCGGATAGTCCCATTTTGTTTCTTTTACCCCTCTTGAACCCCAATATCTCAACAACCCCCGACATTTTTAGCTCATTTAGTCACACCATAATTGTGCTATCACCACCTATTACTCGTGCTATGACTGGCTATGAATGCGACTCCCCGACCGCTTCCCCTGCACTTCCCCGATGGCGCCCGTATTGTACCGTTCGCATCACTATTTTTTACTAGGGTTTTTAGTCTCGTACTGGCCTACGTCACGTAACGACGCGCTCTGGAATTCTTTTAGTTTTCGTTTGTGTTATTTTTTTTTTGTTGTAGTTTTTGTTGTTATAGTTTGTGTCATTGTTTTGTTGTTATAGTTCTTATTAAGTGTTTTTGTTATCATTATGAAGGGTAAACCTTTGCATAGCGGAGAAAGAAACCTCGTGCTAAAAGTGTTAGAGTTTTTTGAAAACGAAAAACGGAACAAACAGTTTTGTTTACCTGTCCACTAAGTAGTGACGAAGATGAGATAATGTAAATAATAGATAAAATAAATGTATAAACTTAAACATTGTATTTTTATTTTATTCAAATAGTGTAAAAAAAGATTAGATAAAAAGCAGCGTCCTCCCTGAGTAACATAATAAATTAGGTTAAAAAAAACAAAGACGTAGCCGCGGGCGGCTGCTTGTTATGTTCGCTTTTTTGCGGGCGGTACAAACACGCCAATATGACGTCACCGCGCTCAGGTCCCAACTTATCGCGCACGGGTAATACCTATATATCAAATTTCACGATGATCGGATGAACGCTTCGAAAGTTATTCTCGGACAAACAAACATACATACATACAGTGCCGATTTGCCCAAGCAATAATGCCAATACGCCACGGCTTGGATGGCATAAACTAGGGGAGGCCTATAAGGGTTATTGTCTAACCCTGAAGACAAATACGAGATGTCGCAATCCATTATTTATTTCCTTTTCAGTTTCCGATTTAGAGGATATTGACAAAAATCTTACAATAAGTTCATGTAGGTCAAGTAGAGTTCATACACAATTCAAAATTAGAAGCTGAGGAGTAAATCAATCATCGATTTTTGTCATCTCGTCTTCGTGTTCAACTATAATATATTATATGTTAAACAATAAAGGGGCTGGTTGTAAGACCGATTTTAAATAAGAAAGTGGATTTACCCAATTTAGAACGATTCTAACAAGTTTGTTTTCCCCACACTTCAGTGTTATACAGTGATAACTTCATTCATAATTATGGTCATAAGGAGTTACCTATGAAGCCGAGCTCCAGTCTTCGCATGAAAAACGTGAAGGCTATCGCGTGAAGTCTTATCCACGCCTGGTGCAACGAGATGGTGCTCATCAGCGGAGATGACCGCAGCTCGGTAGCCCGTTCCTCGGACTTCGTAATCCGCTGTGTAGATCTTTTCGCCATCTGAAGAAATAACAGAGAATATGTGTCAGAGGACGTATGTGCTCTACAAACATTTTTGATATATGATTGAGCGAAGCGAGATCTCCAAATCAGCTTGGACAAATCGGCGTTGTATGTATTTATGTTTGTTTGTTCTAGGATAACTTTCGAAGCGTTGATCCGATCATCGTGACATCAACGATCTGATCAGCAAGGTTTCGCCCGCGTGGCTTATTATTAAAAAGTAGCATATGCCTCAATCCAGGTCATAATCATTCATCTTTAAACCAAATATCATCAAATTTAGTCGTGAAAACATAACGTATAGACTTACATACGTCGAATTTTTGTTACTAGTTAAGAGTTCACTATACCTCAGTCTAAACTCGAATTTCACCCCGCTTCTCCGCGCGCCGCTGCACGTCCTATCTCGCCGTGGTTCAAATATTTGTCGGTTTTTTTATCATTCAGTCCCTTCATTTTCTTGTTGTGCTTATTTCACATTACTAAGTCTTTAAAAAAACCAACTTAATATAAATTCTACCTAAGAATTACGTGATCGTTCGGAGCCACAAGCGTCACAGGTACCCCGTCTGAATGCCGAGGCCAGACTGAATAGCGGACCGGAATGGTTTTATTAGTGTAAAAGTTAGGTATTTTCATTTTATGGTAAAATTAAGAGGTATTTTGAAAATGCTAAACACAGATGCACTTATTTATGTTGTGTAGAATTACTGTATAAAGTTTCAAGATATAAATTGTAGTATTCATCGCATAAGAACGGTTTTAATGATAAATTTGGAGTCCTCTTTGGATTTATTTTTCTATAGAGAATATTTTACGGAATCATGTTTTCACAACACAGGAGTTCTAGCACGTATCCTTAACTATACGTAACATACCTATATATGAATTACAAATTTTAAGCACACAATATGTTGAACAAAACATTGTTACTCCATCAGCGATTTATCGTCTCCCCAGGTATAGTGCGCCCTTATGGATTACTTTCTTATATATAATATTAGGATTATTAAAATCATTCCAAAAACTACGAATCAGACGGGATTTGAATCCGAAACCTTCCCCTTGATGGGAACGATGGTCTAGAGACTGTTCAAAGATCTCCAATTGTGCACAAGTTGAAAGCCTAGCATGCCCTCCGAAGTTAGGAACCTTCAGGTTGGTAAATACACTAACGGTTATTCATGCAAAGGTATACCGTTTCTGGAAGTCATAGTTCCTTTAGCTCTTGTGAAGGAACTGCACGGAAAATAAAGTCTTATTAGTTCCTTCGGATTACAAGCCAACCATAATAAGATTACCAGGTATAGTCCTGGCTATAATGCTAGCCATAACAACGCTGTCAGCGTTTGCAGACCCCACTTTCATAGAGATTGTTATGAATTTTGTGCCGTCTTCTAGAAGAAGGACTTGTTTGATGCCTTTCTGTTCTTCTTTGTAGATCACCTGAAAAGTAATATATAAATATAAATAAATATTGCTGGAAATTTCACACACGGCTATCTAGCCCCAAACTAAGCAGAGATAGTATTATCATAAACCTTTAGTATATCGACTGTTCAATTCTACTGAGAATATAGACATTCTCAAACCGTCTAGTGCAGGTATCATTAGTAGTTTTGTTAATGTTACTCGTTCTTTCTTGGTTATCAAGAATAAGTGACCGCTGGTTTGAGGCGAAGGATCCGTGATGTATTATGGTGATTGTATAAATAAATATATAAATATTGCTGGACATGTCACACAGCGCTATCTAGCCCCAAACTAAGCAGAGCTTGTACTATGGGAACAAGATAACTGATAGAATACTTATATACTTTTTTTTGTAAATACATACTTATCATACATAGAAAAACATCCAGACCCGGAACATAGTAGATCATGCAAACATTTGTTCCGCGGCGGGAATCGAACCCTCTACCTCCTGCGTCTCAGCTGGCTATTCGCCCGCTGCGCCACGGAGGTAGTCACGAAATTGATCACGAATCTTGAAATAAAACTGGCCAAGTGCGAGTCGGACTCGCGCACGAAGGGTTCCGTATCATTATCTATAAAAACGAGCAAAAAAAAATCACGTTTGTTGTATGGGAGCCCCCCTTAAATATTTGTTTTATTTTTATTAAATTTATTATTTTTAAAGTGAATATATAACTAAATATTCTATGAATATTTCAAGCGTCTACCTGTTGCGGTTATAAATATCTAGCAAAAACGAGCAAAAAAAATCACGTTTGTTGTACGCCCCCCCCCCCCCCCCCCTTAAATATTTGTTTTATTCTGTTATTATAGTGTGACCATTAGTGCTGTGCACTCCCTGAGGTATGCGCGCGGCGAGACGGGGGGAGAATCGGCTGCTGCGCTCTGTCAGTTCGCCGTCAACGCTCGTGGCGGCAGGTAGTGTTATTTGTATCGGACTGTCTATGTCATGTGTATCTGACATAGACAGTCCGATACAAATAACACTGGCGAACTGACAGAGCGCAGCAGCCGATTCTCCCCCCGTCTCGCCGCGCGCATACCTCAGGGAGTGCACAGCACTAATGGTCACACTATAGTATTTGTTGTTATAGCGGCAACAGAAATACATCATCTGTGAAATTTTCAACTTTCTAACTATCACGGTTCATGAGATACAGCCTGGTGACCGACTGACAGACAGACAAACAAACCGACAGACAGACAGCGGAGTCTTAGTAATAAGGTCCCGTTTGACCATTTGGGTACGGAACCCCAAAAGTTACGCTAAGAATCGAAATACTAAGAAAAATGGGGTGTGGTGGTGTCATGGACACGGCCGTGTGTTGTACGTAAATGCGTGTACGTAACGGGTAATATCTTTTATACAAAATATGAAATTGCTATTTTTTGTATGTTATAATCATGTTTTAATACTAAAAAGTCCTTCGGGTTAGTTTAAATTTTGAAACGCAGCAAAATGACCTCAAAATGGCGCCGCTTTCCCCTCCCCCGCGCGCGATGGTTCACAGTCCTCACTAAGCGTAACGAATTCTTTAATACTTTAGCTATCCAGTGGTGTAATTATATTTTGGCTAGAGATGATAGATATGTAGCTGCAACACCAAACTGTATCCCCCGCTTTTGTTATCATTCGTTTTTTGGATTGGCCTCCCACTATGGAAGCAATTTTAAGAACATATTCACGTCAAAAGTCCTGTGAGAGTAAAAAACCTGGCTACAGTGGAACAAACTTACTGCTTGCTCAGGAGTGTCCCATATAACCACGTTCCCGCTTTCAGCAGTGACCACGTTATCTCCACTTGGAGTGATCACGGCCTGGGTCACGATGGCCCCCAGGGGGGCATCAGCCAGCTGTGCCATCAGCTTGCCAGTGGAGGTGTCCCACAGACCCCAGCAACTCCTGGTCACTGTTACTGCTAATTGCTTGTCACGGGCTAGACTGGAATGAGAAGATTTATTTTTATTACTAAATTAACACCATAGGACACTCTTGAAATAATTGAAGAAAACTGAAACGTATGGCTAATAAGATTTTTTTAATCATGCGGTTTCTAACTTACAATACTTATAGTATAAAAAACTCCGGTTTTATCTAGCGAGAGTGTGACGAAAGTTTTATGTTTCCGACTCTTTCTTGCTCAACCTATTTTAGGTAAATAGTTACTTATGTAAACCCTGAAAGCCTTGAGGTTGGTTTTGAAAGATTAGTGAATGAAAAAGATTCAGCGTTCGTTCAAACGCTCCATTCGTAAGGGCTTACTTTCCTTAAGTAAAATCAAGGACCTTTCCATCAAAAGAAACGTAGGCGCACGGCTCAGTACCATCCGTACCTAGCTAATATACCACCCATTCGCGCGCATCATAGGTATGGAACATTATACCGTCGTCGGCTGCCTCTTTAAAGTGAGATTAAATAGGTATTTTCTAGATATTCGTGCTTCATCTTAGGCAACATTACCACTCTTACCTAACTTAGATTGTGGTTAAACAAATATCATCTGAAAAAAAGTGACCCATGTCTTACCTGATCGAATCAATAGGCAACTCTTGCCTATCAATCTTGTGCACCTGCTCAAAGATATTGTCAATGTTCCATATCTTGACAGTTCTGTCAATGGATGAAGTGATCACGTTGTTCCAAGAGCCAACGGTGAGAGGTTCCAACTGCACAATCCTCCCGAAATGGGCGTCTAAAACCTTGGTCAGCTGTGTGGTTTCTAGACTCCACACGTACAAGCTCTTTCTGTAATGAAACAGCATATAGTGAAGAATACAGTAACTATTTAGTAAGACCCCTCTCCCCCCCGCCTTCCCCCGCCACATAAAAATATAAGTATAGAATGTCGAAAATAAAAGAATTTGTTCACTAACACAAACCTTAAATAACAAAAGAATAAATAACAAAGAGGGGAAGAAGAGCAAGGGTATTCGACGCTCTCTGTGAAGTAGTTGACTGCTAAGCAAAAGGTTGCCATTGATATGATGATGATATTTTATAATACAAACCTTACTCCAGCGACCGCGTATTTAAAGTTATTGCTGATCATAAAAGAGTTGGAGAGCGTCATCTTGGTGGAGATGTTCCGGATGGTGTGCGGTAGAGGCAGCACTATACCGTGGAGTTGCTGGTCTTTTTCTGGTTCTTGGTCCTGTTTTTCCTCCTGAAGGTAATTTTTTTTCAATTAATCGACTGATGGATACACTCGTAACCCTGCCATACTTTTTCACTTTTATTTGATGAGCTAGTTGCCTATGTAGATGAGGTTGCCTTGAGAAAACCAGCTAATTATAATAATATAATAAATATTGCTGGACATTTCACACAGCGCTATCTAGCTCCAAACTAAGCAGAGCTTGTATTATGGGGACCAGATAACTGATAGAATACATATGTACATTTATTTTTTTGTAAATACATACCTACATATAATATATAGGAAAACAACCAGACCCGGAACAAATATTTGTAGATCATGCAAACATTTGTTCCGCGGCGGGAATCGAACCCCCGAATTTAACAAAGAAACTATCCAATCTGTGGAAAAGTTGAGGGTACGACCCGATCACCATGACTCTACCACAAAATCACACATCTTCGAACCCTTGTAACAAATATTTGAGGTAGTTGGATAAAATAAAATTAGTTTAAGTTTTTAAATATATATAATCAAGGAACTTAGTCGGTAGAGCGAGTAGGTACTTATTTATTATTTCTTATACATGTGACAAGATAAATATAGGCTATATCAAAAATGACTTGGTTCAACGGTGTATCTATTTCTTAAATTAGGGCTTAAGGCTAGAGATTACAATTAAAAAAAGAAATTAGAATTAGAGATTTACAGAATTATTTGAGCAGTAGAATACAGCAGTAACGTTTAAAATAGAGAATTGGGCGCCATCTGACGTTAGCGTCAGAAAGAAAGAATAAAATTGGAAGGGGCTTAACCCGAAACGGATATTGGATAAGATGCACCTGGTGGTATTTTCGCCGAACGTCTGGAGTCCGCCTCAGAGTGGTGGAATGGGCTTCGAGTTGCGCAGGCGTGGTCTTGGTGTCAACCGAGGCAGGAGACAGGTTGTCTAGAGAAGAAGGCTCGCGGCGGTCGATTTGTGAAAGTGTTTCAGCTACGCGGCGACTCAAAAACACCACGCATCTCGTCGGCTCCAATAAGTGTTTTTCGGCGGGCGTCAGGTGTAAGGGTCCACGGTAAATTGGATAGCCCGTCACAGACTTCGCGAACTAGTAAAATACTCGATTTTATCACGATCAAAAGGCAAGGAAGTATTGTCCAAACTAAATAACTTTTGTAGCTCGCAGATGAGAAGTTCTTCAGTTGAAATCAGGTGGGTGAAAGAGAGCTTGTATATCGATGTTATGAAAATCGAGTGTTCGGTCAGTGAGTACGCCGCCACACCGCCAGATGTCGTGGCATATGAGTGTAAAATCCGACATCGTACAGAAGAACCGTGTGAGTGTTTGGTGAATTGAAGTTTGTAACGTGACACAGAGAATTGTCACGTTACACCCTCACACACGCAGTCCTCCGCATACACACAACTACACACATCCACACCTTCACTCACACACACCCACTCCCCTAAAACACATTCACCACACAAAAAAGCCGAGTTACCATAGCATATAAATTTATTTGAGTTTTCTTTATAATTATTTGGTTTTTTAAATCAAGTTTTGTAAATGGGTAAATTGTATAACTACATATCAGGAAAGTCAAACTCATTTAGTTGTACGTACAGGCACTGGAAACTGCGACAGAGTATTTTACTAATGCATTTTCCAGTGTTTACATTGTTTTAGTTACATCTAAAAAGTTCACTGAAATAAATAAATTACAAATTACCATGCAAGTATTATTATTGGTAAATCATAAGCTGCAGCTTATTGTGTGCATTATACTGCTACCAATCTAGCTTATCACCTTGGAGACCGATGCGGTCGCACAGCCTGAGGCTTCAGAATAATTTAACATTTCCTGTGAACACTCAGGTTGTGAAATGGTTGTGAAATCAAATTAAATCAAAAACATTTATTATGTTAACAACACCAATAGTACAACAGAACAAACAAACACAGGAGACATAACAAAAATAACTAAGAAACAATATCTAAAATATTAAAATTAAATACAAATGCAAAATATTGCAGTGTGTGTGTCTCATCGTACTCACTACATGTGTCACCAAATGGCTGTAACTCAGCATGTGCTGGGTTGCACTGGATAGTGCTGAGATAGAAAATCTCAGTATCATCCAGGAAGGGGTTTTTCAAATAGGATATTTTAAAGGGTGCAACTGTTGCTGCTGGTAGTACACACGTCCGTAGGCTATGGTAACCGTTTACCACCAGATAAGATTTGCTTGTTAGTGATATTTAAAAAAACTAACTTCATTTTCTTCTTTCTTCTCTTCTTCCTTCTTTTTCTTAGATTTGATGATGTGGTTTCCTCTAGGTATGATGTTGTCGAAGTCCCATACCACGAAACTGTAGGTCGTTGTTGCTGTAACAAAATCATCATAGAAGTTAACTTATCATAGCTCGAATGGTAACTTAACTAGTAAATACATTTGTAGCAGTGGTAAAAAGGTCGTATCATTACCTAGAAGCATCCTATCCTTTTTCCCACGTTTAAGCTGCAGCATAGCCTCTGCGGTGTCAGTTTCCTGATGATGGAGCTCCTCCACCTTAGACCAGTTGCATTGCTCTTCGTTCAGCTCAAATATTGACAGCTGCCAGAAAAGAATAGAATATAATAAATCTTTTATTTGGTACACACAAAATGACACATGATACAATTATAAAGAACAGTAGGTATAAAAGAATTTATTAAGACAGTTCGAATCATGTGTCTGCGTACCAAAATGGCGTTCAGTTCAGCTCAGCATAATCTAAGATTTTTATAATCAATTTGTACCAAAATAGAGCCAACTAGAGCTATCTGCACACTGTAGATGGCTTGATGGCATGGCTGGATGAGTCATTAACAAACCTGGTAACCCCTCTCTGGGTCACTAGTATAAACCCTAGTGCAGTGCTTGTTCATGGCCAGTGCTCCCCTGCACCGCAGCGGCTGCATCCACACACCCTTGCTGCAGAACTGCACCAGGAGCCGATCCTCATCCAAGTCTCCACTCCATAGGACTAAATAGAAGTTCTCCAGGTCTTTGAGCTCCATCACTGGAAAATAGTAAGTATAGGTTAGTGAAAAAACTGCAGTTTTTTTGCGTAAAAGAACCAGCAGGATAAAAAAAAATTGTTGATCGTCAAGAGACAGTAATGTGAACTACAACGAATGTTTGGTTTTAGGACATGACAGTTACGTATTATTGGGTTTCTTCCACGTTACCGCTGTTAGGGTGGTCGTAGATAAAACAAAATTTTGGTCCAAGATATTTCAGAACTAAACTGAAGCCATGTGGATATCTAAATACAGCAAACATATTATATATTTCCAACGGTAGTTTTTTGAAAATTGTTTGTAGAAAAACGCCAAAGTAATTAGTTTTCACACTCTGCAAATGGAGCATTATTTTGTTCTATTGTGTGTATCTTACTTGTGTGCTGTGTATGTTAAGTACCGTCACAAATAAATGTTTTTTCTCTCTTTTCTTTCAAAGTTACTCACAAAGTATTTCCCAGTTGAGGTCATCGTAGGGTGCTGTAGAAGGCACCTGACACGTCTGTTCGACCTCCCCACGCGTGGAGTATTGCACCCAGGAGCGAGGGCCGTAAATAAACATATGGTGATTCAGGACGTTCACTCCTCGGACCGTTTCGCCTAAAATTAGACAAAAGAACGATATTTGACTATTTGACATGCATGTCAATAAAAGAGTGACCTATAATTTAGAGACAGTTCTTTTATAATTACTTATCTTCTCAATGCATGACGATTTGGGCGTCTTTCTAAGGGATTGCCAAATTCAGGCGTTGAATTGAGACCAGTGGATTGGAAAGGGGGAGACCTTTGCCCAGCAGAGGGACAGCATAAGCTAGTAAAAATCTTCTTATTGAACAAAAATATTCAAGTTAATAATTTACCTTCATCAAGAGGGTTATCGATAGTAACGTATTCGCTTGTCAGCATATTAAGGAGCATGGCCTGAAAAATAAATAAGCAACAATGATCAAGAAGTAAATAAAAAAAATGGTTTTAATTAATCTATTAAAACTTCTCAGTATTTTCACCTTTTTCGACCATATAAGTTAGATATTAATTAGATTCAGACAGCAATCGCCTACTTATTACTTTACTCCGAAGGGTGTAACGACCAAACTATGTAACATTTCCTTGTTTAACCCAAGAAATAATAACAAGTTCCGAAAGTTGCACTTACCACTGAATTATTAGTAGACGCAGCAGCCCACTTATTATCTGGTGATAACTCCAGATTTTGCATGATGCCTTCAAGTTGAGGACACAAATCTCTCGCCAAGTCTGAAGTGGAGAGGTCCCAGGATATAACCCTGCTGGAGATGGAAACGACATAGCGCTTGTCTGAAGATAGCCGGATCCCGAAGACAGCGAATTGGTGGCCTTCCAGGGAGTACTGAAAAAGGTCAATATTGTGGTAATTTTAAGTTAATAGGCATCTGGAGTTTAACATTTTAGACACGATATGGTTCCCAGGCTTAAGAAGAGTTAAAGGAGTTTCTTAATTTCAGCCTTTACCGTTAAAGCCTCCTTGGCTACAACAAAATCAGACGAAATTCGAACCCGTAACCTTCTCCATGATACGGAGACCGATCTTCTGCAACCAAAGAGCCTCTGTTATTTTAGGAATCAAGGTATCCTGAGTGTGATGGTTGGCGCCAGTTAGTAATCAATCAGTTTTTATAGTTATGTTTTGCGACAACCAAAGTTCAAGGCATTTTAAGAATTAAGCATATACAATATTTTTACACTATAGATGATACTATAGCTCCTTAGCATACCTCAGCTGCTGCCTAGGAAGAAATGGAACGAGGAGCAAAACCCCTACAGGTAGGTGACCTAGTGTTAGCGGTCGATCCTGACTCTCCTCGGAACGTCTGGCCGAAAGGTGTCATCGCGCAGGTGTACACATCCAAGGACAATGGAATACGGCAGGTCGACGTGAAGACCCGGACAGGTACCTGGCGGCGCTCTGCGGCGCGCGTCGCTCCTATTTCACTATGTGATGAGTGCTGATTCAGCACTACGGGTGGGAGTGTTAGCGACGCTCATGCCTTCCTACCTTTATGTATGGATTTTGTATTATAGCTACCTTAATATTTTTCACAGCAGCAGAAGTTAAGAAAAGGTTCCTCGCAAGGCAGCAAATGTGCGCCTCATTATTAGTTTAAAATAAATGTAATAAAAATCATTCAGTGCGGTTCATATGGCCTCACCTGCGACCACATCAGTAACACTATAGCAGCAAAGCTGATTAAGTTATGGAGAACATGAATAGAAGACAGCATATATTTGTATAGTTGGTTATGTAACTATCTATACCTATATATCCAGCCTCCAGTATCCACTGTTGGGTATAGACCTCCTCTCTATGATAATGAATAGTTTTCGAAATTCTGCAGTATATCATGGCAGTGTTACCTTCAAAGGTCCCCCAGGAGTATGCAGACAATGATGCGATGGCAGCAAAGCACAGTGCGTCTTCCCCTTATCATGGCATTCTTTCAGCAACGCTGCGACAGCCGGGTTGGTAGGCGCCTCGGGCAACAGTCGGCCTACTAATTGTGGAGCCAGCATGTCTGGGAACTGGCCGATGATGGCGCCGCCAAGACGGAGCGCATCTGCTACTAGCATTAGTTCTCTAAAAGAAAATAAAGTAATTATTGACTTATGAATTTATCAATCCCAATGATGGACAATCGGCATCGTCAAATTTTAAATCGTAAAAATTTAGAAGATAAATAATTAAATGAAGTATAAATTTTCATACGACTTGTAATAAGTTTATTTGAAATTACAAAATCTAAGTCTATTGACATGTTGCTATCTGGTAAAAACATTATAACATCCCTTATTCACCACGTTACATAGTTCGTTTCGTATTCTTTTATTTATTTATCTACTAGTTTTACACAAAACGCGGCGCCGTGCGCCTGCGCACTAACACCACCCAGTATGCTCCCACAGCCCAGGCTTTATCTCTGGTCAACGCCTTGGTTGCTCGTCACCCTCACTTTGACTTACTCTATGTTAAATTTTATGTGTTTGTTAATTTATGTATTAATTATTAGACATGATATATATTATATTGAATTTTTAATGTTTATTGTTAGTACTTACCTACCTAATAATTTACTTGTTCATAATTTGATTAATATAATTTCTAATTATTATTAATTTAACTTGACATTTTGTATTTAGTAGCAATAACAGTTGACTTTTATTCTTACATTGTATTGTTCTGTAATGTGTATATTGTTAGTTGGCTCGTCACACGCCTTGCCACAGCTGTGAGTGCGCAAGCATTTTATAAAATAAATAAATAATAACAGAATAGTGCTAGGAGGACTTAATGCTAATAGCATTATCTACCAGTCATCCTGGTCGTGCTAAAAGAGGCGTGACACAAGAAAGGGCATTTCAAAGCTAATAATAAATACAGACCCTAAATGACTAAATAAGAAAATAATAATTCATCCCTAACATAATATTTGTAATATACATATATAATATATTAATATAGTTATCTTAAGTAAAAACCTATATATAAGTAATAATAATAATTTGAGACTTAAATGCAGTTTTTTATTTATAGATTTATTTTAAATTTAGTTTTAGTTATTTGGTTTAATTGTAGTTTATATTGTTAATCTGTTTGTCAATATCTTATATTAAAGTAATAATTACATTGCAAACATAAGTCAAACAGAATGATGGTATCGGTGGCTAAATTATCTTCAACTTCTCAAGGAAGCGCTGACGCACCAATCTCATAAACGACTCTCGTGTTTCAATCTTTTTATTGTTTAATGGCAAGTCATTCCAGAGTCGGACGGCCACAACCGAAAAGGAGTTGGAGAAATAAAAAGTCTTATGGGAAGAGGTGTAGAGAAGCAAAGCGTCAGCTGACCTAAGCTGTAGGTCGTGCGAATCATTTAAAAACTGGAAGCGATCTTATAGATTGCTTGTAAAGAGAAGTTAACTTACCTCACAGCATCTTTATGAACATGTAACTTGGCATCCTCAAAGTCTGCCAACACCGCCTGTAGAGGGCAGCAGTTGAGTTTGGCGTGGAGCCAGGAGTAATTGAAGAGTACTTCAGCGTACAGGTCGGTGAATCGCTTGGAGCGGACCAGATGGAACGGAAGTTCACCAAACTGGAAGATAGAAAAAAAAAAGATGAAAAACACATTTAAAGTATCTACTCAGAGCACAAGAAAAATAGAAAGAGAAAGAGTTTGAAAAAAGAAGCCCTTTTAAGTTGGACTTGACCTCTAAGGTTTTAAAAGATTAATGCTCAACCTTATTTTCATCAGGTAGCCGTTAATTTCGCAAATATTTAGTTCATCTAACGAGATAAGAACTATGTTATCAGTTTGTGCTAGCACATTGTTCACTGAACTGTCTTATGATACGATTTTTACACATTCGAAGACTAGTGATGAGTATTTCGTCACTATATTCGCGCTCGCCATATGTCTCACCACTCATGTAACATATTTGTACATCACCTTTCTCAAGTTATATCTCTTGGTGGCCCCATCAGCGGATGAGAAGACGAGGGGCTGGAGAGGGACCTTCCTGTCCGCCACCCCTTCTCTGTCGGCTAGGTTGAAGCGGTGCCGCTGGATCTCGGTGTATTTGAATGGCTTGGGGATTCCACCTCCCCAGATTCCTGGAATTGGATTAAATACTGCGTAAGAAATGAAGATAGCTTTCGAAGCAGGGTAGGTAACTACTTCGTAGTAAGATGCTCGTTTCCAATCGGTGGATTACCTATAGGAAAAGCGATTTGCAAATTCAAAGTACAAGTGAGCACTCCCATCACCAGCCATCGGTATATCATAACTGTTTTATGCGATCTCGCACTGCGTTTTCCTTCAATTTGTGTGCAATATTCTACCGTATCATATTTTCCCTCGTAAAAAAAACAGTTCATGTTGCAGACCAGTCTTTTTTGAAAAGCTGAAGCTTACCGAGATAGTAGTCAGCGATCATGGAGTGGAAGTACAATGCCATGTTCATGTTCTTGAAGTAGCGTTCTCGCGCCGTGTCGCGGAACTGTCGGTGGTACCAGTTCATCACGGAAACGCCATCCGCTTCACGCTCCGAGAGGTAGTTGGGGAGGTCGTTGCGGATCCTGTGAAATACCATAAACATCAAAGTTTATACTAATATAATATAATAAATCAATTAGTGCACATGTTATAGATCAGATTGCGGGATATACCAGTGAGCTTAGCGTACAGAAGATAAATTGTGATTATGGGCAGGAGGCCTAAAGTTCTGAAAGGAATATTGCAAAAATCATCAAAGTTGCCTGACAGATGAACAGACAAAACGACAGGGACGTGCTCTACTCAGAATAGTTAGATTTAAACTGAAGAATGTTATTTATTTAGTTTATATCATATCTAAATCAGAATTTTACCTACTGTTCTGGCATTTATCTGTTTTGTTTATTGTGGTTTATCTTATTCTGATCTGTAATATTTTTAAATTTGCTATGACATCCTCAATCACAATAATGTAATTTGACATTTTAATGCGTTTCTATCTGTTATGCTTTATAGCCATTTTAAATATTTGTTTACCTCTAGTAAGTGAAGCACAGTGATTCCTCTATAATAACACCATCTGTCTTGTACAATTTACCTGTGTTTCGTGCAAATAAATATCTTGAAGAAGGCTACTACTATGCCTTATTGTCATTGGTCCATCTTAACGTTCGGTGAATTTTGTCACTACTTAAGTTAACCAAGGTTTATGCTTACCTAGTCCACAACAAAGGAGGAATCCTCCTCACTGGTGGTAAGTGGTACTGGTACACGTCATCTAATACCTTATCGTCCAGTGATATTAGATCTTCCAGTTCTGTTTCAGAGAGGCCACTGCGAGCTGCAGTGATGTAGGCTAGTGCGTGGAATACTAGCAGTCGACCGTGCTGGAAAACATTTGTAAGTGGTAGACGTTCGTATGAAATGCCTGATTTCTTTTTTTATCTTTAAATCATTTAAAGGGGAGAGCGTACGCTTTTATAACAAATGCCTACAAAAATAGTAATGGTAAGTAACAAATTTAAAAAACTTAATTAAACGAAAACAATCAACTTGTGACATACCGGTGTAAATTGCCTGTAATTTCACCGACAACTATACCTTTCAAACAGAAACACACATTGCTTGAGGCCCAAAATAATTATGGCAAAAAGAATTATACTCTACCTGTTTCTCAACTCTTTCAAACAGCAGCATAATGGAGTCCATCACAGTTGAAGCGAGGTGCGTGTCCGTTGGTTTGGTGTAGCTTCTCCATCTGCACACTTCTGCGAACACCAGCTTTACGAATATGGGTAAAGAGCACGCTCCAATTGCGTTAGAAACCAGACGCCATTGGTAATTTGAGAGGTCCCTTGCTGCTCCAGCCATCCATAGTCTGGAAACACATTTTAATGCTGTTTAGAATTTGTTAGTCTACAGTAAATTTATTGATTCATTTATTTCGGGACAAGTCCATCGATACATTAGATTAAACAATACATATTGAAGTAATACAAAAATAAAAAAAACCACACACTTAAAAAATAATAAAAGCCAACAAAATTTTACAATAATTATAATAGTGTAAATCACCGGGGCTATGTCAAAAATTTGATATAACTCCAAAAAAATAACAATGAAAATGGGGCTAAATTACAATAAAAATTACAAAAATTAAATAGATTAAGGAATTATAACAATCATAATGATTCTCAGTATATTAACGCTATTCTTATTAATTAAATTAATTAAATAATGTAAAATTTAAAACACACAATTAAATATAAGAGGAGCCCATCACAATCCGCATCCATTTATGTTGAATGGGACAGTCCGCGCGAGCTGCGATCATCTGCAGGATGGTGTTGCCGCTGCCTCGCGCCCGCTGGAGTAAAGCGAATACTAGCATGATAGCCGTCCGTGCGCGTCCGCCGCGCCGCGAACATAGATGGATAGATAGAAAACGCTTTTTTGTATACCACACTTAAATTAACAAATCATAATTAAAACACTTAAAATTAGACACGCAATAGTACAAGAACATCCCAGATGCGCTACAAAAGCGAGGCAGTCGCCTCATCATCCTGAAGATGTCATTATACTGAACTCGCCGGGAGCTGGCCGCCCGTTGGGTGTGGTGTATCCAGAGGCTGCTCGAGTAGAAAGACTGGCAGTAAGCCTTGAAGAGTGTGACATTCACTCGCCATACAAATGTTGTAACTGCTAAACTTTGCTTACGTGGCTTGCATTCTGTAATCTTGCTCTTACAAAAAAGCTTGTCTGTAATCTTGATATAAATAGGAATATATAGATAATAATATTAGATAATAATTGAGAAGTTATATGTTACTTACTTCAATACCTGCATAGCCAGGTCGTCCCCCAAAGCCTTGACCTCTAGGAAGTTATCCTCAGAGTCGATCATGCGCCGCAAGACGTCGTACTCCTTGGAGACCTCTGGATTTGTCTCTTCACAGGCGCATGTCACTATTATCTGTAAAGGTAACTTAGTTTATTTTATAACTTAAGGTTTTTCCAGCACAGGAGAAGGTTATTTAATCAGACTTGCTATCTACTGATATCAAATTAATTATAGTAATTATTGTGATTAACTTGGCTTTGTTACTTCTAAAACTTTGAAATGGATGTATCACATTTTTTTTTCTTGAAGTGTACCTTTGAGTGTCATAGGTTGGACAATATTTCCCAGCATAAAGTACTTGTGTCACCGCCGGCGATACGATAGCGAGTAGAGCTAGAAACTAGAAACGAGATGGCGAGCAGCGAGAAGCGAGTGTGTTATATAGTTGTCTCGCTGGACTATAAAACGAAAGATCGAGTGCGGCGGGCGGTACTCATTATCTCACGGCGTGTGTTCTGACCGCCAAGCGAGCATCGCTGAGCGCGTATCGCTGAGCGAGTGTTGTAGTCGCTACGACAAATAGTGGAGAGCGAGTTCTCGCCGGCAGTGTGAACGGCTAGCGATCAATTATTATTATACGTGTTTTTTTTAATGACACGGAATCTATATCTTTTATTCGTTTCTTAAGCGAGAAAATAGTTGATAGCTAATAGCTTACTCACCGGCGGGTGGTGAGACAAGTGTCTATAGAAGTCGTATAAGTTTCCTAAGATAAAATTCCACGGTTTTGTATTCTCCATTGATAAGAATCGATCGAGCTATCGAATTCGATTCGTTTCAACTTGAAAGCAAATATAAATGACGATTTGATATCATCGTTTATCTCTTACTAAACTAATGGAATAAATTACCTTGCAGTTCGGCGGTAACCTCGTCGGCAACCACGACACCTTGTTATTCTCCGTGCCTATCCCAGTCAGTTGTTCCACGGAGTCCAAGAACAGAAGCAAAGGCTTCTGCTTGGAGGCCAACGTCAAAAGGTGCTTGAAGTGTGCCGTCAGTGGTACCAGGTCATCTGGGATGCTCTCGAACGGAAGGGCGAAGTTGTAAGATATCTGGAATGGTCATCAGCAGATTGAAAAACAATGATTCACCCTTCAATTCCCTAAAAATCATCTACCTTTTTTCATCTCCCCATAGCAGATGCTACCACTATGGCTTAGTAGCTGCAGACTTAACTTTTAACATGTGTAGTTGAAGTTTAAGGGATCCGAGCCTAACTCAATTAAATTCGGCGCTTCAACACACTCCTTGTCAAACTTATTAGTTTTCTCCCTGTGCTTAAACACCGCCGAACGAAGAAACCAATAATCATAAGGCGGTTTAATTCTCATTATGCTGTTTGGCTGTTTTATATTCCGTTCATTATCTTAGTCACAACCAAATTCTAATAATATTATTATTTTTATGAGTTATTTATTTCTCTCGAAATATTGATATTTCGGTTTTTATGAAGCTCACGGGCCTAAACCAAGTGCGAATGATGTTGAGATTGAACGCTTGTGTCTTCTTGTAGGATTTTTTTTACAATCCGACACGTATTATGAATAGCAGATTTCTGCGTGGTTATATAAGTGTTCTCTGGAATATCAATTACCTTGAGATCTTGTTTTAAGCTACAAATCTGTATTATTATGATTATTATTGTACTTTTTGCTGTATTATATTTTGTTTGTTGGTTTTTATTATTATGATTGATTGATTGAAAATACTTTATTGCACTTATAAAACTAGTACAAAGGCGAACTTAATGCTAAAGAGCATTCTCTTCCAGATAACCTTTGTGTATTGTAGATAAAGATGTGTAAGTAGTGCACAGGAAAGGGAACTAAAGAAAAATTTGCACAGGACTAATAAAAATAGCATAGGTACATACTACTTAAATACTTTATATCATATACTAAACTATACCAATATCAAATAAAAATACATACATACATAACAATAGAAGAAGTGATAAGGAATGATTAAGTTGCTCATTTTTAGTTTGACCGAGAAGGTGCCTATAGATTTTCAATCTGAATGCTTCCACTGAAGTAGCCTCGAAATAATTTGGTGGCATATTATTCCAGAGACGAGTAGCATATTATGGTAGACATAAATTATAAAGTGTTTTATAAGTAAAAATAAATATTAAAGTGTTTTCATTATTATATTCATTCATTCTAGTTATTATATACCTGTTGACAAATAGAGATAAGCGTAGGCGTCAGCGCGCTGGAGTCAGGAGTAGTACCGAGGAATCTAATGATGTTGGTGGGCTGAACTTCTCCGAACCAAGTGTCCAGGGATAGCGCGGCACTCTTGGCTAGGAGACTGGTCTTGCCACATCCTCCTGAAAAGAAATCATTTTACAAGAGTACCTAAGTATTTTCTGATGATTCGAAAAACCCGAAATAAATTGTAACATCCGTAAAGAATTCTCGGCCAAATAATGAAAAAAATATCTATACAAATTAAAAATATATTTATTGCTTAACTTATAAATTAGGGATTAACTAAAATGAGCGACAGCAACCAGTTGCGAAACGTCAATAACATAGAAACTAGCTCTGCATTCCAAATCACGAAATAATCGCTGCTAGCGTTCACGTAGTTATTATGCGAACCGATTCAGTTATCGCGCTGATAATAGTTGAGTGCCGTCGAGGATTCGGAACGCTCATGAACGCGCTGCAAGTCAGTGTTCCTATATTTTTCTAACAAAAATAAAACCAACCAACCACAGAACACTATAGTTGCATTCCAAATCACGCTAAAATCGATATAATCGCAATAACAAGCGTTCCCAGTCACCGTGAGCGCGACAACGATGTCCCGTGAATCGTCATAGATGACGTCATTACATCCGCCATTTTGCGCTAACAATGTCCATACTCCAAATCGATATCACCGTGAGTCTTGGTTAGGTTAGGTTGCGGGTTTATGCAGTTGTAGGTAGTTGATTTAATCGAACTATTATATCTGATATTTTTATAAAACTAGACCAGATCGAACAGCAGTTCTCGTCCTTCTTTTAAACACGATATCATACGTTAGACAAACTTTCGAAAAAATACCATAGCAGTTAGATCTATAGGAGCCTTTCTGGTACAAAAGACCTATAATCACGCAAGAAATTCTAGGTCTGACACTGCATTTTGTAATGGAGTACCAAAACCAACATTGCAAAGTCAGCCAGAAAGAAGTAGATTACCTTCTCCATATAGAACCAGGGGCTTATCCGAGGCATTCTTCATATACGCCTCAATAAACTCCAAGTCAGGCTCCCTCCCGTGGTAGACCTTCACTGAGTTGTTGCAGGCATGCAGATGCTGTAAGATTTCAGTAACGATCTGACCTGTTGCGCTACTGTCTTCCTTACGCATCGCTCTGGAAAAGGAATTTTGAGTCTGTTTTAGCTAAAGAACTATTCCGAGCTTTTAGATCTTTAAGTGTGGGACAATTACAAGAGGCGTCGGGCTAGGGCGAAGCGCGGGCGAGGTGGGGGCGCGGCGCCGGTGAAGCGCAGAACAGGCGCGCTAACGGTGTCGGAAAGGCGAGGCGCGGGCGAACACAGTGAATGCATTTGGGACATTCTAGTGTTTGATTTTATCACGACAACATGACGTCTTTTTCGTCAGATAAAATGGATCTGCAAGCTCTGGTGCATTTGGAGAACTTACAAAAGATCAGAAGATATGCGGTCCACCCTGTGTGGCAAGCAAGACAGGAGTACGCCACTGCTAACTGTGGGTGAGCCGAGGGCGAGGAAGCAGCGCCCGCGCCCCGCCCGCGCTCCGCCGTCTCAGTATGTCTCGCGCCCCACCTCTTCTATATATTTTGAATGACATATCAAAGAATTGGCGCCGTGGCCGCGCTGCGCCCGCGCCTCACCTCCGCCTGACGCCACTTGTATTTGTCCCGCGCCTTAGAGTTAAAGTACTATCGAATCAGAAATGAAAAGATTCATAGATAAACCAAAGTCAGGTGACATAGCACAAAAGGATTAGAGCTGAAGTGCCAGTGGGCAGAGCACAGCCAAATAAAATATGCCTATACCTGTCCACATCATCATCATCATCATCAGCCGGAAACGTCCACTGCTGAACATAGGTCTCCCCCTTAGATCGCCACAACGAGCGGTTGGTACCCGTTTGCGCCCAACGGCTCCCCGCGATTCTTACTAGATCGTCGGTCCACCTTGTGGGGGGCCAGCCTACGCTGCGTCTTCCAGTCCGTGGTCTCCACTCGAGAACCTTTCTTCCCCAACGGTTATCGGTTCTACGAGCGATGTGACCTGCCCATTGCCACTTCAACTTGCTAATTTTGAGAGCTATGTCGGCAACTTTAGTTCTTCTGCGGATTTCCTCATTGCGGATTTTGGCACGCAAAGAAACCCCGAGCACAGCCCTCTCCATAGCTCGTTAAGCGATCTTGAGCTTGGTCATGAGGTCATGAGTAAAGGACCACGTTTTAGTGCCATAGGTCATCAATCTGTCATACCTGTCTACAAGCTTGACGATATTCTTGTAGAAATGTGCGATAAAATGTGCGAGATACTCCGCGTGGGCATCAGGGTCCAGACCCTCGCGTCCGATCCATTCCACGGTGTACCTGGAAAATTACATAAAATGGAGTAAGAAATTAGTTAGTAGTTAGAACGTGAAAACAGTTTTCATTTAGAGCAAACAGACACGTAGCTGTTTGATGAACTGTTTCTCAAGGATAATTTAAGCTTTTTTGTGGAAAAATTACTTTTTAAAAGCAAGCTTTTATAAAATTCATAATCAAAACCGCAAGCAGATTCAAATAAGCTAAAACGCACGCACGACACGCCGTGGTAGCAAACCTATTAAAAATTTAATTTGTAAGCACAAAGTATAAGCGTTTTGGCTGCTTTCATATTGGACTTTATATCAATATCCTTCTCCTAGATAGATTGCAAATCAATGCTGTTGACGCCTATCTTGCCAAATTACACAAGTCAAAGTATGAAGTCGACCAAAGCACACTTTTGTTAAAATTCAGCTGTTAGTGACTTCAGAAAACCAGAAAACATCCTCCGCCATCTTGGAGGTCCCGCCATATTGCATTTATACCTAGTATAAATCTTGGATGATCTCCTATATTTTGGATTTAATGTGACGTTGTATTAGTTTTCGTTTTCTCCTCAGCAAGACCTTTCATTTGATACCCATACTGTGGTAGTGCAGAAAAAATAACTAGTCCGTCATCTTGGATGATCTGCCATATTGGAATTAAAATAACGTCACATAGCTAAGCATGCATTGTCATCCAAATTATAATTAAGTATAAGAATTTCAGCTCAATCGGTTGAAGATAACTGATTTAAAATTCAGTTGGAAGATTCCAGCCGAAGAAACATACATACTTTGCAAGATAAATAAAAGCTTGAAAAAAAGGCTCCAGCACCCTACTGTCGCAGATCTAAAACTGAGTGATCATGAACTATAGTTCGACCGAAACCGCTGTACCGCTCCATAGGAAAGTGCGGCGAGGTGGGGGCCGAGGAAAAAAGAGCAAGAGTGTGTACCAAACACATGAGATAGATATTGTCGGATAGATCTTACGATATCGTAAACGATATGTTTATATTATATAACGACATCTTTATATTTTTATGAGTAACTTAATTGTCTACAGATATTCTGACATATATTCTGCTTCAACTTCATCTTCCGCTTGCTATCGGAACTTGAATCAGAGTCGTTCTACAAATTTGTTATTAATGGATCGATAATAATATCAAATCTACTATCGCGATCCCAGTAATTGTTTTCATTTTTTTGAACACGATGACGTTCTTGATATCACGAGATAGCGCTCGACCCATCTTTGGATATTTATCTCATGTGCGTCTGATGGATCGGAGCGGCCGATACTTCCCCCCGTCTCGCCGCGCGCATACCTCATGCGCGGTACAGCGGTTTCGGTCAAACTATAACAGAAACCAAAGCTAAAGACTGATCAAGTAATTCACAGTTCTAGAATTCTTTATCGTAACTTGTGTCTTTTTCTTGACCACACTGTAAAATTTAACACCTATGAATTAACCCTCTCAAGTCTTTAAGATTGATGGTAACATACAGTTTTACTTACTTCTGTATATTAGTGGTCTCAATCTTATCCGGCAGCCTAACATCTCTCAAATCAGCCAGCAGCTTCGACGCCTCATTATCGAGACTCCTGTTCAGAATGTCCACGAAGTTACTGGCTTTCTTCAGGTTCTGAAGATTGATGTTGTTAATGTACCGGACGTAGGCGAGGCAGTGGTTCTTGGTATTCTTTACGTTTAGGACTCCGTTTATTACCTCGCGTTCCGTTACTGGAAATAAAACAGACATTCATTTATTTATTATATGATTGAGCGAAGCAAGAATCTCCAAATCAACTTGGGTAAATCGGCGTTGTATGTATGTATGTATATATGTATGATTGTCCGGGGATAACTTTCGAAGCGTTTATCCGATCATCGTGAAATTTGTTATATAGGTAGGTCACAAGGGCACAATTTTGGTGTGACTAAATGAGCTAAAAATATGGGTTTTTTTAGATTGGGGGTTCAAGAGGGGAAAAAAAATCAAAATGAGACTATTAGATCAAATAGTACGTCAAGTAAAAGGTCTTGAATTAGTTTATTTCCATTCCGTTTTTATTTTTAGTTTAGTCTTTGCAGTTTTTGAGTTATTAGCCATAATAAAAACTGAACTTTGACAAAATTCACAGGGTACACCTGAGACCCCAAAGTGCTGTAAATTGGTATGCGTATAGAGTTAGTAACAGATATATAGGCAAAAGTCTGAAATCCAGAACAACTGCAATTTGTACCCCAAAAAAAATTAACCAAATGGCATGAACTCCCGTTACCTGTAATTTTAATGAAACTGTAAGTCAAGTTCTTTGGTTTTGCATTTTGTGGCACTATTTTGATAGTCAAAGATTACGTAAGATCTCAGTTTTGGACGAACCACTAGTACTCGTATGTGTTAAGTATGAGGACAGAGGGGCAGGCAAGTGAAACGTTCGCTGGTTAGCTAAACACTGATTTATTGTACACACGGCTACACATCAAGCGTTACATTTTCAGTTTAGGTGACCTCTCATTCTACAAAAAGCCTACACAACGCGAGGTCAACTTATGCTGGCATTGTATAGCTTGATGTGTAGCCGTGTGTACGATGCATGAGTGGTGGGTACTGTCACGCACACATACATAACAGTGTTACCTGTGATTTCTGTTATCTATGTACTTTGTAGTATTTCCTGTGAGTGTCAAATAGAAAAGATAAGATAAGGTGAGTTCTATATGAAGTTAATTACACAAATGAGATCATAAGGCATATTATCTACGTATGGTATGTAAAAGACTTCTTCACTGTAAATATCGTCTATATTGATCAATGTTGTAGCGTCTGTAGCGTACGGTGTTACTTTTTAATCTTGCATCCATCTTTCCTGTAAAGCTAAAATGAGAAATATATTGTGGCGCAAATAGTTCTGGTTCCCTTGACCTTCCGATCCTGGTATGGTCAGATCCGATCCTGGTATTGTCACCAAACCATCAGGTCACTTAGTCTTGACCTTTATAATTTTGACAAACTTACCAGACATAAAGTAGTTATGCATGGTGTCCTTATCAATCTTCCCCGCAGCGTACAGCTGAGAGGAAGCCTTGCGGAACAGCTTCTGCATCTTGCCCAGGGTGTCCCACCAGACGGCTTGGTCTTCCGCTTGGAGTTTCGGAACTCTCTGCAAAAAATTATCTGTTCTATGAACAAATTATTAGAGAATTCAGAAAAACTGATGGACCAAAAAAATTGTGAGGCAGTTGGGGAAGTTTCTTTAGCTAGACTTAACTTGTAATAATTTTTGTTTGCAGCATCTTCTTCTTCCTGCCCTTTTCCCACATTACGCGGGGTCGGCATAACATGTATTTTTCTTCCATAGATCAGCCGTCAGCCCAGTTGTCACTTCTTTCTTACCCCTAACATTCTTAACACAGTCCATTCATCTCTCCTTCGGTCTTCCTCTACTTCTATAACCATACACATTCATATCTAACACTCATTTAGTCACATGATTATCTTTCCTCCACATGACATGCCCATATCACGTTAGCCTCCTCAATTTTTCTATCACTGGCGCTACTTTTAAACTTCCTCTAATATACTCTTTCCTTTTTTTATCCATTTATCATCATCACTTAATATTTTTGTTTATAACATGATGACAGGAAATAATTTAAGGTTATAGCAATCTAATCTGATGAATCTGATGATAGAAGTTAAGGTATATATATAATATTGATGTCATTTATTGCGTATACTGGCTAAACTCAATAAAAAATTTAAGCTCGTATGCCAGAACAAAACTTAAAATGCCAGTCAATTGCAAGTTTTTTCATTGAAATCTGACAAAAAAATTACTAAGGAGTGATTTTTATGTCAAATTCCAATGAAAAATTATAAAAAGCATGTCCACCTCACTCTGAAACTTGGATAAATATCAAGAGTCCAATTAATTTCCAAATTTCAATCAGGAAAATGGCTTTAGACTCTCAGCGTCCTGGAACCCGGTGATTGCTAGGTGTGCGCGTCGTGATTGGTCGTCTCAGTGCGTAGATACGGTTAGTGTAGTGTGTCGTAATATGAACGAGGACATTTCTAATTCTGAAGAATTCGAGTGAGGGTAGTTGCTGCAGCTGCCATCACTTCTCGGCGGTAGCTCCAAGTACTCCAGTTTGCCCGCGACCACGGCTGATGCAACACAGTCGAAACGTCGGGATAACAAGTAAAAAAGGTACATACCCTTTTAAATCAGTAATTATTTAATTTTTAATTTATTCCTTATGTGGTGCCTTTCCATGCTTGCCAAGGCTCGGCAAGCGTCCACAAGTACAAGCATGTAAAGAGCGCTTGGCTTGGCTTGCGTGAGCTCGTGGACACTTGCAAGGCATTTCTTTGGTACCTTTATAAGCGAATTGCAGGGTATTACCCTATCATGTACCCAACTCAATTCCTCTTAGGATACTTAGGTTATAATTCCATCAAAATTGAATGTCCCAAATCAATATATCCGGTGCAGAAGACAAAGGCTTCTTGCCGTACCCTCGAGCCGTACTGTATCCCGTGCTAACTCCCCGCTGCCTCGCACACTCACCGCCCTCAACAAACTCCTAGATGCAAACCCTGAATGCGATGTGTTTGCTGACGAATGGAAGGAATTGATGCTGGTATGTCTGAGGTACTGTGAGATTGATGTATGAAAGGTCTTTAATTTAACAATTCAATTTATGGTTTGTGTGATTTAATGAATTTATTTATATTAATGTGTATTATTTTTATTTTATTTTATTGTTAATTTGTATACTGTGTAGATTCTTATTGTAATTTAGATTTTAATTTGACAATGGTTTATGTAATTAATGTTTTAATTACTTTACATTAATAAGTGTAATTAGTGTGTGGAGGCCACGGACCGGCAAGCGCGGCGTAGTACGTCCACCCACAATATGGGCAGACGACTTGGTAAGAACCGCAGGTCGGCGTTGGATGCAGGCCGCTTACAACCGATGAGGGAGGCCTTTGTCCAGCAGTGGACGTCCTACGGATGATATGATAATGATGATGAATTAGTGTAATTGGTTAATCCGTTCTAATTAATTAATTAATTAATTAAATAAATTGCCAAGGCTCGGCAAGCGTCTACAAGTACAAGCGTGTAAAGAAGCCCTCTTTACACGGCTTGGCTTGCGTGAGTTTGTGAACGCTTGTCTGCGATCTGGGCGACTTTGCATCTAGTGTGCTGTCCAGTGCGTGATCTATTACTATAGAAACCTTATGCCCCAATGGCCGTCAGTCCTTCGAGCTGTGTGCCCTACCCACTGCCTTTTGGTCTAGTGTCGGTTTTTGGGTATATATCAAAGGGCGCTTACGGCAGGCGTTTGCGACGCATTCACACGTTGGTGCACGTTTAGTAGCCAATGTGATCTTGCGACGAGCGCATGTTTAGTTATTTGTTTATGATGAGTGGCTTGTCAAACTAAGAGAGTTTATCGTTTCTGGCATATTAACAGAGCGAGTCGTCTATTCTCTATTATTTCAAATATGTTAAACCAAACGCAATAGCCGACACAAGTTCGGTGTCCGCCATGCTTGGGTGTACGTAGCACACTGACGCATTCACAAGCATGAAAACGACTTCCAAATGCCAAGCGAGATTTATGGACGCTTGCGGCTTGAAGACGTTTGCCAAGGCTTGGTAAGCATGGAAAGACACCATTAGAACTCTGATGGTATACCAGAAAGGCAACTTGCTTTATTATTAAAGTTGATCAATATAGACGATATCGGTTGCAGTACGGATATGGGGGGTACAGCATTGGCATCCTTTTTGTACCAGGTGTCAAGTAAGATGACGTCAGCCCCCCCTGCCGCCAGCTCGTCTCGTAACATCTGCAGTTCCGATGAGAGGACGTATGTGGGGATAGGCCTGGAAACATGAGAAGAATGAGTGACCAAAGCGAGCCATGTTCAGTGAAACCTACTTATTGGCATACTTATCTACTTATTGATTATAATCATATTCTTTTATTTGGTAGCATGTATACTCATAATTTAAAGCTCAGATAGCTTGACGACCTCTGTGGCGTAGTGGGCAAATAGTCAACTGAGACGCAGGAAGCAGCGGGTTAGATTCTCGCCGCGGAACAAATTTTGTATGATCTACAGATATTTGTTCCGAGCTTGGATGTTTTTCTATATATTCTAAGTACGTATTTATAAAAAAAAGTATATACGTATTCTATCACTTATTGACTAGAGAGCGCTGTGTAAAAGGTCCAGCATTTTTTTTTTAGCTTAGAAGGTGCCTGCACCCTGTAAGGGCACTGCAAGTGAGTTTGAGCCAGTGAAAACAATTTTCAAATGAAGTTAAATAGACATAGCGCATGTCTATATCAAATAAATTAAAATTAATTTATTAAAACATAATCTTGCAAAGATTATAAATGCGTTTATGCTTGTTTTATTTGGCTCTGCCTGCTTTCGCGTGACACTAGTTTTAAGACCTGATTATCAAATCAGAACAAAATATAAATGTAAATTATAAATCATTTGTTGATTGTATTAGAAACTTATTAAATACCTACATTCCTGTTAAAACATTAAGAATAAAAACTAATACGAAAAATATCTGGCTAACAGATGGCCTAAAAATATCATGCAAACATAAAATAATTCTAAAAATACTTACTAATGAACCAAATAATAAAATACTAAAATGATAATACAAAACCTATCAAAAAAAATTAAAAAAATGCATAAAAGCTTCTAAAAACTAAATATAATTAGAAAATGGAAAATTCTAAAAATTTAATTAAAACAATGTGGAATACAATAAAAGACGCCACTAATAAGAGGAGAATAAAAAAGTACACATGATTACACTTAAAAATAATAACACGATTATAGACTCTCCATATATTACTTTTAATGACTATTTTATCTCTGTTGGAGAATCATCTAAAAAATCCTCACCGCATCTAACAAAACTTCAGATATTAGAAACCTCGCCGCAAATCCTACATTAAATACAATGTACCTGTCAACAGTCACTGAGAAGGAGGTTATAAACGATTTTCAAATAAATTTAGCTGCGGTGTGGATGATATACCTCCAATCCTGATAAAATCCTGCATAATAGAATTAACACCTCCTCTAACACAACTACTCAACCAATCAATTGAAGAGGAATGCTTCCCCGACAGGCTCAAAATTGTGAAAATAAGACCGATCCTAAAGAAAGGCGGAAAGTCTACAGATATTAGTAACCTATTGCGCTACTACCTGTAATCTCAAAAGTATTCGAACGCGCTATCTCAAACCGCCTCTACGACTTTCTTGAAAAATTTGAACTACTACACGAAAACCAATTTGGTTTCCGTAAAAACTCGTCTACAACATTAGCATTATACAAATTTAACCAATAAACTCTAAACTATATAAGGGACAAATATTATTCTATTGGCTTACTGCTAGACATGAAAAAGACGTATGATAAAGTATCACATACAATTCTTATTAATAAACTTTTTCAAATCGGTATCAAAGGTAAACCACTCAACTGGCTAAAATCTTATCTTTCGAATAGAAAGCAATTTATGAATATTGACCATCCTAGTCAAGATGCTAGCACTGTCCAAACTGTCCAATCAAAAATAATAACGAGCAATAGTTCAATTCCGCAAGGTAGTGTGCTAGGTAGTATTCTATTTATTATATATATAAACGATCTCCCTAAAGTCTCTAACACCCCAAGTATCCTATTTGCTGATGACATTTCATTACTTTTTAAATGTACTCCCGATCCAAATTCACTAAATCAGATTATACACACTTTTGATAATATAATTTCCTGGCTAGAACTTCATAACCTTGAAGTAAATATAAAAAAGACTAAACTAATTCAATTTATACCTTACCAAAAGCCCCGCCTAGATCTAATCGAACTCTCAAATAGTCTCAAAATCAAAGAAGTGAAAGAATATACTCTCTTAGGTCTTAATATCGACAGAAACTTAACATGGAAAGGGCACATTGAAAAAATAAACAAGAAGTTATCACAATTCATCTACGCCCTAGTCATATTAAAATCCAACACGGACACAAAGACAGCGTTAGCAGCATACTACGCATATGTACTGCCTATGCATGGCTGAGGTGTTCTGTTATAATGTGGGGAAACAGTGTCGATGCTGGACAGCTTTTCGTTTTGCAAAAAAAATGTCTACGCATAATTGTAAACATCCACCAGCGGAACAGCTGTCGGCCTCACTTTATAGTGCAAAAGATACTGACACTACCGTGCATAATTATAGATTTTGGCACGCCCTAATAGGGTACATGTCACACAATACTCTAATCATAAGATGTTTGTATGTAACTGATTTCGTGTCGCAAATAAAGGAATTTGATCTTTGATTTAATATATTTTATATTTGTTAATAATATTTCGACTAAGTTGTGGTTAGTGTAGTGTGTCTTATTATGAACGAGGACATTTCTAATTCTGAAGACCAAGTGAGGGTAGTTGCTGCAGCTGCCATCACTTCTCGACGGTAGCACTCGAAACGTCGGAATAACAAATAAAAATGCTACAAACACTATAAATTACCCGTTTATATCAGTAATTGATTAATAAATGAATCTATGAGTTTATTAATAATACAGGCAGACATAGGCGATAAAACTCTTCTCTTTGTGCGTCTGAGGTTAAGGAGAAATTTTATTCATTCATACCGACCTGTAACCATACTTCTGCCCTAGGAACACCACGAAATTAGGTCCCATTGAGAGTCGCTGGCAATTCTTGATCTCTCTCATACACAGCTCGGTGGTCATGTGATCGTCTGTCGCCTCGTCCCGCACCCCCCATCGCATGTCTACCACCTTTGAGAAAAAAGACAATAAATTATAAGGGTAAAAAGTTAATGACGATTGAAAAAGTTTTAAAATGTATCAATGAAAAATTCATTTGAGTTGAAGAATATGTACATACCTATCTGTTTTATGTGTGAATGTGTGTGCTCTTATACTAGGTATATATATCTGTTTTATTTACAAAATATCTACTGTTAGGTGTGACAAATAATTTAAATTGGTACTTTAATCATTAAAGTATCCAATAAAAACTAAACTTTGACAAAATTCACAAGGTACACCAGTGATCCCACAGTGCTGAAATTTGATATGCGTGTAGCATTAGTGGCACAAATATAGGGACTTTTTAAATCCAGAATAACTGCAATTTCTACCCCGAAAAAAAAACCAATGTACATGAACTCCCGTTCCCTGTAATTTGAATGAAACTGTAGGTCAAGTTATTTGGTTATAATTTCGTGGCACTATTTTGATAGTCAAAGATTTCGAATAATATTTTTTTTATTCTGGGGGACTCGCGTGATCTATTTCAACTAAATTGTTGTACTAAAGGGCGGCAATAATTGAACTATGCTTGGGAAAAGTGCAAATCCGGCTATTTTCTGATGTTCTCTCCACTCTTTTCTCCATAGAAAGTGAACCTAGGTCAACAACCCACGGCCCTCTCCCTTAATAGAGTTACTTGTAAGCATTACTAGTTAACCGCCGAGTTATTTCGGGGAACGGAAGCCTAGAGCAACGTCCCGGGGCCCTGTTTAATGGAACTATTACTGCGTTCGTGTAAATCGATGGAGTAACAAGAATGCTGCGAATAACTAAACTTATTTTTACAAAGCTCAATAAGATTTTTAGAGAAATAGTGGCTCTCAGGGGCATTAGGCTCCTGTTCGGTATGTACAAAAAAATGCTTAGACTTAGAATAACTAGAATTGAATAGAACAGAATAGAATAGAACGGAATAGAACAGAATAGGACAGAATAGAATATAATAGAAAAGAATAGAATATAAATTAATACAATAGAATAGAGTATAATAATATTAAATTTGCAACATACTTAAAGTTAATACATAAAAAAACGAGTGTGCTTTAGATCACACGACTGAAGTAAAATTTCTGCTGCTGCCTGTCATCTGTTATGAAATAGCTGAACTTTTTCGTAAATCGAAGCTGGTAGATTCAAAATACGAGACGTCGTAAATGCCTTTTTTATCTATAGCAAAATGAACTTTATTATACAGCATGAAGGAGTGTTTTGTTTTTACAGTTTGTTGTATTTTAAGCTAATTTGGGATAGGAGATATGCGATAAATCAACTGGCTATGAGAGAAAGAGAGAAAGAAAATGTGTGCTCGCACCTCTCTATCTCTCTTGCCCCTACAGTAATATACGAAACGTAACTCTCTCTCTCTCTCTTTCTATCTTCCTTCACTAACTTATATCTCCCTCTCAACTTCCATTCGCACTTTTCGTAACGAATTCACCAGCTTACTCCCCAAGGCAAGCGTGCGTAAACAAGTCTTACTTTAAAAACTACGATACCGCAGACTGACACACAGACATACATAGACGTCTACTTTATAACACCTCTTTTTTGCGTTAGGGATTAAAAATCTGTTGGATTGTCTGAAGGTTGCGTTATTTCTCTAAGCTCTAAGCTACAGCAATGTGAACGAACTGAATCCAAAAATATTAATTTCCTCGAAAAACATCGGAAAAGATCTCAATAAAATATCTATAGAAATATTCCGGGAATGACCGGCATCATTGGTTTTAAATCCACTTCGGGTTTCCCGGAATATCGGTATTGGGATTATGGTAAGATGGGAATCAAAGGAAAGGTTAAGGCGAATAGAACCGCAATATACCACCTACCCGGTAGTGAAAATGTTAAAATATGTTAAAGGCTACCCTAAATACCATGCATATACTTTGAGGGTGGAAATTATAAAACTTAAATCCTGGCGACCCTTAAGGCTAAGTTCATATTAACGCGTGGTACCGCGCGGAACTACTAACCGCGCGGTACAATATCAAACTAAATAGTGTTTATCGTCTACATTACCGCGCGCTACACGTCTACACACGGTAATGTAGACGATAAATACTACTACCGCGCGCTACGGTAGCGCGCGGTAATGTAGACGATAAACACTATTTAGTTTGATCTTGTACCGCGCGGTACCGTGCGGTCATATGAACTTAGCCTATTTAGTTAGATCTTGTACCGCGCGGTCGTATGAATTTAGCCTTATCGTGTTTTATATAAATTAAAAAAAATATTATTGCTGGACATTTAACACAGTCTACACTAGCCCCAAACTAAGCAGAGTTGTACTATGGGAACCAGACAACTGATAGAAGACTTATATACATTTTTATTTGTAAATACATACTTAAAATTGATCGAGGGAAGCGAGATCTCCAAATCAACTTGGGCAAATCGGCGTTGTATGTATGTTTGTTTGTCCGTGGATAACTTTCGAAGCGTTGATCCGATCATCGTGAAATTTGATACATAGGTAGGTATTGATGGCACAATTTTGGTGTGACTAAATGAGCTAAAAATGTTGAGGGGTTGTTGAGATATTGGGGTTTTTAATTTTAGTTTAAACTTTGCAGTTTTTAAGTTCATAGCCATAATAAAAACTAAACTTTGACAATATTCACAGGGTACACCAGTGACCCCACATTCCTGTAATTTGGTATGCGTGTGGCTCTTAAGCCAATTACAGGTAACTCTAGGTCAAGCGATTTGGATTTTATTTAGAGGCACTATTTTGGTAGTCAAAGATTACGAATATTATTTTTATGTTTTTACGGTAGACTCGCGAGATCTCAGTTCGGTGCGAACCACTAGTATATAGAAAAATACCCAAACCCGGAACAAATATCTGTCCCGCAGCGGGATCGAACCTGTAACCTCCTACCTCCATAATATTAAAACCAACATGATCATAAAAATATAAAATTCAACATCGAAGTACAATTAGATATCTTATCGTTATGAGCGATCTCTTCTGGACAACCTTAGATTAAATTTGGGCGAGGGGATTGTGACATATGAGACTGTGGGTTCGATTCCTAAATTTTTGTTCCTTGTTGTAGTAGTTTGAGGATTTCATTAATGAAATACTTAAATATAATAAATACTAACAATTTGTTCTCAAAAAAAAGTCCTGAAGAGCTGAAATATGCAACTCTCCTATTTGGAGACCAGGAAAAGCCAGGTTCGCTATCGTCGGATACTACAAGGAGAACGATGATGATTTAGAAGGACTTTTTGCTGTGATATAGTTGCAAGGTATTTAAGTAGTAACTAACTAACCTAACTAATAACTAACCTAACATTCTCTATAATCCCACTTCACCTTCTGATCTAAAAGAGCGTTTCGAGTTTCTGTATCAGGCACACTCTCAAATCCTTCGTTCTTCGGAAGCTCTACAGCTTCGAACTCCCGTCCATAGTTCACAATTTTATGATGACTGGTGGCTTCGAACGCATTGTTTGTCAACAACAGAAAGTAGCCTATGCGTTAATCCAGGTTATAATCTACGTACATACCAAATTTCATTTAAATCTGTTCAACCGTTACGACGTGATTGAGTAACAAACATCCAAACTTTTGCATTTATAATACTAGCTTCAGCCTGCGGCTTCACACGCGTGTTTTGTCAATGAAAAGTAGCCTATATGTCAATCCAGGTCATAATCTATCGACATACCAAATTTTATTAAAATCTATTCAGTAGTTTTTGCGTGAAGGAGTAACAAACATCCTACATACATCCTTCGCTTACAACTTTCGCGTTTATAAATTAGTGGGATGGGATTAGTGTGATACAAAAAGGTTATCTGGGAGAGAATGCTCTTTAGCATTAAGTTCGCCTTTGTACTATTTTTACAAGTGCAATAAAGTTTTTTCAATCAATGAATGAGCAAACAACTAGGTTTTTATTGTATTAGACAATTAGTTGTAATATCTTTAATGCGATCTCTTCACCAAAGTTTGATCTTTGACAATGCCTATTTGTAGCCAGAATAACATCCTGTGAATGAAAACTTTATTTTCAATTTTGAATTGAACATAATTGATTGATTGACATATTTGACGTCTCTGAATTGAATGTTAATTTGTAATCATAATTGATCGGGAGAAGCGAGATATCTAAATCAACTTGGGAAAATCGGCGTTCTATGTATATATGTATGTTTGTCCGAGGATAACTTTGGAAGCGTTTATCCGATCATTGTGAAATTCGGTATACAGGTAGATAGTGATGGCACAGTATTGGGGTTCAAGGGGGGTAAAAAAAACCAAAATGGGACTATTGGTCGAGTAGCACGTCTAATAAAGTTCTTCATTAGTTCAGTTTGACTCCGTTTTTATTTTTAGTTTAGTCCTTGTAGTATTTGAGTTTTTAGCCATAACAAAAACTGAACTTTGACGAAACTCACACGGTACACCAGTGGACCCCACAGGACTGAAATTTGATATGCGTGTAGCTTTAGTGACACAAATCTAAGTAAAAGTCTGAAATTCAGAATAACTGCAATTTGCACCCCAAAATAGCAACCAACAACTCGTCGCGTCGCTCAATCGAATCAAGGGCTTCAAGCTGATACTTCGCCGAGCCATCCCAGAGATGTCAGCAGTCCTACATACATGCGCGGACTTGTGTGGATCCCAGTGGATGGGCACATAGCTCGAAGAACTGACGGCCGTTGGGGCAGAAAGGTAGGACATCCCCTCACTAGATGGAAACGACTGCTGGAAGCCTTTATTAAGTGTTGGGTTGGTGCAATGCACGTAAAATCTCCGTATTATTTCTAGAGATCTATCAAAAATGATGTTTCTTCTATTCTTAGACGACCTCCGCGGTGCAGTAGGCGAATAGCCGGCTGAGACGCAGGAGGTAGCGGGTTCGATTCCCGCCGCGGAATAAATGTTTGCATGATCTACAGATATTTGTTTCGGGTCTGGTTGTTTCTCTATATATTATAAGTATGTATTTACAAAAAAAATGTATATAAGTATTCTATCAGTTATCTGGCTCCCATCGTACAAGCTCTGCTTAGTTTGGGGCTAGATAGCGCTGTGTGAAATGTCCAGCGATATTTATTTATATTTATTCCGCAGTTGGACTTTGAAATAAAAATTATGAAATTTATTTTCATTTCATATAATTTATTTTCACTGTAAGCACTTATAGAACACTAAGTTACGTCAGAATCAGAATAAAAATAACAATGTACGTAATAAAATTAACAATAAATTATCCCAAACAGACTAAATAAGGTATTATGTATCAACAAAAAAAAATACTATGACACATTAATTTTACTTATAAAACTTACGTGATTTAATCATTATTATAAATACGGGATTTATCACGTACCGTCTTATCGGTGTTTTTACCGACAATGTTTCGGTTCAATTCGTGAACCTTCATCAGGGCGAGTGCGATCCGCTCCGAACAACGTCTCGCCTCGCACTGCGCGTCGCTGCCCTCTGCGCGCGAGTAGTCGGGCGCGGTGGTGGGGATTGCGTCATCGATGGCCCAGCGTATTGACAGGCTGTGTCATCATCATTATCATCACTGCTGCTCTCTTCAGTAGTTCTCGGTACAGGCAAAGACACAACACTAACTATGTCTCTATCAGGTTCACTCACTCCTCTGTCGCTTGCATCATGAAGACATGACTTCCAGGCTGGCGGTAGAACCCATCCTCTATCTCTGTTAAAGTTCGGCACACGACATATTTCTATCGCCTCTTGGATCTTGCGAGGAACGGAGAACTTCTCTCTCGCTAAGAGCCGGGCCTTGTCGAAACGTATGTAGTGCGTCGAATCTGAAGCTAGATTCTAAGGCATGTTCCGCCACTGCAGAACGGTACGTGATAAATCCCGTATTTATTATTATCATCATCATCAACCTATAACAGTCCACTGCTGGACATAGGTCTCTCCATCCTAGGGTGCGCCTTTGTGCCCGATCCTCAGCTCTTCTCATCCAATCCTAGCCTATACAGGACCAGTGCTCTATATAAAACAAATTAAAAAATTGGTTGTAGTAATGTAATAAGGCTACCGATATTTCATTTTTTTATAAATCATTGGTGCTGACTGAGTGGCGGCCCCGAGAAGGAACCAGGAACGCAAATCGACCACCGGCAAGATGGCTCGACGACATTATAAAAATCGCAGGTCATATGTGGGTTAGAGCAGCGCAGGACAGAGGCGAATAGCGACAATGAAGAGAGACCTATGCCCAGCAGTGGGATGAGAAGGGCTGACGATGATGGTGATGATGATAAATTATAGGCTAGCGTTTAAATAAATAATAATAAATAAATAAATCATGCTTGACATGCACAGCGCTATCCAGCCCCAAACTAAGCAGAGCTTGGTTTATGGGAACTATTTTTTTTTTCGAATGGACTTATCTCGCTGTTGGCCTCTGAGGCCGTTGCAGCTTAACCGAGCTTTTGGCGAGCGCAGAAGGCGCTCAGCGCTATAATTTTATTTTTGATGAGGCAACTAGCGCAAGGGCACCACTTAGGTACGAACCTCGGCTTGGGCTGTTGCCGGGACGGGGATAGGAGAGAAACGCCCGGGTACGTGCTTGTACCTCGTGTAGGCGGCGACTAAAGGGACTCGTCGACCTCGCCGGCGAGGTCGGTGTATTTGTGGAGTGTTTGCTCTGTCTAATGTGGATGACTCACCCGCATTAGCGGAAGTGATTTCGTCATCCGGGTCTCCGAGAACGTGTCTCGGACGACGGAGGGTTTACTATGGGAACAAGATAACTGATAGAATACTTATATACTTTTTATTTGTAAATACATACACAGAATATATAGAGAAACAACCAGATCCGGAACAAATATCTGTAGATCGTGAAAACATTTGTTTCACCATGGGAATCGAACCCGCAACCTCCTGCGTTTCAGCCAGCAATTCCCCCACTGCGCCACGGAGGTCGTCAATCGTCGTTTGAACACGATCTTGCCTGATCGAAAGCGATGATGCAGTCTACGGTGGTACACGCTTGCCTAGAAGAAACCTATTCACTCGCGACTTGAAGACCCCTAGGTTTTTGTAGCTATCAGGAAACACAGACTCCTTGCCGGTGCGCATAATAAAGGTGGAAGAGTACCGCTTTGTGGGTATGGGAGGTATGTCTACCATGTAGCGGTGGCGCGTTGCGGAGCGTCTGGTTGTCCGATGATAGAACGGGGATGGTGGGATCAGCTCCGCAGTACACTCTCCGAAATGTATCCGATAAAAAACCGAGAGGCTTGCAACCTTTTGACGATGCTCGAGGCTATGGAGCCTAATAACTACTTACTTGGAACTCCAAGCCATGTTTCTCTCTGCAGTAGTCTTTGATGCGAGGGTAACATTTCGCCATCAGCGTGTTCCGCTCCATCGTAGTATCTGGAATAACATCATGATATTAATCTTCGGGCTGATGAGGATTGTTTTAATTCTTAAAAGGTTACATTAAGGAACCTAAAAGGCAACCTCCTGGATGCGCGCAGCACAGGACCGGGAAGGGTGGCGTTTACAAAGGGAGGCCTACACCCAGCAGTGGGTACGTATGGGCTGTGGATGATGGTGATGTGTACTTCTCTACTTCTTATATGTTTACAACGTATTAAATCTAAACACAGTTTAGTTCAACAAAATCTTATTTTATATAAAAATAATTCAGCAGGATATATCACCTATAAAAGTTTTTTGAAACAATAAGTTTTTTATAACTTTTGAAACTATCATGGTTATGAACACTATTTATACTAAAAACGGGATATTTACCATGATTTGTGAGTATTTGAGTATCCCGATATTTCGGCGCAGTTGCATGCGCCATGATCACGGGTAAACTGGGATACTCAAATACTCACAAGTCATGGTAAATATTACGTTTTTAGTATAAATAATAAGTTTTTTGTTGAAAAATTACTTTTTCAAAACAAGCTTTTATGCAATTCATAACAGAACCGCAAGCAGATTCAAATGAGACCTCTACACACTACATGAACACTAGTAGCCTACTATAATCCAATCAGAAGTGCCGTTGTCTAGCATGCGTCTCCATCATGAGACCACTTCCATGGTACCATATTATTGCGTTGTCACCGAAGTTACATATTATGTATTCCAAATTTCAGCTCAATCGGTTGAAGGGAATGGGTTTAAAATTCAGTTGCAAGATTCCACCCGGACAAACATACATATGTATGTACATTGAAAGTTAATAAAAAGCCTGTAATTATGAGGATGGTGTTCGACTCAAACATTGCAAGTCAATTATCTATATTAATATTAAATAAATAAATATTGCTGGACATTTCACACAGCGCTATCTAACCTCAAACTAAGCAGAGCTTGTACTATGGGAACCAGTTATCTGATAGAATACTTACATATATTACATCCTTTTTTTGCAAATACATACTTATCATATATATAAAAACAACCAGACCCGTAACAAATATCTGTAGATCAACCAACCATTTGTTCTGCGGCGGGAATCGAACCCGCTACCTCCTGCGTCTCAGACGGCTATTCGCCCACTGCGCCACAGAGCTCGTCCAATATATTATCAAGTGATAAGTCATTTGTAAGATTGTATTGTTTGTTTGTAGGACTCTAGAATGGAAAACTCGAGAACACAAGTTCTCAAAGGTTCGAAGGGTATCATGAGAGTTATCAGAAGGTTATCAGAAAGACCACCTACCCCTAAAAAGGCTGGGAAAACTTTGAACCCGAAGGAATCGGCAATAATGTTAAAAACATTTAATAAAAAACTAGCTGACCCGGCGAACTTCGTACCGCCTTGACATGCATATAACGCGGGCTGTAATGTACGTCGCCCCTGTAGAATTGTCAATCGGCCATCATTAGCTGCATCTATGTATGAGATAATTAATTATTTTCATAATTTTTGAAGTAAAACTTCTTTACGCACGCTTGACTTGGGGAGTAAGCTGGTGAATGCGCTACGAAAAGTGCGAACGGAAGTTCAGAGGGAGATATAAATTAGTGAAGATAGAAAGAGAGAGAGAGTTACGTTTCGTATATTTGCGAGTGCGAGTTGCGTCTGTACAGAATGAACATAGACTGATCGACCTACAGACGTGTGGACAATTTTGTAATTGAACCATTTAATAATATAATATTTTGAAAAAGAATTTTTACTTCAGTCGTGTGGTCCAAAGCGTTCGTTTATTTTGCGTGTTATTCCGATATATTAATAGTTATTCTGCTATTCGGAGCGGAGACAAATCCAACCACTCATAGATCATCAAAATCGCTCAAGCCGTTCTTGAGAAATAGTGTAACTAACCCGTCTTTGTTTTATAGGTATTTAAGATGTGAGGTTAGGGTACTAAAAATCACAGATATCGCAAAATAAAATATCCCATTCAGTAGAGATAGGTACTTAACAAAACTACATGCTAATTCTTGCGACAATTGATTCTCTTTTTGTATCCCCTTCAACTTTCCAACCAAAGCTCTTCTTTTTTTAGTTGAAAAAAAATGTGTAATTTTCTAGAACTACTTTCCAATCTGTCTTTCCTTATCAAGGACACGGTAGGTAAAGCAATAAACATATTATAAGACGCGACTTACAGTCACGACTGATGAACGCGACTTACTAATTTGCACAACGTCGTGTCGACTTATAGAAACATCCGAGGAGTCAGATTCTCGTCGAACGTCCAAGCGCTTATATTCACTTCCGCGACTTATTGCTGACGGTTTGCACTGTCTAGAAAAGGCTGATTTTAGTCTTACGCCGACGGCACGCGTACCGTCAGCGCTGATGTCCGAGATATATGGACTTCTAGGAAGCGTTTTTAAATAACGCGTAGCTATCAGCGCGCACGGTGGTCAGCGCTGATAGCTACGCGGCCGTACGCGTCGCGCGTCGGCCTCGCGTAGCTGTCGGCGCTGACGATCGCACGAGCGCCTTTGCGTTCAGTGAGGGTTCTTGTGTCGAGCGGAGCGGACGTCGTCAGGGCGTACAATCATGGCAAATCGCGAAGTGGATACAGGTCGAGTTATCGATGAGGTACGCCTGAGGAAGGTATTGTGGGATGCATCCGATCCACTCTACAAAAATAAAGATGCAAGAAACAAAGCCTGGGAGGATATTGTGGACGCATTGTTCGAAAATATTTCAGGAGAAGAAAAACAACAACTTGGTTTGTTTACTTTCTTATTTTATTATCTGAATACCTACACTACAGGACAAAGCCTTTTCAAGTTAAAATATACACGAGTCTTGCCAGGGCACGCTTCCAATAGGGCTCACGAAGTACTCGGCAAAATGTTCTCGCAGAGCGTGTCCAGACCTGTTCGTAGGTACAGTTGGCAAGTCCACCATACCCTCAATTGTAAGTGTGTCTTCAATACGATAACCATCTCGAATTCTTATAAAGTTATGCAATACGCAGCATGCTTTAACTATTTTCTTTGTAACATCAAAACTCACATTAATAGGTGTATGAAACACTCTGAACTTGTTTGACATGATACCAAATGTCGATTCTATGTATCGTCTACTGCGGCTCAGTCTATAATTAAATATTTTTTTCTTGTGGGTCATATTGGATCGTGCATATGGCTTCAGAATTTTATTTGATATTCCAAACGTACCATCACCCACAATTACATGTTCAACTGGAGTATTTGTTCCAGGCAGTGGCTTTGGTCCTGGAATATTTAAAGTGTTTTGTTCAAGGCTCTTGTATAGTGTACTGTTTTGGAATATAGTCGAGTCCGAGTTTTTTCCATATGTTCCAATGTTTACATATGTAAAACAATAATCTGCATCGCACATAGCTAGAAGAACTATGGAGTAAAAATGCTTATAGTTGTAGAATATTGATCCACCACCGGTTGGATTTACGATTCGGATGTGCTTGCCATCAATAGCTCCGATGCAATTTGGAAAGTTGGTCTTTTGTAGAAAACCGTTAGCAATATTTTGCCACATATCAGGAGTATTTGATGGTATACATTCATCGTGTAGCGTTTCCCATATAACTTTACACACTTCGTCCACGATCTTACTGATTGTTGCGATTCCCATCCTAAATGAATACTGCAAATCTGTATATGTTCGACCCGTAGCAAGAAATCTGAAAAAAAAGTTTTTGTTATTTCAGGAAAACTGGTTCAACAAAGGTGGAAAACAGCCCGGGACGCGTTTTTTAGAACAAAGAACGCAGTTAAAAAAACGCCCTCTGGAAGTGCTGCTCCAAAATACAAAAAGTACATCTATTATGACGAATTAAGCTTCCTAGCTCCAACAGTTGAGAATGAAGTTGATGAATCACTGAATGACTCTTCCCTTCCCTCACCCTCAGTAAATATAGATAATACATTGGATAGTATGGGGTCTTCAGAAAATACTCAAGATTCTGATATATTAATGCAGCAAGTTTTTTCAAACACTCAACACAGTGAGCAGATTGACCGTGGTGTTGATTCAGCATCATCACAAAAACCTTGGTTGGAAAAGAGAAAAAGAAGGGCCCCGAAAACAAATCCAGAAAGTTCTCCATTTGAAAAAGAATTATTAACTTTATTAAGTAACCAAACCCCAGATCTTGTCGCTGACGACCTGGCTTTTTTCGCTTCTTTGGGTCCAATTTTAAAAAGTTTTGATGTAGGACAAAAGCTGGAGTTTAGATCGAGAGTGCTACGAGAAGCCATGGATATTCGAAATTACAACAGATCAAATAGCTCAAATAGCTCTTACTCCAACGACGCAAGATATGCATCATCATCATACAATTATCAGACTCCAGCTTACCCAGAGTACGAAACCAAGAATGCGAATCCTGGTTACTCTGGTTATCAAACAGCGAGACTTACTGATGAATAAATAATTATATGTGTTCAATTACTTATTATAATTTTTTTGTTAATCTGTCCTTATGAAACATTATAATAATAAATATGTTGTTCTCTTACTTTACTATAATTAAACATAATGATAAAACGAGTAAATATGTTTTTTTCTTACCTTAAAGTCACCATTAGTCGTTCAATCGGTGGTATAGGTACACGTCGTAAGCTGCAATGGACCAGTTTATCCTGTATCTTTGCCAGTAATTCGTCAAAAGTTCTAGTTGACATTCGAAAGTAATTAAAGAATTTACTTTCGTCAACCCTCAAACTGTCATATAACAAGACAAAGTCTCCTGCAACGGCTCTCTGCTCAATTAATGGATGAACATAGAGTCTTCGTCGCCGCCGGTTTTTATTTTTTTGGGATAGATAGTACAAAGCAGCAATAATTAATACACTCCGCATTTTGGTCGTCGTCTGTACAGTAAGGCGGTCAGTACGATACTAAAACGAGCCACGCTGAGCCTCAGCGCTGAAAAACTACGGGCTGAGCTATGAGCGCTGACGGTGAGCGTGAGACTAAAATCAGCCTAATATGTATTATTGACTAGATACAGCATAAGGATCGGTTTCCACTAAGGCAGAACAGAGAGGAGATAAGTAAAATCCACTAATAGTAACGCCACATAGAAGACGTAATATGATTTTGTCGTTATTTTGGCGCCATTTTTGAACGACTTTTGAAGTAAAACTTCAGAGACATACGCTTGACTTGGGGAGTAAGCTGGTTAATGTGTTACGAAAAGTGCGAACGGAAGTTGAGAGGGAGATATAAGTTAGTGAAGATAGAAAGAGAGAGAGAGAGTTACGTTTCGTATATTTTTAAACGTTAATGTGCGAGTGCGAATTGCGTCTGTCCAGAATGAACATAGGCTGATCGACCTACAGACCTGTGGACAATTTTGTAATTAAACTATTTTCTATATAAATATTCTGAAATATAAATTTTACTTCAGTCGTGTGGTCTAAAGCATACTCGTTTTTTTTATTTGAGCTACAGGTTGCGAAAGTTGAAAGTTGCGTGGAACGTTCCTGTTAACTAAGTATTTTCATTATTTGATTTTTTTACTTTTGGCGTTGTGTCTTATTTTATGTACAAACTAACGTTATAAGCCAGGAGTCAAGGTATCCCACCTATTGTTATAGTGTCTCCTGTGTATGTCATGTCGTGTCAAATTAATATTTTCATTTTCACTTTAATTTTGTAAGCTGAATTTACACATCTCTTCGCTTTGGTGAAAACCGGCCCTAAGTCGTATCTGTAAGTCGCGTATGTCAGTTTGGACTGTAGCCGCGTCCGATAGTATGTTATAAGCTTAAAGATAAAGTGCATTAAGGCCGGCGCACACAGCGGTTGAGCTACTGTGGACGGTCACGCGAACCTTTTTACTTATGCAAGCGGATAGAATATACCAAACTGTCCCTTGTATTAGTCCTGCCTTGTGCCTGACCCAGTGGCAGATTTGTACATTTTCCAAGTATAGGCTGTTAAATTTTTGCCGCCCTTCAATCCAACAGTAAAGTTGAAATTGCACACAAAATAATTTTTGGTTATTGATTGAGTGAAGTAAGATCTCTAAATCAAATCGGCAAATCCGCGTTGTATGTATCTTTGTTTGTCCGAGGTTAAGAAACGTTTATCTGATCATCGTTATCATTTATACATAGGTAGGTAGTGATGGCACAATTTTGGTGTGACTAACTGAGCTAAAAATGTGTGTGTGGGGGGGTGGGGGGGGGGGGGGGGGGGGTGTTAAGATATTCGGGTTAAAGAGGGGTACAAAAACCCAAAATATCGTTTAGCTTTAGTGACACAAATTTAGGGAGAAGTCCAAAAATAACTAACTAATTGAAATCCAAAATAACTACAATTTCTACACCAAAAAAAGTAACCAATTAACATCCTACAAATCCCCATCAAATTAACTCCAGTTACCTTTAATTTGAATGAAACTGTAGGTCAAATAATGTGGTTGCGAATTCGTGGCACTATTTTATTAGTCAAAGGTTAAGGCCGGCTTGTACAACGATCCCTAAACGTATTAGACTAAACATGTTTAAATTTTACGTATTTGTATGATTTGACAACTTCTTAAATCACAATTAGCCACTAAATACGTTTAGGCATCGTTGCGCGAGTCACCCTAAGAATATTTTTTTTTGTGTTTTGGTAGATTCGTGAGATCTGAGTTCAGGGCGAACCACTAGTATAATATACTAGTATAGAAAAACATACTGGAACAAATATCTGTAGATCATGTAAACATTTGTTCCGCACCGCGGCGTGAATCGAACCCGCTACCTCCTACGTGTCAGCCGGCCTCCGAAACGGGTAGACCTATTATAATTATTTTTATATGTATATATTTGGTAGGTATCAAAATAGTTCGTAAAGTATTTTTTAACCTCCTACCCCCACCCTCCATTTTTAATCGCGATTTTAGTATTTTTGTATGAATAATATCCATATAATTTAACCGTGAGTTAGACGACACCCTTAGGTCACCTAAAACTCCACAGTGTCTGAAGACCCGCTTATTCAACCAATGTGTTCTGCCCACCATGACCTACGGTGCCGAGACACTCACGCAGGAGGCTGTGTACAGGTTAAGAGTTGCACAGAGAGCCATGGAGCGCACCATGATGCTTGGCATCTAGACTCTTAGATCGAGTTCCAAACGTCGAGATCTTTAGGCGAACGAAAGTTCATGACTTTGGGATTCGAGTTATGGAGCTCAAATGGTCTTGGGCGGGACACTTGGCTAAGACGTGGTGATGACAGATGGAGCAGGACAGTGACTGAATGGTGGCCGAGGAGCGGGTGTAGAAGGGTAGGACCAGCGAGCGGCCGTCAGTGGGTGAGACTGTGGATGGTGATGATTAATTTAACCCTCGTTCATCATGGAGTGTTGCGTCACTTTGACAAGAGGTTTTTTATACCGTTTTTATCCCGAAGTTCCCACGGGAACGGGAAATTTCAAGCGTGCGATGCCGCGGCCGAGTCAGCTGGTATTAGTATAGACGCATCGCGCGCGTCTGAAGCGCGTTTAAAATGCACCGTGTGCATAGGCCCTTATGTTTTCACGACTTAACGGCTATACCGATTTTGAATAAATCTATTTTAGATAGATTATGATAGAGATATAACCTATTTTTTATTGATACGCCACGAGCGTAGCTGCCGGCGGACGCTAGTTCCCTACAAATTATCTAGCACAGTGCGTCATACGACCTAGTTATTGACTGCGTCAACCAAGCAGCATGTATAGTCTAAAATGTGGATTTCTTTGTTATTTATTGCGAAAAGTTCAGACAAATACTTCTTGTAGAACTTTAGATAATGTATGCGGATATTATCCGATGTTTTTAGTTGAGTTTGCAACTGAATCATGAATCACACTCATATTATTGATCGAACGAAGCCAGATCTCTAAATCAATTTGGGAAAATCGGCGTTGTATGTATGTATGTATGTATTACCCGTGCGCGATAAGTTGGGACCTGAGCGCGGTGACGTCATATTGGCGTGTTTGTACCGCCCGCAAAAAAGCGAACATAACAAGCAGCCGCCCGCGGCTTCGTCTTTGTTTTTTTTAACCTAATTTATTATGTTACTCAGGGAGGACGCTGCTTTTTATCTAATCTTTTGTACACTATTTGAATAAAATAAAAATACAATGTTTAAGTTTATACATTTATTTTATCTATTATTTAGATTATCTCATCTTCGTCACTACTTAGTGGATTTATGTTTTCTAGAGGTTGTTCTTCGTCCTCAGTCTCACTATAACCACTTGACGAAGAGGTATCCGATAAATTAACAATTAATTGCGATTCATTCGTCTCTTGTAAGAGGTCATCGTCCCAATACTTTTGTCGACAAACTTTTTACAAACTACAACAACAAAACAATAACACAAACGAAAACTAAAAGAATTCCAGAGCGCGTCGTTATGTGACGTAGGCCAGTACGAGACTAAAACCCCTAGTAAAAAATAGTGATGCGAACGGTACAATACGAGCGCCATCGGGGAAGTGCAGGGGAAGCGGTCGGGGAGTCGCATTCCTAGCAGGTCCCAAGTTATCGCGCACGAGTAATATGTTTGTTCGTCCGAGGATAACTTTCGAAGCGTTTATCCGATCATCGTGAAATTTGGTATATAGTAAATTTAGTGGAAGTACAATTTTGGTGTGACTAAAGGAGCTGAAAATGTAGGGGGGTTGTTGAGATATTAGGGTTCAAGAGAGGTAAAAGAAAACAAAATAGAATTATCCGGTCAACTATAATAAAAGGTCTTTGTGAGTACATTTTGACCCCGTTTTTATTTTTAGTTTAAACCTTGTAGTTTTTTAGTTATTAGCCACAATAAAAACTGAATTTTGACAAAATTCACAGGTGCTGAAATATGGTACGCGTGTAGCTTTAGAAAGAAAGAAAGAAAGAAAAAAACCTTTTATTCAACAACCACACAGTAATAAAGGATAATTAAACACAACAACAATAAAATCTAACCAAGCACTAACAAACTAACAAACTTAAAAGCTCTGTGTGGAGATGAATAGGTACTCAGCGCTGGTCTTCCGCTGAGTCCAGTTTATATTACCTCACGTACCTCTTGATCAAGGGTAGCCATAATAAGGCAAACACAACTATTGTTCAAATCAAACCATATACATGCATTACAAAATTAAGTACCTACTACATAGGCTGCTATTTAAGAATCCGGAACTGGCCACTGCATAAATAATATTTAAAAATAAATTATCACGTTTGAAAATGGAACTCTTTGGCTGTAGAATGCAGGTTATTTCGTCCGTCTGTCAATTTTTTTCATTGTGTGGCACGATTTCAAAAATTGCGTGTCATTATCTCAATGGATTTAGCTCGAGAAAATTTTCGTGCGATGATTTTTTATGATTTTCGACGTGGTCTAACTCAACAGCAGTGTATCGATCAACTCAGTTCGACTTTTGGGGATAAAGCACCATCAAAGACTACTGTGTATCACTGGTTTAGTGAGTTTAATCGTGGACGTCGTATGCTCACGGACGAAATTAAAGATGGTCGGCCTAAATCAGTTGTTGTGCCACGAAACATCGACGCAGTGCGTAAACTAATAATGCAAGATCGTCATGTGACATATCGAGAGATAGAGGCGATCTTGGGCATTAGTATGACGAGTATACATAAGATATTACACGAACACTTGGCTGCAAAAAAAGTTTGTTCGCGTTGGATACCGCACAACTTGACAATAGATCAAAAACAGGCTCGTGTCGATTGGTGCAAAAAAATGATAAAAATATACAATCGTGGTGCATCAAAAGCTGTATATAATATCTACACAGGTGATGAATCCTGGATTTATGCATATGACCCCGAAACTAAGCAACAGTCAACAGTTTGGGTCTTCCAACATGAGCCGAACCCAACAAAAGTTGCTCGTGCGAAAAGCACTTTGAAGCAAATGGTCGCCTGTTTTTTTGGTATAGATGGACACGTGGCTACTGTACCCCTAGAAAATTGTAAATCTGTTGATTCAGAGTGGTACACGACCATTTGTTTGCCAGAAGTCTTTGCAGAAATCAGGAAGAATAATCCACAACGCAGAATCATTCTCCATCACGACAATGCAAGCTGTCACACTTCGGGTGAAACGACCCGATATTTGGAGGGTGAAACGGTGGAATTAACGGGTCATCCGCCATATATCCCTGATTTGGCACCCAACGACTTCTTTTTATTCCCAACCGTAAAGAATAAATTACGTGGTCAACGATTTTCAACCCGAGAAGAAGCCGTTGAGGCATTCAAAAATCATGTTTTGGAGATACCGTCTTCCGATTGGAAAAAGTGCTATGAAAACTGGTTTCACCGAATGCAAAAGTGCATTGATCATCATGGCGAATATTTTGAAAAGCAATAAAACCATATTTAACAGTCAATGATAGTTATTTTATTTTATTCCGGATACATAAATAGCAGCCCTCGTATTTGACACTTACTATATATTTTTACTAGTTTAGTGACACAAATATAGGCAAAAGTCTGAAATCCAGAATAAATGCAATTTGTACCCCAAAAAAGAAATACCAATGAACATGAAATCCCGTTACCTGTAATTTGAATGAAACTATAGGTCAAGTAAGATGGTTAATATTCCTTGGTACTGTTTTGATAGTCACAGATTAGATACAAAAAATATTTTGTTTTTGTTTAAAGAGGAGACTCGCGAGATCTCAGTTCGGAGCGACCCACTAGTTATTCGCATGTACGTAGATTATAACCTGGATTAACGCATAGGCTACTTTTTGTTGACAAACAACGTGTGCGAAGCCGCTGGCGGAAGCTAGTATTAAATAAAGTATTAGTAAAAAAAAGCATTTTTGTACACAAGCTATGCTATATACAATATTTCGTCTCTGTGTTGTTGACCATTGAGGAGTTCCTTCTTCGGAAACCAACCCTGAGTGCAGCAGTCATATCATGGTGGAACTTAGAGAGGGCTATCAAAATTAAATGCGTATACAAAATTTTGTGTGTGGACTGTTGACCGTTGAGGAGTTCCTTCGTCTGGAGCCAATCCAGGGTGGTAGAATCAGGGCATGCTCACCATAGAAATGCATTGTCGTCGGAACTGAACCAACATCCGTAGGTTATGAGGAAGTGGCTCGCAATATTTGACCTAGACTAACAAACAAACTAAATAAATGCTTATAAAAATAAGGATACTTATGTACATATGATTCTCGGATCTCTTAAACAGTACGAATAACGAATTTATTAATTCGTTATACATTTTCTTTTAATTTTTATTCAATAACAGAAAGAATATACAACTATTTACAATAACATACAGAAGAAACAGTTTAATAATCTAAAGACCGTAGCAAACGATCTATAGATAGCTCAACTGCTCCAGATCCCAAGATACTGGGCTGCACTGCCCCGCTGAATTGCAATGCTTACGCATTGACCCAGATAAGCGCCAGCTCTCTTATGCTCTTATCTCTCATCGCTTCGATCAGACGCCTAGAAAGAATTTTTAAAACATGATGGGCCCCGGTACCCCATGGACCCAGGGTCTCGACCCCAAATGGCACAAATACGTAAGCTCTGTCGAGACCTACATAGTTGCGCCGCTTGAGCTTCGGCTGAAATTGCCGCCGCACTGGCCCCAACTGCTGTAACAGACAGATGAAATGGCGCAAGGGTATCGACGCATGTGGCGTCCCACACCAAACGCCTACCATTCTCCCAAGGTATAACAGTCATACCGTCAGGCCTCTTGCCATCGTCACGTATCAGTCCGTTCGGTTCGAGAAGGGCTGGAACGTAGACGCTGCAAAAAGCCCAGCGGATGATATCATTAAGGCTAGCGTGACGGGAAATCCTACCGGCGGAGCCTGCGGCCCTGGAACACGATAATCCATGGTGCGCAGTGGCGTAAATTCTTTTCTTCGGACTTTCTATTCAGCAAAAGTGTTAATGATCTCATCAAAGTTCAAATTTCAGGCCATAGAATTTTCGATGGACAGAATAGCCAAGTTGCATAACCTTTCTTGTCCCATAGAATTTCTTAAATAAGTTTTTATCAATTTCAGTATATCCGTACGATACTGATTCCGAGAGCAGTCCGATAACGGATAATAAATCGGACTGACCTCCAACGGGTCTAAAATTTCCACATGGCAATAAATGTTGAGAGTTGGGATTTTCCTCTGACCGGGGACCCCTACCGGCTGGGGGCCCGTGGCATTTTGCTGACTTGCAACACCCTGTAGTTACGCCACTGATGGTGACCAAGCTGTTCGACTGCCGAACCGCACTGATGAGGAGCGCTGCACTGTTGCCACTTGTAGACTTTAGTTAGTAAATCGTTTAAATGGCAAGGACTAATACCTACTATCTAGCAATCATATCTACCTAATCCGTTAAAGATTTTTTTAACACACTTGCTTGTAAAGTGTGCCATAGTACATCGTTATTATAGCCATAAACCGAACTATAACACACGCGTGCGTAATAATATTACACACTAGTGCATAATTAAATTATCCCTACAAAGTTAAAGTTAGTACCTAATTGCAAATTATATGCAAGTAAACAGAGCATTTTCAATTTAACCGGGTAATACAGTTTTTGTAACAACAAAAAGGTTTTATGCCGCTGAAAATCCTATTATATTTTTTTGAATACATATATCGATACCTCCCACGTAAGTTGTTGTATCCCACAAAAATGCCATTTAGCGTTTTTACTAAAAAATACCTAATTTGTAGTAATATATGCATTCAAAGTGAAAAAACAACAAACAGACGATTTTATAAGATTTTTTCAGACGTAAGTTGAACGACAACGGACTAAAACGTTGTATAGTCCTTCGCAACGGTTTACGCGGGGTGCGGGGAGGGGGAAATCGCGTGTTCAGTAATACACACTGAAATGTTTAATCTATATAATATTGTAATTGTCACATACGGTGGAGTTAGGCTTAAAACTTTCAGTGTATATTGTTGTAACTATCATATACAACAACGAACGTAATCTAAATTCCGTAGTAGGTATAATATTGTAAGTATGAGATACAACAGATGAAGAAATCTAGATTTCACAGAATAATGTTGTAAGTATGAGATACAACTACTGGGGTAGCCTTTATTCCGCAGTAAACTGTTGTAAGAACCATATCTCAGAAAATATACATATATATATTTTCCTTATTATCTTTCAACATAGTTAAGAATACTATAAATTATACACGTAAACCAAATTTGATAAAGATATGAAACTAAATGCAGTTTTTATGCTAATTTGAATCTTTAAAACGCTCTCCTGTAAAATTCTAGTTTTGGAGATACAACAACTTACGTGGGAGGTATCGAAATGTATCCCTAATTAAGACGAAAAACCATTTATTATTATCAAATTACTTATAATTCACAATAATTTGTTATAAAATATTTGCATTTTATCACTAAAATTATAATTTTGAAGAAGGCTGTATTACTATATGTAATTAATCACCTTACATTTGGCGCGTGCAAAAAAAAAATTGCTCGCCATTTCCCATTTTTTTGTTTGTATCGCATTTGTTGCTGTGTGTTAAATAATTGCAATAATGTCAAGCTTTAGTACAGAAGATTTGTTTTTTCCTCGCAAGTGTGTTGAAAAAGTGTGTATGAAACTCGTGAGCAGCTTGCTTGCAACTTGCAAACCACAGCCACCATTATACACGACAATGAGCAGCTTAGCTCACTTATATCATAAAAATTATACAATTTTCACATTCCCGTAAACAAAATTTCAAATTTCCCTAAACCACAGAAAACAAATTGAAATAAATTCACGTAACAAATTCAAATAAAATTTGTCGAGCAAAGTTGTTTTGTAATTAAGTTTTATAAGTCATTGTATCTTTATTAAAAAAAAGCCTCTCGATTGGCAATTTCTTAAAAAAATTAAACGAACACAATTTCGGGGAATTCGGAGCAAGTTAATTAATTCGTCATTCCTATCTGATAATGGTGTTTAATTAAAAGTTGTACATTTCACTCCCTTCTATCACCCCTTGAGGTGGTGGTTCAAATAAATTGCATTCGACACGAACCGTATCTATTTTTAGTATCGCGAATTGATGAAAGTCGGTTTTACGTGGCCTAGAAACTCTAATAAAAGCTAAAGCTAGACTACCTAGATTATATAATTGAGCTAGCTATGCCCGCGACTTCGGCCGTGTGGAATAGTGTCTTTTAGTAGCATTTTTAATTATTTAGGATAATTATTTTATAAATAAGACACATACGTACCTATAAATACCACCTACCCTTATACTTATACCCTATACTTTATACCTCATCATCATCATCATCATCAGCCGAAAGACGTCCACTGCTGAAGATAGACCTCCCCCTTAGATCGCCACAACGAGCGGTTGGTAGCCGTTTGCGCCCAACGGCTCCCCGCGATTCTTACTAGATCGTCGGTCCACCTTGTGGGGGGCCGGCCTACGTTGCGTCTTCCAGTCCGGCAAAGGGAGATGTTCCAGGGAATGGGCAGCAGCATTATTCTGTGTACTAATCACCAACCACTGCGATCCCCAAGCCGCCTGCCAAGCGTTGTGATTATGGCAAAACCTCCCCTATGATCGACACAATAATCAAACGGCTCGCAGTCCCCGGCGGCTCCGTCATCCCTGGAAGTGGTAGCAACCAGGGCAGTGGCGGAGCAGGGGGTGCTAAGAATCCCGGCAGCGATCCAGCTACCACTTTATACTTATACCTACCTATACATATCAGATTTATTTATTTCACCTTAATTATAACATTGGTTGTTACAGGCATGTCAATTTTTACATTATAAAACTTGTAATAATTTAATTAAAATAATATAATTAAAAATAATGTAATAACAAAATACTAAAACAAAATATATAGGTAGGTAGGTCGATCTACAGATACATAAAACAAAGTCATAGGTTCCTAACTAAAACGGTATGTCAAATAATTGCGTCACATTTTACTTGTCTAACTTAATTAAGTGCCCACCTATGTAAAATAAACCCCATATTTGGACACATTTTATTTATGTATATAAATCATGATTTGTGAGTACTTTTCCCGTTTTTAGTACAAATAGTATTCATAACCATGATAGTTTCGACAGTTACATTTATGTACGCCTAAAATTTAGACACTAAATCGTATATACCTAGTCAGGTCATAAGTATTGTCACACAGTAAAAACTTTTCTTTTAGAATGCTGGCCACAAAAAAGTTTATAGAATTCGAACTTCGAATTGTTCATGAAAATAAAAATGTATACTTTTTTTAGAATTTTACTCATTTTTAAATATGGAGTGCACGCTTAATGAAGACCGTGTTGCAGTTATTGCGTTGCATCGTTGCGGTTACGCGCCAATTCAAATTTTTGACATACTGAAAAATTTGAATATAACCAAAATATTCGTTTATCGCACCATCAAACGATACAATGAAGACTCTAGTGTAGATGACAGGTCAAGAAGTGATCGCCTTCGGTCTGTTAGGACTCCAGCAGTGATAAAAGCTGTGAAGGCGCGAATTCAAAAAAATCCCAAACGTAAGCAGAAACTGTTGGCCCTTCAGATAGGGTTAAGCAGAACCACGGTGAAAAGGGTGTTAAATGAAGACTTAGGTCTTCGGGCATATTGAAGAAAAACAGGACATCGTTTGAATGCTCGTCTAATGGACCTGAGACTGAAGAGATGCCGCGCTTTGTTGTTGTTTTACGCGGGAAAAAAATATCGGGAAATTCTTTTTTCGGATGAAAAAATTTTTACCATAGAAGAGAGCTACAACAAACAAAATGATAAGGTGTACGCACACAGTAGTGAAGAAGCGAGCAACCGTATTCCGCGTGTTCAACGAGGTCATTTTCCATCCTCGCTCATGGTATGGTTGGGAGTTTCTTATTGGGACTTAACAGAGGTACATTTTTGTGAGAAAGGTGTAAAAACGATTGCAGTTGTGTATTAAAATACAGTCCTGACGAACCTTGTGGAACCTGTTTCTCATACCATGTTCAATAACAGGCACTGGGTATTCCAACAAGATTCGGCGCCAGCTCATAGAGCGAAGAGCACACAAGACTGGCTATCGGCGCGTGAAATCGACTTCATCCGGCACGAAGACTGGCCCTCCTCCAGTCCAGATTTGAATCCGTTAGATTACAAGATATGGCAACACTTGGAGGAAAAGGCGTGCTCAAAGCCTCATCCCAATTTGGAGTCACTCAAGACATCCTTGATTAAGGCAGCCGCCGATATTGACATGGACCTCGTTCGTGCTGCGATAGACGACTGGCCGCGCAGATTGAAGGCCTGTATTCAAAATCACGGAGATCATTTTGAATAAACTTTAGTGTCATAAGAATCTATGTTTTGTTATATTCATTTTGGTATATAAATGGTTACATAATGAATAAACTTGTTTCAATTATTTTATATTAAACATGTGACAGAATTTATGACCTGACTAGGTAATATCGGCCTTTATTTTTGATGTCGATTGCAAGAGTAGGCATTCATTTTTATATCGAATTAATCACTTAAACTTAGCCGATTTTCTATAAAATTTGATATTATAACTAGTAATTTTTTTCGAGAAGTCTTTTTTTATGTTTTGAGAAACCGTCAGTTTAATACCAAACATTCTGTTTAAAGCGCCGGTGACGCAAGACACTGCTTTGTCCCCTTGTTTAATAATCTACTGTTATATAGCTCTTTTGTGTGTACAATCTATCAAATGTAATGGAATATGCAGTTTATAACTTGAATTAAATAAATGAATTAGGTTTTACTTGTTTCTTTCTTTGAAACTACCATTGCTAGGGTTATCCAGACTTAGCGTCGACGGAAGCCTTTGTGCCAAGCGTGAGATTCCATACGTGTTTGTGTTCATTATGTATTTGCAAATGTTACTTAGCATTACGTAAGTCCCGCGCGCCGTTACCTAACTCTATTTCAGCTTCATTTAGACGCACTTAAACGTGCAATTTTAGCACTAAAATTAGTACATAACATTATCTACAGGATGTTGAATGATAATGCCAAGATAGGTCGGACGTGGTTTATACAAATACTATTATTTAGTGAGAATATTAGAGTTCTATATAGAAGGAATATCCTTCTATATAGAAGGATAGATATAGAGGAATATTACGGATACTTGAGGTTGAGGGTAGTTATAGAAAATCCCTTGTAATGTTCTATCAATACTGGCATAAAAAATCAACAGTAATAAAAAATACCAGTGTGCTTTAGACCATACGACTGAAGTAAAACTTCTTTTTTAAAATATCTATACTATGTACTAATATTATAAAGACGAAAGATTTGTTTGTTTGTATTGAATAGGCTTTGAAACTACTGGACCGATTTATAAAATTCTTTCACTGTTGGGAAGCTACACTATCCACGGGTGACATAGATTACTTTTTACCCAACTGCTCACAAGGAGGGTAATGTTTTTTTATTGAAAAACTACGCGTGGAAGCTGCGGATTTGTAAGCTAGTTAATTTATAAAATTGTTCTATTACAAAATTGTCCACACGTCTGTAGGTCGATCAGTCTATTTTCATTCTGGACAGACGCAACTAGCACTCGCACATTAACGTTAAAAAATATACGAAACGTAACTCTCTCTCTTTCTATCTTTACTAACTTATATCTCCCTCTCAACTTCCGTTCGCACTTTTTGTAACGCCAGCTTACTCCCCTAGTCAAGCGTGCGTAAAGAAGTTTTACTTCAAAAAGTGGCACTCCGGGAGTGCTAACAGAAGTGAAAATTTGAATGATTACGAGATACTTAAATACAGAGGTCGGTGTCGGTAATGGTAACAGTGTCGCGAGTATAATGGTTTTTTCCCATCTCAAAAAATGCCCAACGCGCCTAAAGAAGTTTTCACTTCAAAAATACGTAAAAACGAAAGCTTTATACATTTCTGTGCCGTTGGTTTAATAATTGACTTTGTATTGACTGACCTAGTCATTTTGTTATATAGATATTTTGTTTTTCGATCATTTAGCTTTTGAATTATTTTTTAAACGATACCCTATACGATGGGGTATGGGAGTATGAAAATTCACCCATTTTGTTTTATACATTATAGGCTTGCGTTTGACCACGATCTCGCCTGATGTTAAGCGATGATGCAGTCTACGATGGTACACGCTTGCCTAGAAGAAACCTATTCACTCGCGACTTAAAGATACCCAGGTTGTAGCTATCAGGAAACACAGACTCTGGCAAGGCGTTCCACTCTTTGGCGGTGCGCATAGTAAAGGTCGAAGAGAACCGCTTTGTGCGAATGGGAGGTATTTCTACCATATAGCGGTGGCGCACCGCAGAGCGTCTGGTTGTCCGTTGATAGAATGGAGATGGACCCATACTTACCTATATAGTTTAAAAATATAGGTAAGTACTTTTAACTTATTACCTAACTTACCAAAGTGCTACAGACGCACTTTGGGGTAGTGTGTGTACCGTTTATGATCTAAGTAAAGTGACCCTAGCGAACATTGATAGGGGGGTACCTGGGTTCTGTAATGCGCGGGACAAATACAAGAGGCGTCAGGCGGAGGCGAGGCGCGGGCGAGGTGCGGGCGCGGCGCGGGTGCCGCGCAAACCAGGGCCCGTAGCCAAATTACATTCGCTTCGAGTCGACTCGATTTCTACATAGGTTTGTTGTCGATAGATCACGTGATATTTCCATAGCATGTGTCAAATCCCATACATTTTCGGACTTATTGACTAGCGTCATCGGACTGTAACATGGCTAAGCCCTCAGGCGCGCTAACGGTGTCGGAAAGGCGAGGCGCGGGCGAACACAGTCGATGCATTTGGGGCATTCTAGTGTTTGATTTTATCACGACAACATGACGTCTTCTTCGTCAGATGAAGAGGATCTGCAAGCTCTGGTGCATTTGGAGAACTTACAAAGGATCAGAAGATATGCGGTATATCCTGTGTGGCAAGCAGGACAGGAGCATGTCACTGCTAACTGCGGGTGCGCCGAGGGCGAAGAAGTGACGCCGCGCCCGCGCCTCACTTCCGCCCGACGCCTCTTGTATTTGTCCCGCGCATATAGTTTATACTTTGAAATTACTTAAAAATTATGATTTTTATTATTTTTCCACTTGACATTGTTATTACTACCCAATAGCTTGACATGCCTTGTTCTTCTATGGTATTATTTGACATATGCCGCATAAACGAATATTAATTTGTTTGATTTGATATGTTTAATTCTCTGTTTAATTGTTGTACTTCTTTGAAAAGGCGCAAACCCAACTTGCAGTACCTTTACAGGGTATATGTACTTACTCCCTAAGCTACTTACTATCTAAGCTGAAAAATGTATATGTACATGTAAGCAGAATAAATGAATATAAATAAATAAATAAAATAAATATTGCTGGACATTTCACACAGCGCTATCTAACTCCAAACTAAACAACTTGTAATATGGGAACTCATCACTTTTTTTTGTTAATACATACATAACATGCAAACATTTGTACAACGGCGGGAATCGAACCCACTACCTCCTGCGTCTCAGCCGGCTATTTGTCCACTGCACCACGGAGATCGTCAAATATAAGTTATATTAGAATATAAGTTCTTGGTCTAAAGCCGCAACTGTGATCACTCTGTGTCTCGGAAAACTATAATATATGTTAACTGCAGCTCAATAACTTTGGTTCTCGCTAGCGTTAGTTCCACTTTGTTTGTCAAGTGCCTAATAATTTACTAAGAAATTATTCAAACTACCAACTGAATATGTGACTCGTGAACTATGCCTATGAAAAGATATTGATGATGCGACGACAGAGCCTTTGTCATTCATAAGATTTGAACTAGATTTTGAACTAAAAACGGGATATTTACCATGATTTGTGAGTTCTTGAGTATCCCGATATTTCGACGCAGTTGCACCCAAACCAATATTGGTCAAACCAAACGCACAATAGCCTGTTTGTTACATCTGTTGGACTCAGGGTCAAACCACTGGATCGAGTCAACCCACAAGTAATCTCAACTGAGCGACATTACATGCCAAAACTGGTTCAAAAGGCAATTGAGATTACCAAACACAAGAATTTCAATCGTGAAGATGGTTTTAAACTATCAGGAGCCTGGAATCCTGTGGTGAGAATGTGTAAGAACTGAAGTTTCAATTACGCGTCCTGATATGAGAATGAAACCGGTAGTAGCAATAGTATTAGTGAATTCATTCCTAACAAGAGACTGAGAAAGAGGGTAGATCGTTATATCTGCCAATAACTACCCACTCGCAGACTTCAGTTTACCCGTGATCCTGGCGCATGCAACTGCCTCGAAATATCGGGATACTCAAAAACTCACAAATCATGGTTATTATCCCATTTTCATTACAAATAGTGTTCATAACCATGATAGTTTCAAAGGTTATATCTATATTTTGAACTAGTAATATTCGGGCTATGCTCTGAATTTATCTGAAGGATAGATTCCGAAACGAGGTTATCCGACAGAGAACTAAAGTGATCGACATATGTAGCTCAGAGGGTCAGCAAGCTGAAGTGGCAGTGGGCCGGTCATATCTGCCGCAGAACCGATAACTGGTGGAGTAAACGCGTTCTGGAGTGGAGACCACGTCTAGCCAAGCGAAGTGTAGGACGCGCCCCGGCTAGATGGAGTGACTATTTGCGCGCTGTGGCTGGCAAGGATTGAGAAGAGCTAAGCATCGGACTCAATGGAGAGACCTACGTCCAGCAGTGGACTGTTGTTGATGATGATGATATTCCACCGCGGAATACCTAAATGTTTGCATGAATGATCTACAGATATTTGTTCCCGATCTGGGTACAAGATACAAGACATTATTTGCATAAATAAGTGTAGGTATCTATAATAAGGTCATAAAGAGTGTTTCTCTCCTATGTTAAGGCGGGGAAGTTTGAAGGGTGACGACTTTTAAGTTTTTTTTAATAACTGTATCTCTACTGAAATGTAAAATATGCACAAAAAACATATTTTATTAAAATTAAACATATAATCTACCGCCTTGTAAAAATAGAAACGCGATTAATAATACTGTTCTCGATAAAAAAAAATCATGAAGTTGACACTAAATTGATATTTAAACGGTCGATACTAAGAGGTTTCTTCTTGAAATCATGTCAAATTTATATCAAAAGATAGAGCTTATTATTAACTAGGGAATTGTGAAAATACAATATGTAATTCAGTTATTATTAATCTCTGTGAAAGAAAACTATACCCGCGCGGGCGGGTCAGCGTGGATTGTAATGAAAACATAACCCTCCATGTGCGCAGTCGGGTAAAAACTAGTCTATGGGTCAATCCCGGTCATAATCCATCTATATGTCGCAGGTTTATCATAAATTCGGGTTTTGATCAAAAACCTAGGCTTTTGATCAAGAGCCGGAAGAAGACAAAATTACCTAATTTTATCATAATCCTGAGAAGTTCTAGTTTTTGATCAAACATCTAGACTGGTTTAGTTTTATGATAAAATCAATGTCGGTTGCTATTTCTTTGAATTAATCAAACAAATACCAAATTACATACAGGCTAGCAAAAGAAAAATAAGTATACCTGTGAAGGTGGAACTGGTGAAGATCCTCACAATCTTGGAGCTGACTGGCGGCAGCAGCTTCAGCGAGCCGCCAAAAATAAGGTCTACCGTGCGGTCATCCATGGCTCCGGGTTCAGCGGACTGCTAGTCCTGCCAAAAACACAAACCTTATTATTATTTGTTTCCTGTAGGTACAGTTAACCGACTTCAGAAAATGGAGGAGATTCTGAATTCGACTGTATTTTTTATGTTTGTTACCTCAGAACTTTCGACAGGGTGTAACGATTTTGATATTTTGCTTCCCGTGTGGCCCCATTTTCATTTGGTCTAGTTCCGACAATGGCATCCATGTGAAAACCATATAAATCTTAAATTTGTTTAATTTTTATGCTATGTTATGTTTCAAATAGTATTTTTATTTATAATGTTATCCGAAAACATACGGTAAATTCCAAGATTTTAAAAATCATCTCAAAAACTTTAAGCCTAGACGGGACTTGAACCCGCAACCTTCATCTTGATACGAGGATGCACTATCCAACTGTGCTACCAGGCCATTTCACGCCTAGGTCGAAATTAGTGAGATGATTCAGAATTACGACTAAAGCGCCGTTAGCTCCATCTATAGGAAAACTTATATAGTTTTTTGTACCTGCTCAATGCCAAACGTTGCAGTTCAGTACATTGACAAGAGATGTCGCGTTGCTTAATTTAAACAGTATTTTTGTTTATAGTGTTATCCGAACACATGCTGAAAATTCCAAGATTTTTTTATGGTATGTTAGTTAGCTCAGAACTCCGTTACATATCAACTGATTTAGAAAGTTAGTTTTTATTTGAAAGGATATATACATTTAGATTGATCCCATGGAAGTGTCATCAAAATTGTTAGGGTAGTTTGGTTTTTACTGTTATCTGAAGTCGGTTATATTTTTGTTAGAAAGTTACTTGTTATTTTGTGCAATTAATAATTTGAATCTGACAAAAAATAGCAACTTCGTAACCAATCACACTAATAATACATTTTATACAAAACTAAGACTAAAATTTACAATATGATGATAAGATAATGATAATTTGGACATGATTTATCAGCTGGAAAGTGACAACAATAGCTAGATGAAGGCAGCAGCCGCGTGCTTGGGTTTTTAGTTGAAAAGGTGTTTCCATAATACCTAATTGAAGAAAATACCCAGCTCCGCAGTAAGTCCCGAAATTCCAATAAACGACTTAAGATCTGGTAGATCATAGCGGCCACCGTCATAAGATAACCATATTTAATCGTTAACCTCGAATTTTTTAAATAAATATAAGTTAAGTACAGCTATATCAATCAATCAATCAATTCATTTATTTCAGATGTCAAAAATCCATATTTGTTAGTAAACTTAATTATACATGTCAAATGGTTAGTACAATTGTGACATAACAACAATTAAATAACAATATATGTGGTATGTGAGCATCTAGTGTAGGTACTGCGCATGTACCTTACAACAATGGTTTAGATGCTCACAGTCGAACCTGTTTGCGAACGTATTCAGTATACCGTTGGAGCTGGCCCGAATTCTGCGCCCCAGGGATGTGCACCGCTTGCGCATGGTGCTGTAGAAACAGTCCACTCGCGCCTCGGCGAACATCCCCGACGCGCTGCAGAACCGGGGCAGCCCAAGCAGCACCCTGAACGCGTTGTTGTATTGTACGCGTAGGGCGCTGTACTGTTTTTGCGTATAATTAACCCACAGGCTGCTCGCTATGTACTTGTATTTTATTTTTATGTTAAGCGATAAGTACAATAATTTCTAAGATTTGTAAAACCTTCTCAAGAAGTTTCAAGCTGGACGAGACTTGAACCCGCGACCTTCCTCTTGCTCTTTCCTTTTGCTCTTCTTGGAGCGAAGCGAAATCTCCAAATCAACTTGGTCAAATTGGCGTTGTATGTATGTTTGTTTGTTTGTTTGTCCGAGGATAACATTCGAAGCGTTCATCCGATCGTGAAGTTTGGTATATAGATAGTGATGGCACAATTTTGGTGTGACTAAATGAGCTAAAAATGTGGGGGGTTGTTGAGATATTGGGATTCAAGAGTGATAAAAAACAAAATGAGACTATCCGGTCCAGTGGCACGTCTATTATATGGTCTATGTGAGTACATTTCGACCCCGTTTTGTAGCTTTAGTAACACAAATGTAGAGAAAAGTCTAAAATCCAGAATAACTGCAATTTCTACCACAAAAATAGAACCAATTAACATGAACTCCTGTTACCTGTAAATTGAATGAAACTGTAGGTCAAGTAAATTGGTTATTTTTTCCTGACACTATTTTGATAGTCAAAGAGATAGGCGAGATCTCAGTTCGGGGAAGTTATTTTTTTGTATGCAAATACCACTTTTAGCGGTAAAAGCCTCCTCCAGATCTTTCTGTTTCTCGCGATCCCTAGCGACTGCGTTTGCCTGCTATTTTCACGGTGGCATCGCCCCATTGTATAAATCGTGTAGCAGGCCTTCCTGTTCTCCTTTTCTTGTGTATTAATTCTTAGTTTGGGGATAGATAGCGCTGTGTGAAATGTCTAGCAATATTTATTTATTTATTGGGTACCAATTTGATATTGCTTTGGACGACCACTCGCTGGAGCAATTTTTCTTTCTGCAGAAGGTATCTCAGGTTTAAAATTGTATTTTTTTCTCTCGGTCTCCGGCAGTGCCGACAGAAGTGAAAACTTGAACAATTACGAGATACTTATATACGGAGGTGTCGGTAACGGTGACAGTGTCGCGAGTTCAATGGTTTTTTCCCATCTCAAAAAAATGGCCAACGCGCCTAAAGAAGTTTCCACTTCAAAAATTCTTTTGTGTCCGGGCTTTTTTATATATTATAAAATTAACTGTTTTTTTTATATAAATTCGTGTGAACCCGGAATGTATCAACTAGCTACATATAAGGTTTGAAAAAGTATACTTACCACACAGACGACCTCCGTGGCGCAGTGGGCGAATAGCCGGCTGAGACGCAGGAGGTAGCGGGTTCGATTCCCGCCACGGAACAAATGTTTGCATTATCTACAGATATTTGTTCCGGGTCTGGATGTTTTTCTATATATTATATCTAAGTATGTATTTACAAAAAAAAATATATAGGTATTCATTATCAGTTATCTGGTTCCAATAGTACACGCTCTGCTTAGTTTGGGGCTTAGCGCTGTGTTAAAATGTCCAGCGATATTTAAATATTTATTTATTCAATAAATTGGATCTGTGGTCCAAAAAAATTGAGATGGGCTTGGAAATGATATGTATTGAAAAACCTAGGGAGTCTACTTTAAACCCAGTTTAATCATTTGACCACCGTCATTTAGGGCCTTTAATTACCGGTCTCCGCTTTTAGTAAACCAGAGCTTTATAAAGTTGATCTGAATTCAACCGCCGGAGATTTTATCTTCCCCAATATTCGCTCCAGTGAGTCGATAAGTTTTGGAAATTCGCAAATGGAACGTTTGCGATAACGTTTATTGCAATGATGGTGCACGCTGACGCAACTCGTAATTCCGCAATAATCATTTTTATATAATGAAAGAAGGTATGTTGATAGCCAAATAAATAAATATACTCATTATTTCAGAGATCTAGGTTCATACAAGTAACTTTTTTAATAAAATAGGCGCTCCGGGAGTGCCGACAGAAGTGAAAACTTGAACAATTTACGAGATACTTATATACAGAGGTGTCGGTAACGGTAATAGTTTCGTAAGTTCAATGGTTTCTCTCATCTCAAAAAAATGCCAAACGCGCCTAAATAAGTTTTCACTTCATAAATAAATATAATCGACTTCAGGAAACAGAAAAAATCGAGTGTGCTTTAGACCACATGACTGAAGTAAAACTTCTTTTTCAAAATATTAATTTATAAAATTGTTCCATTACAAAAGTTCCACACGCCTGTAGGCCGATCAGTCTATGTTCATTTTGGACAGACGCAACTCGCACTCACACATTAACGTTTAAAAATATACGAAACGTAACTCTCTCTCTTTCTATCTTCACTAACTTAATCTCCCTCTTAACTTCCGTTCGCACTTTTCGTAACACATTCACCAGCTTACTCCCCAAGTCAAGCGCGCGTAAAGAAGTTTTACCTCAAAAAACCAAACTTCTTCTTAGTCATTACACTCTTGGAAGAGTGGTCGTGGTCGTCACTTCGGAGGTAGTGGCGCGCTTGACAATCCTTCGCCACTCCTCTCGTATTGCCGCTTTCCTGGTGCACTCGTGTAGGACCGTCAAGTGTTGCTTTGATTTGGTCCGTCCATCTCATTAGCGATCTACCGCGTGGTCGTGTACCCTCAACCTGCCCTGCACCACAAGGCGTTCAATGGACACCTCTCCACGTCGCGATACGTGCCCGAACAACGTGAGGATGCGAGATTGCACAGTAGAAAAAAGACCTTGATGCCGAGTTTTTTTTATGTTATTTGTGTGGAAACAGGCTTACGGCCCACCTGATGGTAAGCGGTCACTGTCGCCTATTGACACCGGCAACACCCGGGGTATTGTCGATGCGTTCCCTACACTGTAGAAACCTCTTTACATTTCTCTTGAAGCGTACCATGTCGTAGTCTAATGGGAAAACCTCAGATGGTAGCTCATTCCACATCTTGCAAGTAAGTGGTAGAACAGATCGCGTGAAGCGGGTGGTGCGCGATACCCAATTGTCGATTATATGTGGATTATTAGATGTGGACCACCGCACTTCTCGACAACGAAATAAAGCTCTTATTTCGTTGTCGAGAAGTGCGGTGGTAAAATCTCGACGACGGGATGAGATCAAATAGCTCCTCAGAACATTCCCCATTATACAGGCGGTAGAATACACTGAGCAATCTGATGTCACGGTGTTGACTCAGCGGTTCCAGCCTGTCGGCGAGTTTGGGATCACTGATGATTCTAATGGCTCTTTTCTGAAGGGAGTCAAAACGAAGCAATTGGTACTTTGGAGCTCCGTGCCAAAGATGGGAACAGTATTCTACGTGAGGCCGAACTTGCGCTTTGTACAGCAATAGCAGTTGTTGTGCCGTAAAATACTGTTTAGCACGGTTAAGGACTCCAAGTATTTTGGAGGTGAGCACAGCTCTTGCTTCTAAGTGACTCCCATACTGGACCTCATTAGAAATTTCGACTCCCTGAATCCCTATACTCGCCGAGACGGAGAGAGGAATGCCCTGGAACCGTGGAGCTATTGTAAAAGGGGTCTTCTTTGTAATGAACGCACAGACTTTCGTCTTGGTTGGGTTTAAGGTGACCAGATTAAGGTTACCCCAATCTGACACGCGCTCCAAAGAGCCTTCAACCTCAAACACAAGCCTTTGTCTGTTGTCTTCCACTTCCGACCGAGAGACGTTAGGGCGGCCAGTGTAGAAAGTATCACCCGTACTGTCATCTGCATAACAATGAAGGCCGCTTATGTGCAGCATATCATTGATGTGAAAACTAAACAGTGTGGGCGATAGCACTGACCCTTGGGGTACACCAGAGTTATTGGGCATTGAGTCCGAGCAAGAACCATCTACAACCGCTCTTATGCTCCGCCCGGATAAGAAACTGGCGACCCAACTGCAAAGTCCCCCGGGGAGGCCGTATGAGGGAAGCTTCGAGAGAAGCGCCTTGTGCCACACCCGATCGAACGCCTTCGCTGATGTCTAAATTAACAGCTAGAGCCTCCCCCCTACTCTCAACGGTTTCCGCCCAGCGGTGAGTGAGGTAAACTAGAAGATCACCAGCTGATCGCCCATGATGAAAGCCGTATTGGCGGTCACTGATCAGCTGGTGTTCCTCAAGATACCTAAGAAGCTGAGTATTAATTACTCGCTCCATCACTTTACAGAGTAGGGAGGTAATTGCTATAGGCCGATAGTTAGACGAATGGGTTTGATCCCCTTTTTTTGGGATTGGGTGGACATGTATCACTTTCCAAGAAGTCGGCTCGATACCAGTGGTATAAGACAATTCAAAGAGGGACGTAAAGACAGAACACAACTCAGGAGCACACTTTTTGAGCACAATAGCTGGAATGCCATCCGGCCTACTCGACTTTCTCACATCAAGGGAAAGGAGTTCCTTCCGTACCGTTTTCTGATGAAAACGTACCTCTGGCATGTAACTCGGACACCGAGGTATAACCGGTGCTGAAGCATTTCCGTCGAGGAGGGTCGAGTTGGAGGCAAAAAGAGATCCAAGGAGATCGGCTTTCTCTTTTGCACTATGGGCCAGAGATCCATCCAACTTGAGTAAGGATGGTAAGCGGGACTAGCAGAAGTTACCCTCAGCAGCTTTGGCAAGAGACCAGAAGGCTCTACTTCCAGAAGGATACCCCACCAACTGGTCGCCAATTCTGCTGATGTACTGCTTCCTCGCTATAGCCATGACCTTTTTGCTCTGTCTGGAGGCAGCATTGATTTTTTTTCTCAAACGGGAAACTTCGGAATCCTGGCACTCACGCGCTACAGTCCAGTTCTTCGGCACAAACCCGGTTGAACCATGGTTGACTCCGGTCATCAATACGCACCACAGAGTTGGGAATAAAACATTCAATACCCTAAAGTATGACATCTGCGACGGAGTCAGCGCAAGTGTTTGGGTCGTCCGTTGAGAAACATAGTTTCCTCCACTGGTAGGATGCGTAGAATTCGCGTAATACATCCCAGTCGGCTGTTCGGAAATGCCAAACCCTTCGCTTCCCGGGTTTACTAGTTAAACTAGGACGAACGGTCGGCACTGACGTGGTTACCAGGCAATGATGATGAGGATCCAAGAGGAGCCTCCATAGAGACCTGGTATTTATCCGGATGTGAAGTCACCACGAGATCAAGCAAGGATTGTACATGGTTCTCAACATCTGGAATCGTAGTTGGACAGGAGACCATTTGGGTAAGGCCATGAGAGATTGCAAAATCATGGGCAGTACTCCCAGCATGATCAGTGTACCGGGAACCCAGCCACTCAACGTGGTGAGCATTAAAGTCCCCGAGAACGATCAACTTTGCATTGGATTACTGCCCGAGTGCACATTCTATGCCTTCAGCGACGTGCTCAAATAGACGAGTTGTGTCTGAATCACCACTATGTGATCCATTAAGGCAAGCGTAAATACAGGTTTGACCCCCGTAATCGACGCGAGCCCAAAGACACGACAGGTCTGTAGCTTCAAGGCCGTTGAGACGGCGACAACAAACATCCTCCCGAACGTACATACATACCCCAGCTTTCAGGAGAAAATGCACTTCTATATATAGCCAGGGTAGAGGAGATAAGATGAATCAGCCGGGCAGGAGATTTGAGTCTCCGTCAAAAAGAGCAGGGCAAACTTGGCTGTCTCAAGATGATGATGAACAGCATTTAAGTTCGAGTGTAATCCGCGGATGGTGCAGAGGTCAACTCTGAGAGTGGATTTTGAAGCCGCTGGTAAACGTTTACTTTTATTTTGACTGGCCATGAGAAATAAAATAAAAAAGGAAAGGTAGTAAAGAGTACTTCAGCCAGAAATAACGGCAAACATTGCTTATACAAGGGCTCAGTTGTTTCAGATGTGGCTGGCTGGCGTGATGTACGAAAGGGCCCCCGATCCAACCTGAGAGCAGCTACCGGGTTCCACTCCGGTCTCTAACTCCGGTACGACAGTCACTCGCAAGCTTTTTTCGCGGATTGGCGGGACAGCCTCCCAGGGCGGAGTTTGAAAAGTTATCCCTGGGTTCGGGTCCCCTACTGACCCACGGGCGGCCAGCGGGCAGCCGTTTCATCGAGTCTCCCTGGACACCATGCCAACCCACCATCCCGGGCCAAAAAAGGCCCTTGCTAAGAGAAGACAACGGTCCCCAGTAATGACAGGAGTACTCTCTACCTGGGGGGGCACTGGCACTCCTACACTGATACCAAAACACGCGTACACTAGAAGTTTCGGCGTTTGACGGTAGACTCTAGTAGGAGGGTGGTAGCTAGCCAGGCGGACTCCTTTCGGAGCCCTACCACCAGCAGGTGACCGGGTTAGTCGGCTCTTACGACACGCTACCCGGCGGCGGAGGGGAAAATTGTATTCTTTCTCCGTCCCACTCATAGATAAAAGTAACGAGTTCTTGGAGTATGGGCTGGTTGGTACGGAATTCTGTCCATGTTACCCAAACTACTAAACCGATTTATACACGTCCATTTTGTAAGCTAGTACTAGCTAATAGAGAGATATCCCCTCATTTTGCATTGGAGGTTAAACAATAGAATTATAAACAAGACTTAATAAGTTTTTTGTCGTAAAATAACGTTTTCAAAACATCGTTTTATAAAATTCATAATCGGAACCACAAGCAGATTCAAATGAGCCCAAACACTAGTAGCCTACTATAATCCATTCAGAAGTTCCGTTGTCTAGCATCCGTCTCCATCATGAAACCACCTCCATAGAACCATATTATTTCATTGTCAACGAAGTTACATATGTATTCCAAATTTCAGCTCAATCGGTTGAGGGGAACGGGTTTAAAATTCAGTTGCAAGATTCCACCCGAACAAACATGCAAGTTAATAAAAAGCTTGTAAATAAAACGATACTCCTACATAGTGACAAACATGTTCATCACTCAGCTTGTCCTATGCAGATTGACTGTATTATAGCGCTGGTATTCCGTGGTTACAGTCAAAAGTAAAACAGGTTGTCTTGTTATTTACAATCCAGTGTTGACAACGGGAAAAGTTAATATTAAAACTTCAATTTAATCTTTCTTTCATAAAACAATAAGCATTATACAAAATATGACAGCCCTCTATACACGCAAGAGCCCTAAACAAAGGGACATACAAAACAAAGGAAAGCAGCTTGCATCAAATTAGTATCTTATTAGGATTCCCCCGACACAAAAACGAATTAAAAAAGGGTCTAATATGAATCCTTAGGAACATTGACATAATTATGTGTAGCGACCTCTTTCACTACATGGAATCTAATATTTTTACTAAAAGACGTTCATAAGTACTCATAACCATGATAGTTTCAAAAGTTATACGAAGAACTATTTTATCATCAAGCTAACCTACAGAGCGAGCGTCAATGCGGAGACGATGAGACGGCGACGACATCTAACGGCAATTGGAAGAACATATCCTAGATCGCGCAAACGAAATAATCTGAGAACTGAAACATATTACATTCTACCCTCGGCTACCGCGCGAGTAACAGCTGAGCGAGTTCATTGTACTTATTTTTGATAATTACGGATAGTTTTCTTGAGTTATTTTAAGTTTTAAAGTGTGAACCTTCTTTGATAAATAACAACAAACGTTCCTGTGTACTTTGTTCTTAAATTGACCCAGTGATAAAAGTGCTACAAGTGAATCAATTATTATCCATATCAAACCGACTAAAAAATTTCATACTTTACGAAGATAACGCGTAAGTGACGTACTTTCCACGGCGCTTAGGCCTTTTTGGACGCAGTATTATTGGCTCGCCACTTCTAGTTACATTTGTTATATTGAAATCACATACTTCGACGAGTCCCAATCTAACGAATGTACGCCGCACAACTTGTAAAGGAATTGTATTTACTTCTGGTGGCATATTGACAGGGAAAATGAATTCACTACGATGCGCAGGTTGCCGTAGTCAACTGAAAGGCACATCACTTTTGAATTGCAGTCGCTGCCCTGATAAATATCATTATACGTGTATGAATATTAGCAAAGAACAATACACCGGACTCTCGAAGGACTTTAGAGATACCTGGGTGTGCCCTACTTGCCGCTGCAAGGAACCTAAACGTGGTGACAACTCTAACACCCCAGTTCGTGGCGCAACTTCCTTGACGTCGCCGTCAGCACCGAAACAGTCTGGCGCTCGTATCGACAACGACGAGTACGATAACGTCACTCTTCGCGCAAACCCACGGAGCACTAGCAGCTGCCATTGTCTCTCTCCCGATCTGATGCGTGAAATTATAAGGGAGGAATTAGACAGAAAGTTCAACTCCCAGATTAAAGACATCTATACTAAGTTGACTAGCATCGACGAGTCTCTGTTGTTCTACAGTGCTGAATTTTAAAGAGTTAATCGTGAAAGTGAGACACAGAAAAAAACCATTGTGAGATTGCAAAAGGCCAACGAAGGCCTCCAGGTAACAAGTTGCAACCTATCCCACCGTGTACATCAGTTGGAGTTGCTTTCTCGCACTAATAACGTGGAAATACAGTGCGTCCCTGAACACAAAAACGAAAATATCTACAAAACCGTGCAACAGCTTGGTAATACGATCAAGTGTCCATTGACCGACGTCGACGTCCAATACTGCAGCCGCATCGCCAAGCTGAACTCCGGCAGCCCGAGACCGCGTTCGATATTGGTCAAGTTCAGCAGCCGCCGACTACGCGACACATTCCTCGCCGGTGTCATTAAATTTAACAAGAACAATCCTACCGATAAATTAAACACTGGTCATTTAGGAATTGGTGGCAGCAAGAAAAGCCCTGTTTTTGTCTCAGAACATCTGACATCGGAGCTGAAATCCTTGCATGCCGCAGCCCGTCACAGAGCAAAGCAGTTAAATTACAAGTTCGTTTGGGTGCGCGACGGCAAAGTTTTTGTAAGAAAAACAGAGAACTGTAATTTCGTTCACATTAAGAGCGCTGACGTTTTAGCCAGCCTGCCGTAATTTTTAAATTCGTTTTATATAGCCTTAAGAATTTTTTTTACAGGGTTTATAAATTTGTCTTTAATATTTTTATATAGTTAATAATTAAATTTAAAATTTGACCATAATATTTTTACTATAGCTATTTATATTTATTTGGTGTATTAAAATTTTAGTCATTTCTTAATTTATTGGCATCTTGTAGACTTATGAATATTTATTACCAAAACGTAAGAGGTTTAAGAACAAAAACAGTAAATCTTTTTAGCAATTTGGTATGTTGCAACGATGATATTGTAATCCTTTGTGAAACATGGCTGAACAGCAGTGTCTTTGATTCTGAATTATTCGACGATCGTTACAATGTTTATCGGAGAGACAGAGAAACCAGTGGTTTTTATAGCAAAAAAGACGGCGGAGGGGTGCTTGTTGCTGTTTCCAAACGGTTTAACTCAAAACGAGTACCGAGTTACGAATCCAAATGAGTATCTTTGGGTTGAGGTTGAATTACGTAGAACTGGAGGCATATTGGAAAATCTACATATATGTGCTGTTTATTGGCCTCCTCCCGTTAAAATGCATATTATGAATGAGTTTATATCGAATTCCAATCGGGTCATGGAGCAAATAGGTTCTGGGAACGTAATGTTTGTAGGCGACTTTAACCTGGGGACAATTGACTGGAATGTTCTAAAGAATATAGATTTCGATTTAGTTAAAGATACTTCAGTTGATAATAGCTTATTTACTAAGATGCTAGTTGAGTTTGCTATACTTAACGACCTGTCACAATTCAATTCCATACGGAATTGCAAAGACAGAATTTTGGATCTTGTCTTAAGTAACATTAAAATAGACAATCTTGTAGAGAGTGTTAATCCGTTATCTAAGGTTGACCCTCTCCACCCGCCTTTGCATTTTCAGGCTTTATTTGAAGATTTACAGGGTCTTTCTTTTAATGACACCATCTCACATTGTTTCCGCAAAGGCGACTATACCAAGATTATCAATTCTCTGGATGACTTGTGTTGGGAGGATGAATTTGATGGTTGTGTTACTGTGGACGACATGCTTGCAATTTTCTATAGCCGGGTTCATGATGTTATTTTGAAGTATATCCCTAAGACCATACGTCGTAGCAATAAATATCCAGTTTGGTTCTCGCGTGATCTTATAAACCGATTACGTGAAAAACTTAAGTATAGGCAGAAACTGCGAAAATATAACAACAATCCTCTGGACCAACTTTCATTTAAATTGGTTAAAAAGCGTTGTGATCATCTTTTGACAGTCTGCTATAATAGATACATTTCACAGCTTGAAGCGAACATGCGTTCTAATCCTAAACTATTTTGGACATTCATTAAGAATAAGAGAAAATGCCGCAGTAACTACCCTGCACAAATGTCGTTTGAAAAGGAAACTGCCACCAGTGGTAGTGACATTTGTAATTTTTTTGCCAAGAACTTTGTCTCAACCTACAGCTCTGATAACTTACCTAGCTCTAGTACTAAAGTTGAGACCTTAACAAACTCTTTTATGAGTTCTATCAAGTTTAGAGATGACCAGGTTCTTAAGATTTTAAAAAGACTGGATCATTTTAAGGGAGCTGGATCTGATGGCTTACCTTCAATCTTTGTGGCAAAATGCGCCCCTTCTTTAGCAAAGCCGCTCTGTTTAATTTATAATAAATCATTGAGCACAGGCATCTTTCCTAGTTTGTGGAAAGAAGCCTTAGTGATCCCTATTTTCAAAAGTGGCGAAAATGATTTGGTAAAAAACTACAGACCCATTTCAAAACTGCCCATATTTGCAAAGATTTTTGAGCAGCTGCTGCATCCAATTTTGTCTTGGCATATTAAACCTCATATGGACTCTCAACAACATGGCTTTATGAAAGCGAGGTCTACGGCAACAAACCTTGCTGACTTTGTTGACAAGGTTTCTTCATCCATCGACAATCGCTCGTCAGTTGATGCAATTTTCACGGACTTTAGTAAAGCATTTGACAGAGTTAATCATCAAGTCTTGCTTCGTAAGCTATCATTTTATGGTTTATCGGGACCTTTACTTTCTTGGTGTGGATCATACCTAGCTGGAAGAAACTCTAGAGTTGTTGTAAATGGTTTTACATCTGAGCCTTTCCCATGCAAATCTGGCGTACCACAGGGTTCACATCTGGGTCCATTATTTTTTAACTTATATATTAATGATATTAGTAGCTGTTTTTTGCACTCTAACTATTATTTATATGCGGACGACTTAAAGTTACTCAGAGAGGTTAATAGTGATAGCGATGCATCTCTACTTCAGGAGGATTTGCACTGTCTATGCGCATGGTGTATCGTTAACGGTATGGATCTAAATACAAAGAAATGCTTTTATATTAGATTCTCAAGAAGTGCAGTTTGCCCATCTAGGAAGTACTTAATTAATAATGAAATATTACTTCAAAAATACAATACAAGAGACTTAGGAGTTGTGCTCGACAGTAAGTTGAGGTTTGACCTTCATATCAAAGATATTGCCACAAAGGCTTGGAGATCTCTGGGTTTTGTCCTGCGCAATTGTAAAGGTTTTAAGTCACCAGAGGTCAAAATAACCCTATTCAATACATTTATTAGAAGTAGACTCGAGTATTGCTGTGTCGTTTGGAATCCATTCTATGATGTATACAAAAAAATACTAGAAAGAATCCAAAAAAGGTTTTTGTGGCACCTAACTTACGCTTGTCATAAAGGTAAAATCCTTCTTAGTTATGAGGATCGTCGGAATTCTTTAAAATGACCTCGTTAACGGATCGAAGTCACTTGCTGGACAATTTATTTCTTTTTAAGCTCGCAAACGGTACCCTGGACGCTCCGGAGTTACTCGCTGCCCTAAATTTCTCAGCTCCGTCTAGGTTGCCCAGGATCTCGAGATTTAATCCTTTTCAGCCAAGCTCTTCTAAATCCAATCTCGGTATTAATGCGCCTCTGAACAGGATAGTCCGCCAATATAATTGTGTGGCTAAGAGTAAGGGAGCTGACATGTTTGTTGGAACTGTAAGAATGTTTAAAAACAGCTTATCCCAGGTTAATCTGTGAATCATTCTTGTACTTACCTTTATGACCTGTATAATCATTTAATAAATAAAATATTATGATATTATTAATCCTAATCTAATTTTAAATTTTTTTTTTTTAATAATGTACATAGTTATGTAGTTGATAGGTACATATAGAATTTTATTGGTCTTAAATTTGTAAATAGGAATGAATTAACTTATTTGATTTTTTTTTTATTTTTTGTAGTTTTTTGTAGTTGTAATATAATGAAATGTATTGTTGGCAAGAAGTTAGTGCATGCCATCTTGGTTTACCATTAAAATACAATTAATTTACTCGCTCGGCATAAAATATTATTGCATGCAGTCTATCATCTGTGATTATAGTAGCACTAAGTTCTAACATTTATACTTGTAACCACTGGATATTCTCAGTGTATGCTGTGTTGATGATTCTTAATAAATAAAAAAAAATATATATATATAGAGTACTGTTGATAGGACCCTGAGCCAAATGACGCTCGGTTGTAGATCTCCCCTTTTCCTTGGCAGCTATCAACTTGTCGCCTGCCCTACATGTTTCATTACCTAGTAGCAGCAGTAGCAGTAATAGCCTTTTATCAGATCATGAGTAGTGTATTAAGTTTTCGTAAATTAGATTTGAATTGAAAGCAAATATTTCAGCTGATTCCAACGAACTTGCCCCAACTTTTGTATAAGTACATCTATTTTACAAGCTTTTTATTAACTTGCAATGTATGTATGTTTGTCCGGGTGGAATCTTGCAACTGAATTTTAAACCCGTTCCCCTCAACCTATTGAGCTTAAAGGAAAACATATATGTAATTTCGGTGACAATGCAATAATATGGTACCATGGAGGTGGTTTCATGATGGAGACGGATGCTAGACAACGGAACTTCTGAATAGATTATAGTAGGCTAATAGTGTTTGGGTTCATTTGAATTTGCTTGCTGTTCCGATTATGAATTTTATAAAAACTTGTTATGAAAAAGTAATTTCAACAAACAAAAACCATATTTAGATGTACTATTACAGAAGTTGGGGCAGAAAGGTTCTCGAGTAAATACCATGCATTGGAAAGTGTAGCGTAGGACGGCCATCGAGATGGAAAGATGTCCTGATAAAAGCTGCTGGGAGCCGTTGGGCGCAGGCCGCAAAAGATTGGTCACACTAGAGATCTCTAGAGAAGGCCTATGTTCAGCAGTTAATTCGCTCGCAAACATTCTATCGCTGATTATAGTGATGATAAAAACCGCGACGCAAAATATTACAGAGAAGACAAAAGGCGGGCATGATGTTTCTATAAGTTTTTCCTTTCTTTCCTGGTGAAGGAACAAGCAGTAAAATTGACTTCACAAAGTGATCCTTGTGGTTTTAATAAGGAAAAAGATTTGGATTTTGAATTTTTTGTATGAATGGGGCGTCACGTCTTTGCCCTGTCCTCGGCTCAGGTACGTCTCATGTCTGACCTGTTCCGAACGTAACCTCAATTCCATATAACCGTTGCCTCCAAGACATTTACATCCAGCCCTAGTAGTATGACCACCATAGAAATGCTTCCCTCTAAGAACGAACAGTAGAAAGACGACCGTATAAATGTTTATACTTCTTTTCTGGGTTCATGCTCCTGGCTGACAAGATACAGATACCAACAACAGAGATATGTGCATAGCATGGATGACTCTCGTCCCCCCAAGACGCGTCCATTTTGATGAGATAGTACACGCAAAGAGGGGCATAGCAAAGTTTGGATGTAAAGTGGATGGCGACTGATAAAAAACCTAAGTAGAAGAAGTGCTTGAGAGGAGGTAAAAGAACCATGACCATGGTCTCGTTTATAAGTCGAATAAGCTTCGGTTGTGGTATGAACCCCAAAATAGACCTAATGATTTCTTATTTCACGCCAAGGAGCCTAGGGTACCTAGATTTTCAAGCTGGTAACTACTTAGATAGAAGAGTAAAGTTTCTTTGAAGATATTATATTAAACGTCCTATTCAATAAAAAGAAATCGAACATCTACCCAATTTATCTAATCAGAGTCAAAGTGATAAATTATGAATGAGAACTGATCTGATCTCGATGGTTTTTGGGATTGATAAATTATCATTACTTGAACGGACAAGCGATTCCTAAACTGTCCTCAGTCAGTACTCACTCGGTCTCTCAGAAAATAGCCAAATAAAAGCTTTTTATTTCATACGATAACATCAACAAAATCAAAACTTTCTAAAAGGGACTCTCGTGAGCAATAGACAGCTAAGCTATCGATCGCCCTGCCAGTTGCCACCAACTTATAATTTAATTCTTACCTGTCTATTATTAAATAGCAGACGCCCTACTTCTAACTTCAATCGATACTTTGCACCATTCGATTATAGTGTCCCATAATCGGTACATCACTTAACTATTTCAAATTTCATACAAAGAATTTGTATCTTTCAGATTCTGAGTTTTCGATTTTAGAACGCGTGTTTTCTTTTATTGTTGTTCGCTGACTGAATATAAAACGGATAGCGGATAGCATAACTGTTATTTTGGTTGCATAGAAACTGTTTTTGGTAATCGCTGTGATTGGCTGAAAGATGTGACGTCGTTGACCTTCAGTGGGAAAGTTTTGTGAAGTTTTTTCAGGGTCAGATCGCCTAGTTGTTAACTGACTTTGGTTCTAGTTTGCATTGCAATCGATTTTGTAATTTATAGGGTTGAATTTAAATTAGTTTTTGAAGTGAAAACTGACCGGGAAAATTAATTTGAATTTGTGTTAGAAAGGGTTCCTATGTTGTTTGCGTATCAGACAAACCTTGAACTGTTTAAGAGTATAAGTCAAAGTTATAAGTAGGTACTTACACGGTACTATAAAAAACAAATATACATATAATAATATATAATTATAATTTTTTTGTTGAAAAATGACTTTTTTAAAACAAGCTTTTACAAAATTCATAATTGGAACGGAAGCAGTTACAAATGAGCCCAAACACCAGTAGTCTACTATACTTAATCCATTCAGAAGTTCCGTTGTCTAGCATCCCTCTCCATCATGGACCACTTCCATCGTACCATATTGCATTGTCATCGAAGCTACATTACATATGTATTCCAAATTTCAATTCAATCGGTTGAGAGGAACGGGTTTAAAATTCAGTTTCAAGATTCCACCCGGAAAAACATATTGCAAGTTAATAAAAACCTTGTAAAAAGCACTACCCTTCTTCTCTCAGTCGAATTAAACGTAGACTATGTCTCAATCCCGGTCTATATATCAAATCTCGTCGAAATCGGTCCACCCGTTTAGTCGTTATTATGTAACAAACGGACAGACAGACAGAGCAACAGAGAGTAACTCTGTCTGAGTTACTTGCGAATTTTTAATATTATTATGGATTAGTATGTATGAATAATTATGATGATTATATTCTAATCTTTTATTCATTTCAATTTCATTTCAATCCTGGTGGATTACCATGACGTCTTTTGGCGGGTTCCTATATCCGTCGGTAACCAGCTACGACTTGTTTCTCCTTGAAAACGTGTCATAAGTTTGACACTAGTTTGACACTTTTTCAAGGTGATACGAGTCGTAGTCGGTACCGACGGATATAGGAACCCGCCATTATTGTGCTTGTAATGTAAACATAAATTCGACTGAATATTTTCGGTGCGTACATAATGATAGACACAAAAGTGTTGCCAAAAAAGAAACACAACAAATTTTAAACAGCTTAGCTTAGGAAATTTGACCTTCGTTTTTATAACTCAACAAAGTAGAAACGATAGCCAGTTTAGCCATCGATTTATTGATCGCTATAACATTAGGTGTAGTTATTCCAGTATGTTATAGGCATCTTCCCTTTCCCTTCTCTAATAAAGTCATATAAACGTGAGGAATCACGCAAGGGTCGCCGCTGGGGCCTTTATGATATTATTTGTTTATAACCTAGGTTGTAATATTATGTTGCTAAGTTCACGAGACGATGACGGGACGGACAGGACACGGTCTGTCAGTTTAAATAGAAACTATCAGTTACTGGATTGTATAGTCCAGGCAATGATGTCAGAGAGTTTTCCCTACTAAAGGTCAAGGAGAGTTGTAGTTTGGTAGATTTGTACAGTAGGAACCTACATATTTTGAAAAGAACCTCACTATTTTGGCCCTTTTGGGAATCACAATGATATTTTTTACTTGCAAGCGACTTTGTTGTCCGTCTGTCAGTCTGTCTGTAACAGCTTATTATCTCAGCAACTGACGCTACAGACTTGAAATACAAAAATTTGGAAAAATTATATTTTCATTTTGATTGATAAAAAAGCTTTATTGGGTGTGGAGGGGATAGAAATGACAAAATAGAGCTACTAGGTCAAGTACCTAGGTATTTATTTAGGTATTATTGATCGAGCGAAGCGAGATCTCCAAATCAACTTAAGCAAAACGGCGTTGTATGTTATGTATGTTTGTTTGTCCGAGGAAAACTTTCGAAGTGTTTACCCGATCATCGTGAAATTTGATACATAGGTAGTGATGGCACGATTTTGGTGTGACTAGATGAGCTAATAATGTGGGCGGACGGAGGGGGGAGGGCGGGGGGGGGGGGGGGGGGGGAGTTGTTGAGGTATTGAAGTTCAAGAGAGGTAAAAAAGTAAATAACCGGTCAAGGTAATAACCTATGGTATTTGTGATTACATTTTGACCCCGTTTCTATTTTTAGTTTTTAAATTAATAACCATAATAAAAACTAAACTTTGACAAAATTCACATGTTACACCAGTGACCCCACAGTGCTGAAATTTGGTATGCGTGTAGCTTTAGTTGCGCAAATATAGGGAATAGTGTGAAAACCATAATAACTGCAATTTCTACCCCAAAAATGTTTAACCATGAACTCCCTTTACCTGTAATTTGAATGAAACTGTAGGTCAAGTACGGGTTATTAATTTCGTGGCACGATTTTGATGGTAAAAGATTAAAAATAATATTTTTTAAGTAAAACTTCTTTACGCACGCTTGATTTGAATAGTAAGCTGGTGAATGCGTTACGAAAAGTGCGAACGGAAGTTGAGAGGGAGATATAAGTTAGTGAAGATAGAAAGAGAGAGAGTTACGTTTCGTATATTTTCAAACGTTAATGTGCGAGTTCGAGGAGTGTCTGTCCAGAATGAACATAGATTTGATCGACCTACAGACGTGTGGGCAATTTTGTAATTAAACAATTTTATAGATTAATATTTCGAAAAAGAAGTTTTACTTCAGTCGTGTGGTCTCAAGCACACTCGTTTTTTTTTTGTTTTTATGGAAGACTCGCGAGGTTGGGGGGGACCACTAGTTACTTACAAAATTTTGTATTATTATGGCTATGTATTTCGTGTCCGGCCCGAAGGAGTATAAAGCTAACTATGTATATGGTAATAAATACGGAGTTGAACTCTACCCGCCAATGATATTAAAATTTACAATATCAAAGGGTAATTCAGATAACTTAGCATAGTAATTCAGATTTCAATGGTTTTACATGAAATTTGGTTAATGTTTTGACCATAAAATAATATACGAATTGTAAGTTAGATTAGGAAAGGCAACTGTCAGTCATTCAAGAATCGCCTCACAGACGAAGGACCGGAAGGAGGCAAAGACAGTTTCTTCGCCTTCTTCAGCTCTATGGGGGCCAGCGGTTCGGGTGCGGGGAACTCCGACTCAGAATCGCACAGGCCTGCTACGCTGAGGAATGTCCTCCATATTCCAGGACATTCTAGGACAGAGAGCAGACATTCACCGAAAATGCTGCGGTTGGATTCAACCGGGACCCCGTGACCCTGTCAGGTGCTAGTGCAGCATCGGCCCCCTCATCCGATGGGCGTTTTGATGCACTGGCACTGAGGTGAAAGGAATATGGGTGTGTTTTTAGTCGGTATGTCGTCGATAGCCTACGGAGAGTCCGACAGACCCCTTCAGCTCTCCCCGAGTTGCGAGTGCGTAGGTACGTAAAGCATTTTCCTATCATTAAAAAAATGTGGCACTTCGGGAGTGCCGACAGAAGTGAAAACTTGAACAATTACGAAATACTTATATACAGAGGTGTCGGTAACGGTAACGGTAACAGTGTCACGAGTTCAATGGTTTTTTCCCATCTCAAAAAATGCCAAACGCGCCTAAATAAGTTTTCACTACTTATATACATAAGTGTCGGTAACGGTAACAGTGTCGCGAGTTCAATGGTTTTTTCCCATCTCAAAAATTGCCTAACGCGCCTAAAGAAGTTTTCACTTCTAAAAAATCAGAAAAAGGTAGGCAACCTAAAATACTTCCTGCAATTTATCTATCATTTTCGTGAAAAACCAAAATCTATCGTTTGACCAAATATATGTAGTAATTTTGAGGAGTGTTATTTTTGAAACCAAGTGCTCACTCATTCATTTGTTACTTTTCCGGAGCTTGTAGCTCGAAAACGGTTGGGATTCTTGACACATACCAGTTAGTCCAGGTTATCTACGTTCATACTAAATTTGATCGAAACCAGTTCAGCCGTTACGACGTGATTGAATTACAAACAAACAAATAAATAAACAAATATCCAAACTTACGCATTTATTGATCGAGCGAAGCGAGATCTCCAAATCAACTTGGGCAAATCGGTGTGGTATGTATGTATGTATGTAGGATGTTTGTTTGTCCGAGGATAACTTTCGATGCGTTTATCCGATCATCGTGAAATTTGGTATATAGGTAGGGAGTGATGACACAATTTTGGTGTGACTAAAGCAGCTAAAAATGTGGAGGGGGGGTTGTTGAGATATTGGGATTCAAGAGGAGTTAAAAAAACAAGTGGCACGTCTAAAAAAAGCTCTTTGTGAGCAAATTTCGATCCTGTTTGTTTTTAGTTTAAACCTTGTAGTTTTAAGTTATTAGCCATAATAAAAACTGAACTTTGACAAAATTCACAGGGTACACAAGTGACCCTACACTGCTGAAATTTGCTATGCGTGTAGCTTAAGTGACTCAAATATAGGCAAAAGTCTGAAATCCATAATAACTGCCCTGAAATGTCTACCCCAAAAAAGGCTGTCCAAATTACATGAAATCCCGTTACCTTTTATTTGAATGAAGATGTTAGTCAAGTTAATTGGTTAATATTTTTCTTTTGTTTTTATGGAGACTCGCGAGATCTCAGTTCGGGGCGAACCACTAGTTATAATGTGATTATTATCACCTATGAGATTGCGGCAATTGTTGCACACCGTTGCGCGATAAAGACGCGTAATTCGACAGCTATACAATTGCAGTTAGAAATTGACTCTAAACTAGCGCCTTTTTTAGTATAATAATGGATCTATCGATCAGTAGTAGCGACGTATAGCATAACAATGATAAACATCCACAAAGCAATCCATTAGAAACATTGTATGCAGCCGCACCTTACGACGCCGATGCGACTGGGTGGAGACTTTGTGCTATGAATAAGTTCATGGACGGTAGCGAGAGCGATTAAACAAGTTAACAGCTACCCAGTTCTACAAAACTAATCGCTTCACTATGACAGTCGTCAGGTCGGTGGTATCGTCGCAAAATGGCTACTATACATACCTTTTGGTATTGTAACACATTTTGTATGTGTAACATCTTTCCTACTATCACACAGATGGCTTTCACGCCATCATGCGCAAAAAAACGGCATCGCTGATGAGCAGAATTCGGGGCAGTCGCAACAGCATCCTGAGGACAGTGGCTGAGTGCTGCACATCTCCGCTCTGGAAGTGTTTTGTGCGGAGGGTGATTAATGAAGGAAATAATTTCCTCAATTAATCACTCTTGGCACAAAATGGTGTTTTCTATTTTCACCCAGTGCCTATTTTTTATTTTTGCCTTTTTTATTTTTGTATATTTAGCTGTTCTTCTTTGTTGTTATATATATATATATTGTGTGTATTTAGTCTTAAGATATGGACTCTAGTTGTCTGAAATAAAATATTTTTATTTTTTATTTTTCTTCTCGGTTTGTGTGAGTGATTTTAGCAAAAGGGACGGAAATGTGTAATAGGGAACCGGGGAAGCGCGCGCTATTTATTTAGCATTGAGCGCGCGTGGTGGTCAGATATTACACATCATATGCGACTACCGTAAGGCTCGTAGTTTTTTTTTCATTGAATGCCGTTACTATGACAACACATTGGAAATTTGGCAGATTAGGGCAACGTAGGGGGGCGTGACCCCCCAAGCAGTTCTCAGTTATAGGCGATGGTTACCATTTAACAACAGGTGGGCCATAAACTTGTTCAATCTCCAAGTAGCATAAAATAAAATTAAAAAATCTTTAAATAATAATATTAAATAAATATTGCTATCTAGCCCCAAACTAAGCAGAGCTTGTACTATGAGAACCAGATAACTCATACATTTTTTTGTAAATACGTATTTATAGATATAGAGAAACAACCAGACCCGGTACAAATATCTGTAGATCATGCAAACATTTGTTCCGCGGCGGGAATCGAACCCACTACCTCCTGCATCTCAGCCGGCTAATCGCCCACTGCACCACGGAGGTTGTCCAGTGACAAATATAGTAATCTCACTAGTATATACAGGGTGTGGTGTAATGAGTGGATAATAGGGTACCTGCGGGTAGGGGCCATTGTGGCGGTTCAGAAAAATATTTGTTATGCTCAGTAAAAGTGCCTCGGTTTTTGAGATATTCGACATTTTCGAAATTTAAGAAATATTTCACCCTTCGTCACTATTTTTGGCGCCAAGACTGCAAATGATTTTTTTTTTCTATCTGTTTTTTGGATAGTATTCTTGGATAGATGTGCTATCGAATGGAAACTAACTAACCACGAGACAGATTATACTAGATATATATCTAGTATAATTTGTCTCGTGGTTATCAGAAACTACGAGTTCCTGCGTATTACAACATCTAGACATTTTACTCATTACAGGAATTGAACCTGTAACCTCTTGCGTAAGTCAGCCAGCACCCACCCACCACGCCTGGTCGTCAAACTTCACAGGTCATCTGTACCTATCTTTAGCGTGTTCTGTAGATGTTGTTGAAACTCAATTTAAAGGTAAACAATACAATGTTTAAAGTCTTGAAATAGCTACACTAATCTGCCCAATATAGTTATGTTAGAACCATATCACATTCACAAGCTTTCTGATGAAAAAAACGAGTGTACTTTAGACTAAACTGAAGTAAAACTTCTTTAGCTCCATCTAGTCATCATCATATCAGCCGTAGGACGTCCACTGCTGGACAAAGGCCTCCCTCATTGATCTCCAGGAACTACGGTTGTAAACGGCCTGCATCCAACGCCGACCTGCGGTTCTTACGGTTCCATCTAGTATCCTATAACATTTTAATCAAACCCAAAATCGGGTCCAATCTATCGCTTATGACAATATTTTGTGTCACCGCACTGTCTGAGTAACGGTAAAACTAATGCTATAAGGAAATGTCAACCTTATTAGTCGAGGCGCATACAGTAAGTATATAAGTTATTTACTGCTGCTGTCTGCCATCTGTTGTGGAATAGCTGAACTTTTTTGTAAATCAACTGGCTATGAAAGAAAGAGATGAAGAAACTGTGTGCTCGCACCTCTCAGACTTGCCCCTGCAGTAATATATGAAACGTAACTCTCTCTCTCTCTTTCTATCTTCACTAACTTATATCTCCCTCTCAACTTCCGTTCTCAAATCTAGGGTTAACGATAGATCGTAACGTGTCTTGTATTAGGATTATAAGCATTACATTCATTTGTAAATATACTCTGTGCACCGCCGCCCATTACTGCTTCGCTCTTTACTTTCCATCCAAAGGTTGCCTGGAAGAAATCGCTTTCAGCGATATTTCGTTATAAATTCGTTTTTCTTAAGTGTTCCTGGTGTACAATAAAGAATTATTCTATTCTATTCCGTTTGCACTTTTCGTAACGCATTCACCAGGTCACGCGTGCGTAAAGAAGTTTTACTTCAAAAATCGTTTCTGCATACACATAGACACAAGTTCGCCTATGATTGCCCGCTGGCGCTCATGCTTCAATCCTGACAGAGACGGAGACGCGTCTATTTCTATTACTGTGTTTCAACCGCCCCGCTGTCGCCTATAATTGTACGCTGGCGCTCGTGTCTCAGTCCTCACGGAAATTGAATCACGTCTTTTTATGTTACCTGCATTCTAGCTGTCATTCGTGGCTTATCCCTCACCGGAATGAAACTCCGTCTATTTCTGTTATAGCGTTTCAACCACTCCGCTGTTGCTTGTGCCTCAGCCCTCACCAGAACGGAAATGCGTCTTCGGAATGCGGAAATTCAGTCGGAAATTTCTGTTACTGCGTGTTAACCACCCCGCTATCACCTATAAGCCCGCTGTCGCTCATGCTTCAGCGCTCACCGGAACGGAAACGTGGCTATTTTTGTTACTGCCTTCCAACCGCCCCGCTCACGCCTATGACTGTCCGCTGTCGCTCGTGCCTCAGCCCTCACCGGAACGGAAACGCGTCTATTTCTGTGTCGATTCGTACCCTGCCTACCTGCCGGCATTACACCTCAGTGTTGCTACTAACGGTAATGTATTTCTGTTTTATAGTTTCAGCGAAGACTTTGTCGCTGATCGTAAAGTTAAAATTACGTAAATTACTTACTAGAAATGTCATTCGTCCGTTTCTCGTACTGATTTGTTCCTGGCTATCCGTGAAATTTAGACAAGGTATTGTATTTTCCTCAGCTTATTTTTATCATGTTCTCACTGCCAGATATTTTAAGAACAGTAGAGTTCCTTGTGAAAGGGCTCGCCAGGGGAAGTACTACCATACCTATTTCTGCCGCCAAACAGCATTGCTGTGCTTCGGTTTGAAGGGTTGCCGGTGAAATTGCAAGCATACGAAGTGTTACTCCTGTATGTCTCAAGTTGATGGACGCAGTTGCATTGTAGTGCACGTATATTAGGTGCGTGACTTACGTGGCAATTTTTTTTATAGGCGATGGTTACCACTTAACATCAGGTGGGACACAAGCTTGTTCCACCTATTCGTATAAAAACCATGCTCTGGTATTTAACGTATAAGGAATACCACAAGTCTTCGGCCGTGATTTGTACATTTTTATATGATGAAATGGTTATTTGGTACATTTGGATGAAATATCAATTAAAATACAGAAATAACAAGTGTTTCTGATACTTCAATAAACTCTTCCGTCCGTCCATCCGTCTTCGCCGGAACGCACGCATAGGTACCGTCTCTTTTATATAACATCCTTTTTAACCCTTCTTCTTCCGTCTATCTTAAGGAACGTTTTGAGTTTCTCCACCAGGATGGTTTCGTAAACTTGGCAATTTTGGAACGAAACTCATTTCCTACTTATCTATGTATTTTATTTACCGTCAGTACCCTCATTTTTTGGATGTCACCTTTTCCTTGATACCTGGGGGTAACGAAAACTCTCTTTTGACGTTTGCCTTTGAAACGTCTCTTTTGACGTTTGCCTTTGAGACGAGCGGACGCGAAGCTTCTGGAAAATTATATGCGGAAATTCATCTACATCAGAAAACTTAGTTTTGAAGTGATCATAGTTCATCATCGGCGTCCTCAACTAACAAACAAATTCCGCCAAATTCATCACATCAATAGCTGATAGTTAGAGAAAATACGTGCGCCGCGTGCATCACCACCGTATTCCTTTTTCTCTTTTGCCAACCTAGGCTATAATGATCGCAATTTGCGTTCTTCAGATTCCTTCCAACTTTAAACTCCTGTCCATACGACAGATTTTTATGGTCGATCCTTGATTGTACCAGCCATACGATTGTGGAACGCTTTGCCCTTCTCTATAAGAACATCCAAGTCTATTAGTAATTTTAAAACAAAAGTTCATACCCATTATATGTCCCTGTGTTGAAGTTGTAACCAGGCTTGTTGAAATAATATCAATATTTTCATTCGATATATCAATATTTTTAGGCGATATATTTTGATTTGATACTTCGATATAAAATATTTAATATCGAAAATCGTATCAATAACTTTATTTTTTTCTTAAATTAAATTTAAATTAATAATAGAATTCGAAGCCGTAAAAGATTTGAACGAACGGAAAAAACTGTCTATGACTAGTATGTTTTGTTTGTGTTTCATATGGGTGTTGTGTGCGGCGGCCATCATGCGTCGCTGTCACCGTCACTCATTTGTGAGTTCCTTTGCGTTGTGTGGTCACATGGTACATAAATAATATCAATCTGAATTGTTTGTTTGCTTTTTCTAATTCAGAATTCGTGTTCTGTGACGTGACTCATGTTATCATCTAGCAGTAGAGCTGTATGGAACGTTTTTAAGAAAAACAGTAAAGATGCATCTCACATGCAATATGTGTGGTAAAAACTACAAAAGAAGTGGCAATACCACAAATTTAGCCGCAAACAAGCATAACAATGCATTTTCAGACCTTGGAACTTGGTTTATTTATGTGTAATTACTATCACTACCTATTATTGAGCGTGACTGAACTAAATACATAATAATTTTAAAACAACCAAATCTCTGAAAATTTGCCCGATATATCGATATTTTATCCTCGAGATATCGAGGTCGATATTATTTTAATAAATATCGATATATCGATATATTTTTTCACTTTCGACATTCCTAGTAACTGCCTGTTAGTTCATCATAACCATTCTTAAGTTTGCTAATATTAAATTTGTGTTATTATTATTTCAGGTTTATAGTATGTAGGTAAGTTTTTAATTGATCGAGGGAAACGAGACCTCCAAATCAACTAGGGTAAATCGGTGTTGTTGTATGTTTGTTTGTCCAAAGATAACTTTCGAAGCGTTTGTCCGATTATCGTGAAATTTGGTATACTTATTGGTAGGTAGCGATAGCATAATTTTGGTGTGACTAAATGAGCTAAAAATTTAGGGGGGGTGTTGAAATATTGGGGTTCATGAGGGGTAAAAACAAATAAAATGGTACTATCCGGTCAAATGGCACATCTAATAAAAAGTCTAAACTGAACTTTGACAAAACTCACAGGGTACACTAGTGGCCCCACAGTGCTGTAATTTGGTATGCGTGTAACTTTAGTAACACAAATTTAAGCAAAAGTCTGAAATCCAGAATAACTGCAATTTGAACTGCAAAAAAGAAACATAACATGAACTCTCGTTACCTGTAATTTGAATGAAACTGTAGGTCAAGTATGTGGTTATTTATTTCAGGACACTATTTTGATAGTCAAAGATAGTCGAATACTTTTTTGTTTTTATGGGAGACTCGCGAGATCTCAGTTCGGGGCGAACCACTAGTTTATCTATGTATCTATGCTTAAAAAAATCAAAGCAGATAGCAGAAAGGAATCTTCTGGCTCTGTTATTTTGACCTCAGTGTACCACAAGAGGGTGATATTTTTAGCTTGACCACACCCTTAGGGAGGGAACATTACCTAATTAACTAACCTGTGGATAACGTCGTGGACTATAGTATCAATAGTTCACACATGACCGCTTACCATCGAATCTAGGGCTAAAATTGCTGCTATGAAGCTGTGCATCCTAGCTAAGGTTTGGCGGTACTTCTCACCGGGACAGCTGCTCAGTCTCTACAAAGCACAAGTCCGCTCATGTATGGAGTACTGCTGCCATCTCTGGGATAGCTCGGCCAAGTATCAGCTTGAAGCCCTTGATTCGATTGAGCGACGTGCTGCTAGACTCATTGGTGATGACTCACTAGTGGAAGCCAATTTACAAAGTCTAGAGCACAGACGCCGAGTAGCCAGACTTTCAGTTTTTTACAAGATACATTTTTGTGCATTACGCAAGATCTTTATGACCTTATCCCTCCTTCCCCCTTCCACCACCGGACAAGCAGACGTACCGAGAAGTACCACCCGTACCTGGTCGGCATACCTTGCCGTACCAAACGATTTGCTTTAAATTTTCTTGTTAGCACAACTACGGAGTGGAACTCACTTCCGGCGTATGTTTTTTCAAACCAGTGTAATCTTGGAGTCTTCAAGTCCAGAGTGAATAGGTTCTTTCTAGGCAAGCGTGCTCCATCTTCGATCACACCTTCACTTACCATCAGGTGAGGTGGTGGTCAAGCGATTGGCATCATCATCCATAAATAAAAAAACCATCAGGTGGGCCGTAAGCCTGTTTCCCCACAAATAACACTAGTGGTTCGCCCCGATCTGAGATCTAGCGAGTTTCCGATTATAACAAAATAATATTATTTGTCATATTTGACTATCAAAATAGTGCCATGAAATAACCAAATTACTTGACCTGCAGTTTCATTCAAATTACAGGTAACGGAAGTTCATTTAACGTAGTTACACGATTTTGGGGTACAAATTGTAGTTAGTCTCGATTTTAGATTTTTGCCTATATTTGTGTCATTAAAGCTACACGCATGCCAAATTACAGCACTGTTGGGTCACTGGTGTATCCTGTGAATTTTGTCAAAGTTCATTTCTCATTATGGCTAATAACTTAAAACTACAAGGTTTAAACTAAAAATAAAAACGAGGTCGAAATGTACTCACAAATACCTTTGATTAAACGTGCCACTTGTAAATTATATTTATATTTGATTGACAAAAAAGCTTAATTAGTGGGGATAAAAATGACAAAATAGGGTTACTAAGGCAAGAACCTAAGTATTTTTTAGGTATTATGGATCGATCGAAGCGAGATCTCCAAATCACCTTGGGCAAATCGGCGTTGTATGTATGTATGTTTGTTTGTCCGAAGATAACTTTCGAAGCGTTGATCCGATCATCGTGAAATTTGGTATATAGCTAGGTAGTGATGGCACGATTTTGGTGTGACACAATGAGCTAAAAATGTGTGGTGGTCGTTGAAATATTGTGGTTCAAGAGGGGTAAAAAACCAAAATAGGACTATCTGGTCAAGTGGCATGTGTAATAAAAGGTATTTGTAACATATTGACTCAGTTTTTATTTTTAGTTTAAACCTTGTAGTTTTTAAGTTATTAGCCATAATAAAAACTGAACTTTGACAAAATTCACAGGGTACACCAGTGACCCCACAATGCTGAAATTTGGTATCCGTGTAGCTTTAGTGGTAGTGTAGTGTATATATAATATTATATTGTTTTTATGGGAGACTCGCGAGATCTCAGTTCGGGGCAAACCACTAGTTCATTTATTTTACTTATTTTCAGGTGACAATTTAAACTCGCTTTACTATCTAAAACACTACGCTGAAGGGAAACGGCGAGACAACAACCCACAGTTTTTTCATCTTCTTTAGAGTAAACGGTTCACTTTACAATTTCCTTTCCATCCAAAGGTTGCCTGGAAGCGATCTCTTTTAATAAGACCGTCCATTTTACCTTTAAATAAATAATGCGGGACATTTCACACAGCGCCATCTAGCCCCAAAACTAAGCAAAGTTTGTACTATGGGAACCAGATAACTGATAGAATTAAGGTTAAATATTACACTCTACGAAGAGGGGTGAGTGGTCCGACCAATACACGTCATGTTGTACCCATACTTTAATCACAGTATCTTCTGCCGATTTGGTAGTTAGGCAATGGTCCAACCACCTCCTACAACTATGGGTGTCACTGGTGAAAGTACTCGTATATGTGTTGAAAAAGTGTTTTTACTTTTTTCTTTTTACCAATTAAAAGGCATATTAACGCAATGGTTAGACACGTTTGATTATGCCGGTATAGAATACTTACTTATATAAACTTGAACATACACACAATCATACACATACACACACATACACACTTACACATGCACAAACATATACACACACGCAAGACACCCACATACTCACACACATGACCCACGCTTTCACTCACTTAAACACTGATGCATACATGCAAGCATGTGCGCTATCCAACAATACATTTCTTTGCTTGTATTTTCGTTCGTGTACCAGTAGACTGTAATATTTATATCATGTCATTCAGGAGAGAACTGTTTCCTAGACCACAGCTTACGCTTTTCTGGGAAACAGGGACACAACTCATCTATGTAACATTTTATGGTCACAATAAATATATTTCAATTTTCTATTTCTATTTACTCCATTGACGAGTTTTGTAAGGACAAGTCTTTACCCGACGCAAAACTTTTATTTATTATGTTATATTATTTGTAGTAGGTATCATTTTGTAATTTTGACATGTTATGATTGTTTTTTATCCATTTTTTTTTACTTTAATTTGACATTCATCATATCAGCCGTAGGACGTCCACTGCTGGACAAATGCCTCCCTCATTGATCTCCAGGAACTGCGGTTGGAAGCGGCCTGCATCCAACGCCGACCTGCGGTTCTTACCAAGTCGTCTGCCCATCTTGTGGGTGGACGTCCTACGCTGCGCTTGCCGGTCCGTGGCCTCCACTCGAGAACCTTTCGGCCCCATCGGCCATCTGTTCTGCGCGCTATATGGCCTGCCCATTGCCACTTCAACGTGCTAATCCGTCGGGCTATGTCGGTGACTTGAGTTCTCCTACGTATCTCCTCATTTCTGATTCGATCCCGTAGAGAAACCCCGAGCATAGCGCTCTCCATAGCTCGTTGAGCGACTCTGAGCTTATTCATAAGGCCAATAGTGAAGGACCACGTCTCGGTTCCATATGTCATCACTGGTAACACACACTGATTGTAGACTTTCGTCTTAAGGCACTGAGGTATGTTGGACGAAAAGACGTTGCGAAGTTTCCCAAACGCTGCCCATCCGAGTTGGATTCGACGATTGACCTCTTTCTCGAAGTTGGACCTACCTAATTGGACTGTTTGTCCTAGGTATACATACGCGTCGACAACTTCAAGAGCCGAGTTCTCAACCATAACTGGGGCAGGGACGACATGGACATTCGACATGATTTTCGTCTTGTCCATGTTCATTTTAAGTCCTACCCGTTGGGAGACTCGATTTAATTTGACATTAAGCATTATCAATTATGGTCTGTTAATTATGGTCTCGTCCAAAATTCCCCAGAGGCTGAAGACTAAAGTCTTCAACCAGTGTATGTTGCCAGTGATGACATATGGCACTGAAACGTGGTCCTTTACTCATGGCCTCATTACCAAGCTCAAGGTCGCTCAACGAGCTATGGAGAGGGCTATGCTCGGGGTCTCGAGACAAAATCCGCAATGAGGAAATCCGCAGACGAACTAAAGTTGCCGACATAGCAAAATTAGCAAGTTGAAGTGGCAATGGGTAGGCCACATCGCTCGTAGAACCGATAACCGTTGGGGAAGAAAGGTTCTAGAGTGGAGACCACGGACTGGAAGACGCAGCGTAGGCCGGCCCCCCACAAGGTGGACCGACGATCTAGTACGAATCGCGGGGAACCGATGGGCGCAAACGGCTACCAACCGCTCGTTGTGGCAATCTAAGGGGGAGGCCTATGTCCTCATTTTTTCATGATTTTCATTCATTCATCTTTTAGAATGAATTTCCTACATATACATATTTTTTACTGTACCAAATGTTCCGACACAATATGTATTGTTTGCGAATTAAAAAAACTAACACATTAACTTTATGTATACTTACGCATGACCAGTTTTGTTATCTACAATAACATACTTAAAACAGTAACTATAAAACTTAACATTTCTCTACAAAACAATTCATTTGGGTGAGCATTGAAATCGTCTAAAATAAAAACAGTCTTACAATCGGCATTGTCATCGATTAACGAGCTCAAAGCACCAAGGCACCCCGTGAAGACGGGCAGGTTCTCAGTAGCGTTTACTGGCATGTTAACCTATACGTTTTTTTTTGTAAATACATACATGTAATTTATAAACAAACAGTTAAACCCGAAACAAATATCTGTAGATCATGCAAATATTTGTTCTGCAGTGGGGATCGAACCCGCTACTTGCGTCTCAGCCGGCTATTCGGCCTCTGCGCCACGGATGTCGTCATAAAAACTCCTTTTTGTACACCACAAAAGAAACAAACATACATTTTAAAATACACAAAGGCACAATTACAATGGGCAGGTATCTTGCTTGGAAGCGATTTCTTCCAGACATTCTTTGTATGGAGAGGATTTAAAAATATGACTATTAAAAATTACCCTTTTTTTCGCAGTGACTGCTTCTTCTTCTTAGCGTGTCAATAGTTCTAAGTTTTCATTTATACTATGTTGGACAGGTGTTTGGCCACAACAATAGCATTAGGTGAGGCGGTTATTAGGTCCTCCATCGTGCAGGTGTTCGGACACAAAGGGCACAATAGCAAGTGCTGCATTGACTGCGCAGGATCATCGCACTGCGTTAAGTTAGGGTTCCTGAATCCCCATTTGCACTTATTCAGTCTGCAGCGGCCAACCTGGGTGCGGAGCCTGTTTAAGGATTTCCAGACTGGCCACGGTAAATCGTGCCCGGGTGGTAACTGTTCCTGTGGGGTGATAAAATCAGGCTTGATTGCTAATAAGTATACGACAAAATACGACCAAAATCAACTGCAAAATTAATTTCGTATTTTATTATACAGGCTACAGAACCCTTCGCTGCACATGGTTCGACACGCACTTTACAAATTGTATTTATTTTAAGTTGAGTTTATATGTACGGCTTCCGATTAACGAGCCGTGCATTGTTCTTTGAAATTACGTTACTAATGAAGTATTAACGCCCCCGTAAACGTGATTTACGTCTAAACGTGAATCGTTACAAGGCTATTTTAGAGAGGGCTACATTGTTACACTTACCTATACCTATATATCCAGAGATACATTGTGTACTATATTTTCTATGTTGCAATGTTTAATAATAATATAAGGTTTTTTTAATACTTACTTCTATATTAATACTAGTTGACTTCGTACCGCCTTGACATGCATATGACGCGGGCTGTCAATATACGTCACCCCGGTACAATTGAAAATCTGCTATCATTATGTATGAGGGAATGAATTTTCTTCATAATATCTTTTTGCGTTTTTTTTCCCGATATTTTAATAGTTATTCTGCTATTCGGGGCGGAGACTAATCCAACAAATCAAAGATCATCAAAATCGGTCCAGCCGTTCTCGAGTTATAAGTTCGCACGCGTAGTTTTTCCATAAAAACATTACCCTTCTTCTGCGCAGTTGGGTAAAAAGCAGCCTATGTCACCCGGGGATAGTGTAGCTTCCCAACAGTGAAATAATCTTTTAAATCGGTTAAGTAGTTTATGAGTTTATTCATTACAAACATACACACAAAAATACAAATCTTTCCTCTTTATAATATTAGTATGTACTAGCTGACCAATCCGCGGCTTGGCACGCGTGGTCTGCCAACAAAAAGTTACTTAAAGTTATTTATAGTTAAAACGAATATTTACTTGTTCCCTTCCGATTTGTTATATCGAGGTTGCACTGTAGATACGAGTAGGTTACGACCGGGAGTGACACATAGGTTACTTTTTAGCCAACTGCGTAGAAGGACGGTAATGTTCTTATTCAGCTATTATATTAGCTTCCGCCAGCGGCTTCGCACGCGTGGTTTGTCAACGAAAAGTAACCTATGTGTTAATCCAGGTTATAATCTACGTACATACCAAAATTTCATCGAAATCGGTTCAGCCGTTACGACATGAAAAAGTAACAAACATCTACACAAAGTTTCGCGTTTATAATATTAGTGGGAAGTGGGATAGAGAAACAACCAGACCCGGAACAATCATCTGTTGATCATGCAAACATTTGTACCGCGTCGGGAGTCGAATCCACCCGTCTCAGCCGGCTATTCGCCCACTGCGCCACGGAGGTAGGAAAATGTATCTATCATCATCATCATCCACAGCCTGACTTCACCCACTGCTGGGTATAGGCCTCCCCAAGTTTGTGCCATCCACCACGATCCTGCGCTAGTCTCACCCACTGACGACCCGCGACATTTACGATGTCGTCCACCCATCTCGCTGCTGGTCGTCCTACCGTTCTATACCCGCTCCTCGGCAACCATTCAGTCACTGTCCTGCTCCATCTGTCATCACCACGTCTAGCTAAATGTCTCGCCCAAGACCATTTGAGCTCTATAACTCGAATCCCAACGTCATCTATGTAGAATGTATCTATATAGTCTATTAATTTAGATTCCCTACATAAATAAGACAGCGTCAATAACTCAACAAATGAATTTATTTTATTAATGTAATTTTACTCGATTCTTATCAAGCCTGTTGATTAATATTGATCAATTTATTACAGTATCGAGTAATTAAAACAATCGAATAGATTAAGCTACAGTATTCATTCACATCCTGAAATGGTTCCGTATGCCGATAAAATCTGGTACAGTCGTACTATTAAATCTATTTCTTTAAGTAACACTTTTTTACGCACGCTTGACTTGGGGAGTAAGCTTTACGAAAAGTGCGAATGGTAGTTGAGAGGGAGATATAAGTTAGTGAAGATAGAAAGAGAGAGAGTTACGTTTCGTATATTTTTAAACGTGAATGTGCGAGTGCGAGTTGTGTCTTTCCAGAATTAACATAGGCTGATCGACCTATAGACGTGTGGACAATTTTGTAATTGAAATATTTTATAAATTTATTTGAAAAATTAATTAATAACTAATATTAATTTATTTAAATTTATTAATTTATTTTGAAAAAAAAGTTTTACTTCAGTCGTGTGGTCTAAAGCACACTCGTTTTTTTATAATATGTTACTATTAAGGTACTTTATGGATTTTACAGCTTAGTGTGTTTTGAAATATATATGTACCTACTTTAATTGAAGATTTACATCAAAAATCAATTTTTTATTTACAGTGTGATTTTCATTTGACGGTATTTCCAAAGAGTGCCGCCCAATCCACAGCTGACTGTCGAGAGTTGACAGCTTAATAAAATTTGTCTATTTTTGGGGTAAAATTCGAATAGTTCTCAAAAGTAAAAATGAAATAACTTGCAATTTATTTGATATACATGTTTTTAAATATCTGCCCTACTTTTATTTATATGTCGGAATCACGGACTTCACTGGACGCGCAACTCAGCCGTTTTCGCCTTTACCCCTCTTGCCACGAACTCAGTCATTTTGCCATAGTAAACGAAATTGTCTTGTCAGTGTGACTTTAGTTCTCGAGGACAAAACAGTGAAAAAATGACGAAGTGAGCCGTATTATTTTGTAAAAGCTATAGTGGCCGAGCAGTTAATATTTCTTTTTATCTGTGAGTATAATTTTATCCGATTGAAGCCACTATATTTTCATAAAATCAAATAAATATGTTACGATTACTGCAAATAATACGCCACTTTTAAAAGTACTCAATTTTTTGGGCAGTGTAGCCGAAATTGTGGTACACCAAAATGAGTCGGATTATAATGTCATTTAGTTTTCATTCTTCATTACGTTCATTCTAATCATATGGTGATAGGGCTTGACACTATCGATAAAAATATCGATATGAATGAATGAACGAACTCACACACTTTCTGATTTTCAACTGATCCGTTAAGAAAGAGAGAGTGGGTGAAAGCAGTCCACAGAGCTTGGATTCCAAGAAAACATAGGTATGTATGCAGTTTACATTTTAAACCTGAGTGTTACAATAAAAAGTCTAACAAATAAAGGAAACTATGTAAAGATGCTGTTCCAAAATTAAATTTGCCAGAATTTGTAAATAGAGCTTCAAATACCGGACACAGCTCTCCTAATCATCATCATCATCAACATAATGATGGTGATGTTGTTTTACAATGTGGTTATCCATACTAAATAATAAATTCAAAAGTAACTCTGTTTCTCTGTCTGTCTGTTTGCTACTTTTTTATACATTTGGATATGTAACAAGCATATGGTTCACCCGTTACCACGACCGACGTTATCTTTATAGAAGATGTAAGTACCTGTTAAACTGACTTAGCGTCACCATCGCAATGGCGCAACGGATTTACGTTACTAAAATTGTTTATTGGAAATATTTCGATTATCGGATAAATACACAGAATACCCGGCTGAGACGCAGGAAGTAGCGGGTTCGATCCTCGCCGTGAAACAAATATTTGTATGATCTACAGATATTTGTTCCGGGTCTGGATGTTTTTCTATATGCTTATCATAAGTATGTATTTACAAATGAACATGTTTAAATTTTACGTATTTGTATGATTTGAAAACTCCTTAAATCATATTTAGCCACTAAATACGTTTAGGCATCGTTGCGCACTCGCGTCATATTTTTTTTTGTGTTTTGGGAGACTCGCGGGATCTCAGTTCGGGGCGAACCACTAGTAAAATTAAGTTAAAAAAAATAATACGGTGATTTTCGACCATTGTGCACTGGCTAGTAAATACTAAATAACTAAGTCTGACTACATTCCAAATACTCTAAATACCATTCACCTTTCAATGCAGCTCGTGCATAAAATTACATTGCAATGTCATACAGTGCGAATTTATTATACCCTTAATATGGAGTAAGTAGCTACCGTGCGTTACTTGAAAGGGGTATTTGTAGACTCGTGCTCAGTTCTCACGACACACTGTAAAACATAAAAGTTTAGAAACCCCCCTCTACCGCAGTCGGACAGTAGACTCAACAAAGTCGAGTTAGTTACACCATTTATAGCTCGAGAACGGCGGGGCCGATTTTGATGATTTTTGATTTGTTGGATTTGTCTCCGTCCCGAATAGCAGAACACTTAACTATTAAAATATCGGAAAAATTCACGCGATAATAAATTATGAAGAAAATTCATTTTCTCATACATAGCTGCAGATAACGTTGGCCGATTGACAATTCAACGCTCAACGAGCTATGGAGAGGGCTATGCTCGGGGTTTCTTTGCGTGACAAAATCCGCAATAAGGAAATCCGCAGAAGAACTAAAGTTGCCGACATAGCTCTCAAAATTAGCAAGTTGAAGTGGCAATGGGCAGGCCACATCGCTCGTAGAACCGATAACCGTTGGGGAAGAAAGGTTCTAGAGTGGAGACCACGGACTGGAAGACGCAGCGTAGGCCGGCCCCCCACAAGGTGGACCGACGATCTAGTAAGAATCGCGGGGAGCCGTTGAGCGCAAACGGCTACCAACCGCTCGTTGTGGCGATCTAAGGGGGAGGCCTATGTTCAGCAGTGGACGTCTTTCGGCTGATGATGTGATGATGATGATGATGATGTGATTGACAATTCTACCAGCGACGTATATTGGCAGCCCGCAGCATGTCAAGGCGGTACGAAGTTCGGCGGGTCAACTACTCGCGCTAATACTATAAATGGGAAACTTTGTATGTTTGTTTGTTTGTTACTCAATCACGTTGTAACGGCTGAACCGATTTCGATGAAATTTGATATATTGCTCGAGACGGTCGACAATTGTTTTCTTTACTTCTTTACAAAACCCTTCTCGGCAGTTACTGTGCTAGGCCTAATGGAAAGCATTGAGATCATCTCGCCAGCGTCTAGTAGGCCTTCCTTATTGATCGAGCGAAGCGAGATCTCCAAATCAACATGGGTAAATTGGCGTTGTATGTATGTTTGTTTGCCCGAGAATAACTTTCGAAGCGTTTATCCGATCATCGTGAAATTTGGTATATAGGTAGTATAGGTAATTTCACGATGATGTCAAAACAAAATTGTACTATCACTACCTACCTAATAGGTAGGTAGTGATAGTACAGTTTTGTTGTGACTCAACGAGCTAAAAATGTGTAAGGGTTGTTGAGATATTGGGGTTCAAGAGGGGGAAAATAACATAAATAGGATTACCCAGTCAAATGGCACGTTTAATAAAAGGTTTTTGTAAGTTTATTTCAGCCCCGTTTTTATTTATAGTTTAAATATTGTAGTTTTTAAGTTATTTGCCATAATAAAAACTGAACTATGGCTAAATTCACAGGGTACACCAGTGACCCAACAGTGCTGAAATTTGGTGTAGCTTTAGTGACACAAATATAGGCCAAAGTCTGAAATCGAGAATAACTGCAAAAAGTATATCCATTTAACATGAACTCCCGTTACCTGTAATTTGAATTAAACCGAGATCAAGTAAAGTGGTTTTATTTCGTGCCACAATTTTGATAGTCAAAGATTACGAATAATGTTTATTCGTTTATATGGGAGACTCGCGAGATCTCAGCTCGGGGCGAACCACTAGTGTTATATAAATGAGGGATTTTGCTTCATAAATTATTTTAATAATAACTAGTAAAAACAATGAATGTCCGTCCCAATTCACGGATGTGGAACGGTACTAGACCAAGGTGACACGGTGTCGTGCGTGACTAAACGTGGTAGGTCGCAGCTCCATTGGCATACAACTTTAAATCGAACTACTGAAGCTTGTTAAACTATAATTTAAGATATAACAAGTACCTTTTTTTTGTCAACCTATATTGTCCCACTGCTGGGCAAAGGTCTCCCCCAAGTCTCTCCATCTATCTCTGTCCTGTGCGACACTCCACCACTCCTGCTCGAAGGCAACAAGATCGTCTCGCCAACGCTTTCTTGGCCGACCCCGACCGCGTCTTTTATCAGGGCTCCTGGTTGTGGTTAAATTAGCCCACCTATCGGGGTGCATTCTACTAATCTGTCCCGCCCAATCCCATTTGAGCCTAGCTGTCTTTTCTCCAACATCGGCAATGCCTGTCAACGAACGCAGCGTGGTGTTTCTCACTCGATCAATCCGTTTGAATCCAAGAACGCTGCGTTCCATTGCCCTCTGGCAAATCTTGAGTTTGGACTTCTGTGACTCGGTCAACGACCTTGTCTGCGCACCGTAGGGCGTACCACCTAATTTTTATCAAAGAACAATTTTTCTGTGCGCTAAACCCTGTTATAATTTAACATTAGTCACACGGCTCTATGTCGTATCACTACCGTCATCACCTTGTGATGTCATTCCAAACGGTGCCGTACGCTAGGAACAACCTGGAATCCTTCGTCACCCTTGGAGAAGGCCATAGGTAACACGTGGAACGGTACAACTGCGGGCAATCACCCATTCGCTCACGCAATTCGCAATCACCAAATCGTCGAAACTGGTGCACGTTATGGCTCCCAGTGTTTACAACGAATTACCCGAGAATATACACACATCCACGTAGATATGTATACACTATATCTACGTGCATGTGTGCTCACATAGGTACATATACACGCAGGCGCAGCCTCATACATACATACACGCCCAAACACCGATAGGTCCTTCCTGGTCCTTACATGTATCCAAAAAGATATTGCATTGTGTAATTCCGAAAGAAGGCGTTGATGTCTACGGCATAGTTTAATATTCCTGCAGATGTCACCGTTTTGATATTGTTTGTACCATTGAGCATTGTATAAGTTCCAAATAATAGTAGACAGTTAAACGAGGGGATAAAGCAGTGTCTTGCGTCACGGGCGCCATATTGAATCCCGAACGTAACGAAGGATTCTAGAGTTAACTTACGAGCGGAGCGAGGGAGTTACGAAGAATCCTGAGTGCAGAGAGGGATATAAGCAGGCCAAAGATACAGACAGCTTTATCCACGAGGAGAATACTCTACTTTTCACACTTTCTGCGAGACAATAAAAACCAAATGTAGGTTGCTGCATTCTGTGCAGAGGTCAGTTCGATTTACTAATATGTTTTCATTGTGTGGGTTTCTTTAGTTCAAATTTTAATAGAGATGACATTCCAAATTCAAATCACAAATTAAATAATTAAATTCAGTACAACTATATTCCCGGCTCAGCCGTAGGGATTTAATCACCTGCTTTCGGTGAGGTTTACATGACATATAATTTGACATTGTCGAGCAGGTGGTGTGAAAATAATTTGATGATTAAGATCTAAGAATATAAAAAACGTATGCTCGACACAATCCTTAAAAATTAAGTTCAAACGGTGGTTAGTCGAACTGACGCCATAAAAGGACATGTATGACTTGAGGAATATTTTATACTCGTCATTTTATTTAGATTTTTTTGAGTCGCAAACGACTTGAACTTGATATTTTTAGGGTTTTGTACCCAAAGGGTAAAACGACACCCTATTACTAAGGCTCCGCTGTCTGTCTGTCCGTCTGTCACCAGGCTGTATCTCATGAACCGTGATAGTTAGACAGTTGAAATTTTCACAGATGATGTATTTTTGTTGCCGCTATAACAATAAATACTAAAAACAAAATAATATATATATTTAAGGGGGGCCACCATACAAAAAACGTGAATATACCTTACTTTTTGTTTTGTAAATATATACTTATCTTTACATAGTCCCTTTCGCTATCTGTCCTTAGATCTTATAAACTACTCCACAGACTTTAATGTAGTTTTCAGCAATAGATAGAAACGTTTGCATGTTCTACAGATATTTGTTCCGGGTTTTGATGTTTTTCTATATATAACTAGCTGACCCGCCCGCGGCTTCGCACACGTTTTTCATAAAACATTGCCCTCAAACATTACCCACCTGCGCAGTCAGGTAATCGATCTTTTTAAGATATACAATTCCGTAGGACATTAATTTGATCCATCTCGTAAGGTTTAGTTAGCGTTTGCGATTTAAGCGCACAAACATATATTTTTCGGCTTTTATTACGTATTATATGTATGTATTATACATATAAACATTTCTCTTGAATCACTCTATAAACGTATCTACAAACGTAACTAGTGATTCAAGAGAAATGTTTATATGTATAATACATACATATAATACGTAATAAAAGCCGAAAAATATATGTTTGTGCGCTTAAATCGCAAACGCTAACTAAACCTTACGAGATGGATCAAATTAATGTCCTACGGAATTGTATATCTTAAAAAGATCGATTACCTGACTGCGCAGGAGGGTAATGTTTGAGGGCAATGTTTTATGAAAAACGTGTGCGAAGCCGCGGGCGGGTCAGCTAGTTATATATAGAAAAACATCAAAACCCGGAACAAATATCTGTAGAACATGCAAACGTTTTGTTCTGCGGCGGGAATCGAACCCGCTACATCCTGCGTCCCAGCCAAAGGTATAGTAAAGAAACGTCGAGTTTGTATTTGCATAAATTAAGTAGAATTTATAAAAGGAAAAAATTGGCACTCCGGGAGTGCCAACAGAAGGGAAAACTTAAATAAAAGCTGACCACACTACAGATACTTACTAGTGGTTCGCCGCGAACGGAGACGGAGAGAGTATTATTTGTAATCTTTGACTATCAAAATAGGGACACGAAATAAATAATCATTAACTTGACCTACAGATTCATTCAAATTACAGGTAACGGGAGTTTATGCAATATGGTTGTTCTTTTTTGGGGTACAAATTGCAGTTATTCTAGATTTCAGACTTTTGCCTATATTTATGTCATATAAACTACACGCATACACATTACAAGCACTGTGGGGTCGCTGGTGTACCCTGTGAATTTTGTCAAAGTTTAGGTTTTATAATGGCTATTAACTCAGAAACTATAAAGAATTTACAAAAACTAAAAACAGAATCTAAATGTACTAGTGATTACCTTGCATTTGACGTCCCACCTGACCTAATAGCTTAATTTTCACTTTTTTTACCCCTTTTGAACCCTAATATCTCAACAACCCCCCCCCCCCCCCCACATTTTTAGCTTTTTTAGTCACACCAAAATTCTGCCAACACTACTAACATATGTATTACATTTTTACATTTCAAGATGATCGGATCAACGCTTCGAAAGTTATCCTCGGACCAACAAACATACATATTTAGAACGCCCATTTGCTCAAGTTGATTTAGAGATCTTGCTTCGCTCGATCAATAAACAGAGGTGTCAGTAACCAAAGAGAATATATGTCAGTAACAGTCAGTGTCAGTAGTCAGTGACAGGTGTCGGTAACAGTGTCACGAGTTCAATGTTCTCAAAACATGTACAACAAGCCTAAAAAAGTTTTCACTTCAACAAGGATGTTGATGACACCTGACCTGTTTAATTGACCTCAGTAAGTGCACAGTAAGTAATCAAAAGTAGTGTCGTAAAAGTCACGATCGCTTGATGGTAATAGAAACAAGCAATTTAACAGCTGATCAGATCACTCAAACTGTATCAGTTCGGTGACCGACACTTCAGCTTGACCACAAAATAAATACACCGCTTGATTGAGACAAAATTAAAAAAAACAATATTCATCTATATATTAAAAATAAAAATAATAAATATTGCTGGACAATTCACACAGCGCTATCTAGCCCCGAACTAAGCAGAGCTTGTATTATGGGAACCAGATAACTGATAGAATATTTATATACATTTTTTTTTGTAAATACATACTTATAATATATAGAGAAACAACCAGACCCGGAACAAATATCTGTAAATCATGCAAACATTTGTTCCGCGGCGGGAATCGAACCCGCTACCTCCTGCGTCTCAGCCGGCTATTTGCTCACTGCACCACGGAGGTCGTCAATATAAAAAACAAAGTCGGCTTAGTTACACCATTTTTAACGGCTGGACCAATTTTGATGATCTTTGATTTGTTGAATTTGTCTCCGTCCCGAATAGCAGAATAACTTTTGTTTAACGGTATTTGTGGGGAAACAGGCTTACGGCTCACCTGATGGTAAGCGGTCACCGTCGCCTATTGACACCGGCAACACCCGAGGTATTGTCGATGCGTTCCCTACACTGTAGAAACCTCTTTACATTTCTCTTGAAGCGTACCATATCCTAGCCTAATGGGAAAACCTCAGATGGTAGCTCATTCCACATCTTGCAAGTATGGGGTAGAAAAGATCGCGTGAAGCGTGTGATGCGGGATACCCAATTGTCGATGATATGTGGAGGAGCTTTATTACGTTCTCGAGAAGTGCGGTGGTAAAATCTCGACGACGGGATGAGATCAAATAGCTCCTCAGAACATTTCCCATTATACAGGCGGTAGAATACACTGAGCGATCCAATGTCACGGCGTTGACTTATTGGTTCCAGCAGCATATTAAGTTGGGGAAAAAGTTTCTTCGCATTGTTTAAGAAAATTCATAAAATTTTTAATATAGTTTATTTACATTTAACTAAAGTATGTAGGTACCATTTTGTTCGATAACTTTTTGCTATCTTGTCGGTAGGGACATGATCACATTGCTATAGAAAGTTTGGGGCTTCTGACCAAAATACCGCGACAAGTAGTTTTGGCAGTCCTCTCGTGATGTCAACCTGACACTGCCTAAAGAATTCTGAAGAGACCGAAACAGATGGAAATCTGAAGGTGCAAGGTCAGGACTATACGGCGGATGCATTAACATCTCTCAGCCAAACTCTCTTTTCTTTCTTTTTGCTGAGTGGCTAAAGATGTGTGAGGTCTAGCGTTATCATGATGAAAAACCACACCCCTTCTGTTGATTAACACCAGCCACTTTCTCTCAACTTCTTGCTTTAATCTCATCAGTTGTTCGCAGTAGAGTTCAGAATCGATGGTCCTGCCTGGTGGTAACAGCTCATAATGAATAATGCCTTTCCAAGCCCACCACACACACAGCATCACCTTGTTGCGAGTTAACCCGGGTTTGGCCACAGTCTGTAAAGCCTGACCGGCCTTTGACCACGACCTTTTCCGCACGTTCTTGTCGTACGTGATCCACTTTTCATCACTAGTTATCAGCTTCTTCAAAAATGGTTCGGTTTCATTAAGTCGTAATAAAGAATCACAAATCAGTACACGGTTCATTAGGTTTCTTTCAACGAGCTCGTGGGGTACCCAAATATCGAGCTGTTTTGTGTACCCAGTTTTTTTCAAATGCACCAAAACTGTTTTGTGGTCAATTCCCAGTTCTTCAGCTACGTCGTAACTACTGATATGCCGAACTTACTCCACTTTTTCAAAAATGGCATCAATTTTATCCGTAATAGGGCGACCAGAGCGACGTGTATCTTTGACATCAAAATTTCCGGATTGAAAACGCTTAAATCAGTGCTACTCTCACAGACACTGCACTAGGTCCATAAACATCGCAATTTTTTTTCGCGGCTTGCGTTGCATACCTTTTTTGTAGTAAAATTTTAAAATGTATCGAATTTCTTCATTAGATTCACTCATCTTTACAGTACGAAAAACAAATAAAAATCACACATTTTCCTAATTTGAATTTGGAATTATCTTCTTTAAAATTTAAACTTTGAATGATACCAAAACCAGCCAGATGCAAATAGTAAACCCAAAGAGATTTTATTACAAGTTCATACATACGATAATGTGAAAAGACTTTTTCCCCAACCTATTATAATAACTATTAAAATATCGGAAAAATTCACACAAAAAGAAATAATGAAGTAAATTTATTACCTTTCTCATACATATATGTATGTAGATGCAGCTAATGATAGCCGATTGACAATTCTACCAGCGACGTACGTTGGCAGCCCGCGTCATATGCATGTCAAGGCGGTACGAAGAGCGGCGGATCATCTAGTTTATTAATAAAAATCACATGGAAACGTCAATTTTAACGACAGTTCCTCCGCGACTAAGCCAGTGCAGAACCAGTCAAGGAACAGGGCATGGGGTAGGGCACATACCTCAAATAACTAGCGGCCGTTAGGCAGAAAGGCACTGGAAAGCGCAGCATAGAACGGCCCCTCATGATGAAATGACGACCTGTAAATGTTCGCTGGGAGCTGTTGGGTGCAGGCCGAATAAGATCGGTCCCTCTGGAAATCTATTGGGAAGACCTATGTTCAGTAGTGGATGATCCTGTGGATGGTATGATGAGAGTGTGGCTTTGAATATTTTTTTTTCTATCTTCTTTCTGTCATACAAAACGGAGAGCCAAAAAGCGGAAAATTCCATCGAAAAATTCAACTTAATCAGTCGGGAATGAAATCCTAGGGGAATGAGGGTAATTGTTTGAGCCTCGGCGGAATTACTCCGAGCGTCTCGGAATCGAAATGTTTTATTCCTTTCTTGAGGGTGTAGATAATATCTTTTATTTTTATTCCCTTTACATTTGCTATTTAACCCCTCACGCAAAAAAGGGCCGTTATAAGTCATACAAAATAAGGGGTGCTATCTCGATTTAGATCTCCAAATCAACTTGGGCAAACCGGCGTAGTATGTATGTATGTTTTTTTGTTCGAGGATAACTTTCGAAGCGTTGTTCCGATCATTGTGAGACGTCTAATGAAATGTCATATTAGTACATGTGTGTGACCCCGTTTTGATTTTTAGTTTAAGCCTTGGCGTTATTAAGTTAATAGCTGTGGAGTCCACAGCGCCGAAATTTGGTATGCGTGTAGCTTTAGTGACACAAATGTACAGAAAAGTCTGAAATCCAGAATAACCGCAAATTCTACTCCAAAAAAACGTAACCAATATACATGAAAAATCATATCATATCTTTGACAATCTTCTCCATCCAAAGGTTATCTGGTAGAAATCGCTTCAAAGCGATAAGAACGCCCATTGTACTCTTTGCTTTGTGTCTTCTATTTTGACTGTATTTTTTTAAGGTGTAAGGTCGACAAAGCCTGCAAAGCTGAAATGGGACTGGGCGGGTCTTGTCTCCCGTATGCAACCCGATAGGTGGGCCAAGAAGACAAGCATATGGACTCCTGAACACAAAAAGCGACGCCGAGGAAGCCATAAAAAGCGCTGGAGCGATGACTTGGACGTCTTCCAAAGAGACTGGCGGGATATGGCTCTAGACCGTGATAAGTGGAAGGAAGAGGGGGAGGCCTTTGCCCAGCAGTGGGACAGTATGGGCTAGTAAAAAAAAGTGTAAGTATAATAAAGGGTTTTCATTCATTAATTATTACATGAACTCCCATTACCTGTAATTTGAACGAAACTGTAGGTCTTATCAAGTATGTTAGTTACTTATTTCGTGGCACTATTTTGATAGTCGAAGAATCCAATAAATTTATTTTTGTTTTTATAGGAGACTCGTGAGATGTCAGTTCGGGGCGAACCACTGGTAAGTTTAACGCGCCGGCGAACCCCGAGCGCAACTTCAATTCGGCCGCGTCAAAAACTTCGGCCTGAATATAGCTATCCCTGTTTAGTGACGAAGTTTGGCCACGCAGAGCGACAGTGATAGCAATAGAACGATTCTAAATTTGATTAGATTTTGACCGTGTTCCGTAATACCAAAAATTATGACTGAAAACTTGTTGTATTTTTCTCATTGTGTTGTTAATCTGTAACTAGACGATTAATATGTTCCCATAACTAGGATACGTAAGATGTTGTTGTTTTTAATACGAAACAATTAGGTTGAAAACAGGACTTTTATGACGTAAAAAAATGCAGAATGCGATACGCTTCTATTTCATTTTAGGTAAGTATTTTAATCTAATATATGGTTGGGAACCTAGATAAATACTATTAAAATTAAAATAATACCTTATTAAGGTAGAAATATGCTCGAATTAGAAATGATCTTGGTAGTACGTGTTGTATGGGCGATTGTCCCTCCGGTGTCCCCTTAAGTTTATAACGTAAAAAATTGATTGATTGAAAATTCTTTATTGCACAAAATACATAAATCTGTACACAGGCGAACTTAATGCTAACAAGCATTCTCTTCCAGTTAACCTTTGCGTAGTGTTGAAAAAATATTTTTGTAGGTAGTGCATGACATAATGTAGCAGGAAAAAATTTATAATAAAAAATAAGACTTAGATATATTGAGAATACGAACGAAACATCAAATATATATAGAGTATTTTCAATAAACGTACTTTCAAATATTACATCTCAATAAACACTAGTTGAAAAATAATAGATAAACTAATAAATAGGTAGTTACAATAAACCTAAACAAACTCGTATGATATAAAGATAACAGAGTGGATAAATGACAGAGCATCTACAGGACACCACTCATTTTGTAGGCTTCGTTCATGAGAGTGAGGCAGTGCTTGCACACTTTGGATCTGAAAACCTCAATAGATGAAACATGCCGAATCTAGTGCGGAATACTATTCCATAGTCGGATAGCAGTAATGGTGAAAGAGTTAGAATAACAGGTTGTGTTGTGTTGAGAAGTCATTAACTGGAGAAGTTGTGTAAAACGTACAAGACGGTCCGCAGCACACAGGGTAGTTAGGTGATTTGGGGTCATGTAGGATGTTAAAAAGTAGACATAGTATATGTACATCCCGACGCTCTAACCGAGCCACAGTAATTGAGCGCGGAAAGCAGACACGTGATCATATTTCCTCAAACCATGGATGAAACGTATGCAGAGGTTTTGCAAACGCTCCAGCTTGTTCAACCCATCCTCTGTAGCATCGGAATAAGCGATAAAACATGATAGGTCGTTAGTGATATACAGACCAAGATCTAAGGAAAAAATGACAGAGAGACAGACAGACATAGAGATACCTAGAGTTACTTTCGAATTCATGATACAAGTATGCTTAAGGCTTACCATATTGGTATGGTAAAAGATAAAGGCCATAGGTACTTATTACCTAGTGGTAACAAAGTACATTCATAATTATTCTGTGGTAATAAGTAGGTAGGTTAAAAATATAGTGTGGTCAGTATTGAAGGACTCATACACTTGCTAGACAAAAGGCGGTGGACAATGAAAGAAAAACAATTAACCTCGTTCCTTGGTTTAGCACCATGTGTTTTATTATTGTTGAGTACTAGGCGAGTGTCGCGGGGCAAGTTTGAAAGAGGGTACTTTTAATAGTGGAAATTCTTCGCGGTCTAAAGCTGCCCGACCGGCTTGAAGTTTCAATTCTATTTACTATTTATTTTTTATTGTAATTCAGCGGGGCCGTGACGCCAGTGTCTTGGGGACAGGGATAATTAGTGGTTCGCCCCGAACTGAGATCTCTCGAGAGATCTCTTCTACTATCAAAATGGTGTCACGAAATGAATAACCACTTGACCTATAGTTTCATTCAAATTACAGGTAACTGGAGTTCATGTTAATAGGTTATTTTTTGGGGTAGAAATTGCAGTTATACTGGGTTTAACACTTTTGCCTATATTTGTGTCATTAAAGCTACACGCATGCCAAATTTCAGCACTGTTGGGTCACTGGTGTACCCTGTGAATTTCGTCAAAGTTCAGTTTTTATTATGGCTTAAACTTAAAAAATACAAGGTTTAAAATAAAAATAAAAAGGGGGTCAAAATGTACTAACAATAGTATATTATGATACGAGTGAGCTAAGTTGCTCATTATACACGAGGCTGTGGTTTGCAGCCCAAGCCGTAGGCGAGGGCGTAAATCAGCCGAGTCTCTAGTGAGCTAATTGCTCACGAGTTTAATATGCACTTTTTCAACACACTTGTAAGGAAAAAACAAACATGTATTGCATAAATCGTTTCCTTATTAAAACAATTGGTGAATGTACAAATTTCAAAACGATATTGGATTGTTTTTGATGGCGATTTCACAGTTTGTCTTACATTTGTACTTGCCACTTCTTTAGTGTCTTCATTTACTTCTTGTGTAAATGTCGGCGACAAAGGTAAGTCATACAAATTACTGAAAGGAGAAGGCACCAAATAACTCATGCTACGAGATGTACATGGTTGTGGGTTACAGTACGTTTTGATATCAACACAATGTTTGAGCTTAACCATGCTTCATAACATGGAATAGATGCACCGCAGGGAGCTGGGTTTGTATGTATTGTCGAGTTCAGAAAAATACGCCAATACACATTTTCAGAAAATGAGTGGGTTTTTTTGTTGCTTTTCCATTGTATGAAACTATCGTAAGCAGCTAAGTACTTTGCTCTACATTTTGCAGGTATTAAGCTTTCATTTGCATTTTGTGCTGCATTTAGTATTTCTGGCGGGGTTAAATCCATCAATTGTTAATCTTCTGTACTAAAACTTGATATTTTTACAATTATTTACCACACACCAACAAATGCGATACAAACGAAAACATAGAAAAAGGCGCGCAAGTTTGTTTTTTTTTTCACGCGCCAAATGTAAGTTGATTGATTACGTACTCGTATAGCCTATAGCCTACTTCAAAATAATAATTTTAGTTATAAAATACAAATATTTTATAACAAATTATTGTGAATTAAAAGTAATTTAATAATAATAAATGTTTTTTCGTCTTAATTAGGGATACGATTATTTATTCCAAAAGTTTAATAGAATTTTTAGCTGCATAAAACCTTTTTGTTGTTACAAAAACTGTATAACCCGGTTAAATTGAAAATGCTCTGTTTACTCGCATATAATTTGCAGTTAGTTTAACTTAACTTTGTAGGGATAATTCTATTATGCACTAGTATGTTATAATATTACGCACGCGTGTGTTATAGTTTGGTTTAAGGCCCTAATAACGATGTACTAAGGCTTACTTTACGAGCAAGTGTGTTGAAAAGACCTTTTATTAGACGTGCCACTTGACCAGATAATCCGATTTTGTTTTTTTTTAACGCCTCTTGGACTCCAATATCTCCCACATTTTTAGCTGATTTAGTCACAACAAAAATGTACCATCACTCCCTACCTATATACCAAATTTCACGATGATAGGATAAACGCTTCGAAAGTACATACATACATACTTACATACATACAACGCCGATTTGCCCAAGTTGATTTGGAGATCTCGCTTTGCTCGATCAATAATGCTTTACATTTCATGCAACGCCATCTATCCCCAAACTACAACCAAAACTGTATAAATAAAAAAATATTGTGGTATAAAAAACTAATAATTACTTTTGCCAGCCGTAGCACGGTAATGTTATCTGTACGTGGCCGTAGTGTATTTGCATCGGCTGGGCAGCGTTCGGGATACTGCGTGACGTCTTCTAGTCCCAAAATGTCTCAGCGCTTATGGCGAAAGTCTTTGATCATTGTGAGTTACCAGTGATGACTTAAGGCACAGAAACCACTCTCACTATGGTCCTTAGAAAGCTCAAGGTCGCTCAGCGTGCTATAGAGAGGGCTATGCTTGCTGTTTTTCTACGAGATCCAATCAGATATGAGAAGATCTGTACACAAACCAAGGTAAATGTACGGGACTTCAATAAAAGGCTGATGCGAGAGCAACTAATCTTAGTTCACTCCGTCTTGCGTTCCGCATGCCCTTATGAACTCCGCAAATTCTATCCATAGGCTACTGTGGTTGATGGTACATGTACAGGCGCGACAATTACCCCTTGACTACCGGACAGCACTGTACACTAACTGATATTTGGTAGGTGCTTGCCCTGAGAGCCACGCATGAGAATTGGTCGGTCCGTAGAACCGCGTTGACAGTCACCTTGGTATATTACTTCGCTCAGTCAATGAGGGTAGGTATATCAAGAAAAATGAGGATTGATGTACCTTTAGGAAAACAAGTGGGGAGGATCACGAAACACGGTGTTTTACCATAACTGTTTATTTAATCTGCTCTGACGAATTCATACACAAAGATTGAGCTCACAAAGAAAAACATAAAGTTCCCGATCGTTTATCGGTGCTGGGAGCGTAAGCATCCACGAACAAACAACACTTATATCAATGATTAAGCGGCCGTGCTTGATAGTTCAAGATGAAGTAGCCTGAATGACCCAGAGATCCGGCCTAGAAACCTGGTTAGGAATTCCCGAGAGAAAAAAATATTGCGGCTGTTTTCTACCTACAGAACAATCTATTCCCCCCCTGTCAATATCATTTTTTATCGCGCCTTTCGTTCGGAAACGCCACATACCCTCCAAATTGCGTGATCTTTTCCTAATCTAATCCGATACGGAACAGGAACTAATGTAGCCAAGAGTATACGCAAGCTGAGATGGCAGTTGATGGGTCACAAAACTCGAAGAAATGACAGAGCAAATTTTTTAAATTCTAAGGGACTACGCATTGCTAAGCGCAGCGTAGGACAACCCCTACTAGATGGAAATACGTCCTGATAAAGTTTGCTAGGAGCCGTTGGGTACAGGCTGCACTAGATCGGTAGCTTTAGAAATCTATGGAAGAGGCTTATAATCGAATAATTACAATTGATCGAGCGAGACGAGATCTCTAATGGCGGGTTGCTATATCCGTCGGTAACCAGCTACAACTCGTTTCTACTTGAAAACCTGTCAAAAGTTTGACACTAGTTTGACACTTTTTTAAGGAGACACGAGGCGTTGTCGGATACCGACGGATCAACTTTGGCAAATCGGCATTGTATGTAGATATGTATGTTTGTTTGTCCGAGGATAACTTTCGAAGCGTTGATCCGATCATCGTGAAATTTAATACATAGGTAGGTAGTAATGAACCAATTTTGGTGTAATTAAATGAGCTAAAACTATTGGGGGGGATGTTGAGATTCAAGAGGGGTAAAAAAATGAAAATGAGACTATTAGGTCAAGTGGGATGACAAATGAAAAGTCTTCAATAGTAAATGCAGACTTTGTTTTTATTTTTAAGAAATTGCTTATAGTTTTTGAGTTATTAGCCATAATAAAAACTGAACATTGTCAAAATTCACAGAGTACACCAGTGACCCCGCAGTGATGTAATTTGGTATGCGTGTAGCTTTAGTTACACATATATAGGCAAAAGTCCAGAATAACTGTAATTGGTATACTAAAAAAGAGGTCCACATAACATGAACACCCGTTACCTGTAATTTGAATGAAACTGTAAGTCAAGTGAATTGGTTACTCATTTCGTGGCACCACTTTAATGGTCAAAGATTAAGGCCGGCTTGCACAACGGTCCCTAAACGTATTTAGCGACTAAACATGTTTAAATTTTACGTATTTGTACGATATGACAACTCCTAAAACCATATTTAACCACTAAATACGTTTAGGCATCGTTGCGCGAGTCGTCCTAAGAATATTTTTTTTGTGTTACGGGAGACTCGCGAAATCTCAGTTGGCGAACCACTGGTTACACAGATGGTGATGTCTTTGGGAAAACTATAAACTCCGACACAAGGGTATGTCATTAGTAGTGATCGGCGTAGATAGTGCCATTCACGGGAATTAGTGACAGTTAACTTAACATGGCTATGCCTTCTAAACCCCGAGATTTTTTTTTAATTTTATTTAACAGGTTTTTTTAGGATTTGTTATTTTATATAGTAACTATTCAGTTTTATGCAAAAACATTGTATTGGTCACTAAATCCATCCCTTTCCCTCACGCTTTCGTAGCTTATCGCGGGTGAGGTTAGGAATCTGTTTCACTATACGCACACATTTGCAGCGAGTACATACACAATACGCATTTACATTGACATTCAGATAATAAACCCGGGAATCGGGGAATAAATCCCGGGGCATATCCATATTAACTTATCATTCAGGTTCATTGGCCCAAAATAGCACTACCTACGCCGATCCCTAGTCATTAGTATAAACGAACGTAAGTATATCACATATTTAAATTGCATTGAAACTTTTCAGTAATGTAAATTAATATGTTAAAGCAAAGCTTTTAGAAAAGTTTCTGACTCTGAATTTATTTCTCGCCTCTCTAGTGTCTAGATTGAAGCACTTAAGTCGAGAGTCTGTCCAACTCAATCCTACTTTAAAACTTTTAAAGAAATAAAATACAAATCTCTATTTCATTTTATAGAAGTTTGGACGGTCAACAAAACCGAGGCGTTAATCAAACTTGGATTATTTTTGATATTGATATTATTAAAATAAAGCTGCCAGACTTCAATAAACACAAAATAACTCTTTGTTGTACACCAAAAATTAAATACAGACCTTAATTTTTAACAAATAAATTTACTACAATGGGCGGTCTTATCGTTAACAGCGATCTCTTCCAGACAACCTTTGTAATAAAGCATTCAAATGACGGAAATATTTTGCGACTAATTTAGTGTTTTTGTTTTAGTATGTTTGTAAGCATTGCAAGAATCATTGAAATAAATTATCAAAAGATAGGGAAGGGCTTTCCTATAGGAACGGTTTGATAGAGGGATGGGGGAGAAGGGGGGTTACTTGACACCCCCCCCCCCCTAGTGTGTGAGGACTTACGAAAACCTATAATTTTTTAAGAAAATTAATCAAAAATATTTTGATGTTAAGTATGAAAAAACATTTTTTTTTATATTGAAAAAAAGAGTCTGGACTCTGCCTTGTTTTTAATATAAAACAATTCTTATAATTATAAAATAATTAAATATAAAATAAAGAAAAAGTGTTCTATGAAAATGTGGAGAGCAACGTTTTCATAGACCACTTTTTCTTCCAACCCCCCGGACTCTGGGTGGGCTCCCGCCAGAAGCTCTTAAGGTCGCCCCTGAATGAAGCAAGTTATACGAGGCCAAGTGAAGCGAAGGGGGGAGGTGGTGAGCGAAGCGAGCCGGCGACCTCCGTAGCGGAGCGACTCCCGCGAGCTTCTGGCTCCCGCGCTCTTTATATACACTTTAGGGGTGTCATGCACAAGACCACGTGGGGTCGGGGTGCTCCGTGTCGATTCTGTCACTCTTTTTGAACCTAACCTACTCAAGTTGGGGTGCCCTGTCTCGATTCAGTGTACCATTTTTCATAGTTCAAAAGATAACTTATTAATAAAAAAATAATACCATTAATATAAATATCCATGCAACAGTGAACGAATCTAATGTAAACTTTGTAAAAGAATGTCGAAATTTCCGCCACTAAAAATGTAAAACTTATGAAAAAAATCGTATTATCTGTCACTGTCATGTCAATTTAGTGTCGCATTAATCGATAGAACGCAAACTGTAAGGTCGGACACTGATTTCCGAGCGAATTTCGCAATCGATCACGGATTTTCAAAACGTAATATCTCAAAAACTATAAGGTTGCGCAAGTTGCCACTTCATATGTAAACCTTTTTTATATATATCTACACATGAAAAAAAATGAAAGTCCTAGCACAACTTTCCTAAAGGAAAATTCAGCCAAACATTTTAATTCTATTTAGCCTTTCAGTAGGATATCTGGCTGCGGCAGCCCGGTCACCAGCAACCAGGTTACGTCAGGAAATCTGAAATTATTGCCGAATCATCACACTAATGTTATATAATTATGCATTTTATTTTATATTATCTATATTTTTTATAAATTGTCGTATACTTGTCCTAATAATATCTGATTTACGCCGCAGTCCTTATTTGTTCACATAGATCCTGTCAATCTAAAGGTTGTCTGGAAGAGATCGCTTTTAGAGATAAGGCCGCCCATTGTACCTATGCTTTAATAGTGTATTTTCATTTAAATGTTTATATTTAATGGTGTGCAATAAAGAAATTATCTAATCTAATCTAATATTATAAATGTAAAGATTTGGATGTTTGTTTATTTGTTTATTACGTAATCACGTCGCAATGGCTCAACCGATTTCGATGAAATTTTGTCAAAGTCAAAATCTTTTATTCATTAAAATCCACAAGGATCACTTTGAAATGTCAATTTTACTGCCTGTTTCTTCGCGACCAAGCCAGGAAAGAAGGCAAGAAAACAAGGCTGGTTGTTTTTTAATGATCCTTATAGAATACATAACAATACAGGTAATAAATTACGTCTAAATTGTAACATTTTGAACGAGTTGGAGCAAATTTCGACCCCAAGCTTCTCTATCATCTAAATAATCCGATATTTTATGGTGGGCTTTTTTATAAAGATTTTGTTTAATTGCGTTTTTAAATTTGTTAATTGTCAGTTTATGTAGGTACATCACTTGGGAGTTTGTTATAAAAGCGTACACCTTGCCCTTTAAACTATTTACTAACTTTATGGAGTCTACAAGTGGCAGCGAGTTTATCTTTATTTCTAGAATTAAAATTTGAATTGTGATTAAATAAATGATTAAGCGTGTTGATAGATTATGACTTGAATTCAAACATAGGCTACTTTTTGTTGCCAAACAACGCATGCGAAGCCGCTGGCGGAGCTTGTATCTCTAATAATTTGCTAACACATGCGTAGTTCAAACTTCCAACAATTCATATGCAAGCTCGGCCAAACTGCAATTATTCAAATCAATCGACCTATTTCCTACATTCTACATTGGGAACTCCTCCAACCTTCTGGTTTCCGCAACTGACTGCAGCACAACTAATATGTGGGCAGTGACCAACAATGCAATGACATCATCCAGCGTGATCTGAATCAAACGGACGAACGTATTGTGTAGGCACTGGCAGATGTACCTGAGCAACCCGGGCGGTAGAAACTATCTTAACATTCTGAAATCATTAAAGATTTATTGAAGAAAAACTTCTTTACGCACGCTTGACTTGGGGAGTAAGCTGGTGATTGCGTTACGAAAAGTTGGAACGGAAGTTGAGAGGGAGATCAAATCGGAAGTCAATGTAGATAGAAAGTGAGAAAGTTGCGTTTCGTATATTTTTAAACGTTAATGTGCGAGTGCGAGCTGCGTCTGTCCAGAATGAACATAGACTAATCCACCTACAGACGTGTCGATAATTTAGTAATTGAACAGTTTTATAAATTAATATTTTTAAAAAGAAGTTTTACTTCAGTCGTGTGATCTAAAGCACACTCGTTTTTTTATTTTATTTTATCCTATATTTAACAATAAAAAAACACATGAAATATATGTACATACTTACGTACGTTACGTACTTACTTACGTTTATGTGGCAATATCCACCCAACGTCTGTAAATTTTAGAATGTAGAAGTCTTTCTGCCACACTTCTTATGATAACTATTCTATTAAAGATTTATTTATTTGACAGAACATGTTTAGAATTAAATGTTACAAAAATAAATAGTTTAACCATATTCAGCCACTAACTTCCGCCAGCGGCTTCGCACGCGTTGTTCGTCAACATAAAGTATAAGTAAGCCTGTGTTAATCCAGGTTATAATCTACGTACATACCAAATTTCATCAAAATCAATTTAGCCGTTACGACGTGAATAAGTAACAAACATACATCCAAACTTTCGCATTTATATTATATAAATATAAAATATATTATCATTTCAGCCGTAAAACGTCCACTACTGAACACAGGCCTCCATGGATCTCCATGATGGGTAGTTGCCATACTCACCACGCTTGGCAGGCGGGTTGGCGAGCGCAGTACGGGATGTTGATACACGGAAAGACGCTGCTGCCCATCTTCCGGAGGTATCCCTTAGCAGGCTCTTACTGCATCCACTGGGGATCTTACTGCTGTGGGGTGCCGGCAGTAGAATGTTACCCCTCCTCTCATGCCCGTGGATAAAATATATATTATATAATATATTATTTATATTAGTGTGATAGTGGCGTACAAATTACATGTCATATAAAATTAAATTATGAACTAAGAATTAAAATGTCAGTACATACATAATATACTAGTTACTTTGTGTTTTTTATTTTATTTGTATTGTTATATGGTGTACAACAAAGTGTTTTCATTAATTAAAAATAAAATATTCAGATTAAAAATTAAACTAGTCTCAAACGTCATTATGTACCATTAAAATATTACAGTAAATATAATCATTGCCACCTTAATAATATAATGCGCTTAAATTAACTTAGTAAGTTGTAGTTACACGATTATATATAAATATTACAGTTTATATATTATAGCACTACGAATTTCACTATTCACTACATAGTATAAAACAAAGTCACTTCCCGCTGTCTGTCCCTATGTATGCTTAGATCTTTAAAACTACGCAACGGATTTTGATGCGGTTTTTTTAATAGATAGAGTGATTCAAGAGGAAGATTTATATGTTTAAAACATGCATAATATAATAGAGAAACACTTATAATTTAGAGGTTTTTAATGAGATGACGTAAATACTCTTAATACTCTATCAAAATACTCTTTCAAAAGTAAACTCTAAAGAAAACATGTTTGTATTGTCTAATGACAAAAAAGATGTGAACGTCGTATTTAAAGACATTCTGTAGTATAACTAGTATAAGCATTGCACCCGTGTTAAGATACTTCTGATAATAACTAAGTACCTCCAGTTGTTCAGGTACTTGTGAGTCGTATTGTACGTTTGTAGGTATAAAGCTATTATGCAACGAGCTAGGCCGGGATGATTTACGTAAATTGAAAATGTAGTCTGCGTTATTGAATGGTATGATGTAGTTCAAAACTAGGCAGACGTGGAGACGGGCGTGGCTTGGAAATGAATTTTGTGAGTTCTGTCAATGATTTTAGATTGACTACGGACGGTAATGTAGTTTTGAACGTTTTATATAGGAACCAAGGATGATTGTTTTTTTAGGGTTCCGTACCCAAATGGTAAAACGGCACCATATTACTAAGGCTCCGCTGTCTGTTTGTCCGTCTGTCACCAAGCTATACTCATGAACCGTGATAGTTATACAGTTGAAAATTTCACAGACGATGTATTTCTGTTGCCGCTATAACAACAAATATTAAAAACTGAATAAAATAAATATTTAAGGCGGGCTCTTATACAACAAACGTTTTTTTGCCGTTTTTATAGAGAATGGTACGGAACCCTTCGTGCGCGAGTCCGACTCGCACTTGGCCGGTTTTTTATACCACACTAGCTGACCCGCCGAACCTCGTATCGCCTTGACGTGCATACGATGCGGGCTGCCAATATGTATTGTCAATCGGCCATCATTAGCTACATCTAAGTGAAAATGAATTTTTGTCATAATTTTGTTAGCGTGATTTTTTCCAATATTTTAATAGTTATTCTGATATTCGGGCGGGGACAAATCCGACAAATCAAAGATCATCAAAGTCGGTCCAGCCGTTCTGGAGTTATAAACTAACCCGACTATGTTTTATTGATCGAGTGAAGCGAGATCTCCAAATCAACTTGGGCAAATCGGTATTATATGTATGTATGTTTATCCGAGAATAACTTTCGAAGCGTTGATCCGATCATCGTGAAATTTAATATATAGGTAGGTAGTGATGGCACAATTTTGGTGTGACTAAATGAGCTAAAAATTTTAGAGGCTGTTGAGATATTGTGGTTAAAGAGAGGTAAAAAAATGAAAGTTAGGCTATTAGGTCAAGTGGGTCTTGTTACATTTCAACCCTATTTTTATTTTTTGTTTAATCGTTGTAGTTTTTGAGTAATTAGCCATATTAAAAACAAAATTTTGACAAAATTCATAGGGTAAACCAGTGAGCCCACAATGCTGAAATTTGGTAGCATTAGTGACACAAATATAGACTGTCTGAAATCCAGAATAATTGCATTTTGTACCCCAAAAAAGTATAACCAATAACCATGGGCTCCCGTTACCTGTAATTTGAATGAAACTGTAGGTCAAGTTATTTAGTTTTTTATAATAATATTATTTTTCTTTTTAAGGGAGACTCGCGAGATCTCAGTTCGGGGCGAACCACTAGTTATAAGAAAAATCTAAATAATCCTGGAGAAAAATCTGTATTTAATTCAGAAACAGATTACAATTGACAGGCATAGCCACTCAAAAATCTGTCGCAAATTCCTGCTTATTAGAATTAAAATGCTGTAAGTTGGCATGAAGCCACAAGATTCGTTGGCATCAACTGAAACTGCAACTGCCAAGGACCAATATCAAGGACAAGGGAATACGGCATTGCGTTCCATGACGTCATGTGGGGGGCGGGGGTGACGTCATGCATTTGGCTTCCTTTGGGACGTGAGATCATAGAATATCTTTGTTTCATTAGGCGCGTACATATTGGCGTATGCGCGGATTACATGCCGGCGAATATAGTAGCTGATTCGTCTTATTTCGAGGCTTTCTCCTCAGGGAGGAATCAGTTTTATGTGATTAAACAAATATATGGCATTCATTGACCTTTTATATGCAAAGTGAACTTACAAAAAAGTTCTACCTGTTTATTTACTATGAGAAAAAAAAATAACAAAGTGTAACTGTTTTCGACTTTCAATTTGATTCAACCTCTAAACGACGTAAAATTTTGTAATTTTTCTTTCACCTAAATGTGGGCAAAGACTATACCTTCAAGTTGAACATATAATGCTGTGCTGCGACGTTCTTTCACGTGGCAATTAATTATTTTCAATTTTTCCGAATAATTAGCGGGCGTATCCTTAGAAGGTGGTTGCGCGGGCGACGGGCGGCAGTGTACCGCTGACTGTCGTACGGGAGGGTTGTGCTCGTCTGCCTCGCGCTCACCTATTTGCTGGTCGGTTAGATGCGTGAGGCGGAAGGTTCGGGGCCGAAACAATAGCTACGCCCATTCGCTCAAGGTCATCGGCTACGGTTAGCGCCTTATGGCCGGCGTTGACTTAGGCTTGCGTTTGCCCACGATTCAATACAACTTGCTACACCATGTCATTCACCATCACTGCTATCAGACTATGGAATAGTATTCCGCAAGAGTTCCCGTATATTTCCTCCGTTGAGGTCTTCAGATCCAAAATGAACAAGCGCTACCTCACTCTCATGAATCTTTTATACGTTATAGGTATATCTATATGGGTTCAATGTTTAAGTCTATGTAGTATATAATATTGCAACTATATATATTACTTTATGCCTTGTACTACTGTAGGGTTTATTGATATTAAAGTATTAGAAAGCAGGTTTATTGAAATACCATGTCTAGGATTAGTTTATTTATTGGTTTATATAAATGTGTCTTGAAATTTAAATTAAACATCTCTACCAAAGTCAAAGTAAAAAAAACACAAAGATCACTTTGAAACGTCAATTTTACTGCCTGTTCGTTCGCGACCAAGCCAGGAAAGAAAGGCAAGAAACAAGGCTGGTTGTTTTTTTTAATGATCCTTTTAAGAATATATAACAATACAGGTAATAAATTACGTCTAAATTGTAACATTTTGAACGAGTTGGAGCAATTTCAATCCTAAGCTTCTCTATTATCTAAATAATCAGATATTTTATAGTAGGCTTTTTTATAAAGATTTTGTTTAATGAATGAATGAATGAAATACTCTTTATTGCACACCAAATAAAAATACAGTAATAATGGAAATAAACAATAAATAAAGTACAATAGGCGATCTTATCGCTAAAAGCGATCTTATCGCTAAAAGCGATCTCTTCCAGACTTCTTTCATAAGTTCATGTTGTATATGGTTACACTTTTTTGGGGTACAAATTGCAGTTATTCTGGACTTCAGACTTTTGCCTATATTTGTAAGCTACACGCATACTAAATTACAGCACTGTGGGATTGCTGGTGTACTCTGTGAATTTTGTCAAAGTTTAGTTTTTATCATGGCTAATAGTGCAAAAACTATAAAGAATTTACGAACAATAAAAACGGAGTCTAAATGTACTAATGAATACCTTTCATTTGACGTCCCACTTGACCAGTTAGCTTTATTTTCATTTTTTTTACCCCTCTTGAATCCCAATATCTCAACAACCCTGCAACATTTTTAGCTTATTGAGTCACACCAAAATTGTGGCGTCACTACCTATTACTCGTGCGCGATAACTTGGGACCTGCTAGGAATGCGACTCCCCGACCGCTACCCTGCACTTCCCCGATGGCGCCCGTATTGTACCGTTCGCATCACTATTTTTACTAGGGTTTTTAGTCTCGTACTGGCCTACGTCACGTAACGACGCGCTCTGGAATTCTTTTAGTTTTCGTTTGTGTTATTGTTTTGTTGTTGTAGTTTTTGTTGTTATAATAAATGTTGTAAATTTATCGGATACCTCTTCGTCAAGTGATTATAGTGAGACTGAGGACGAAGAACAACCTCTAGAAGGCATAAATCCACTAAGTAGTGACGAAGATGAGATAATGTAAATAATAGATAAAATAAATGTATAAACATAAACATTGTATTTTTATTTTATTCAAATAGTGTAAAAAAGATTAGATAAAAAGCAGCGTCCTCCCTGAGTAACATAATAGATTAGGTTAATAAAAACAAAAATGAAGCCGCGGGCGGCTGCTTGGTATGTTCGCTTTTTTGCGGGCGGTACAAACACGCCAATATGACGTCACCGCGCTCAGGTCCCAACTTATCGCGCGCGGGTAATACCCACGTATTAAATTTCACGATGATCGGATCAACGTTACGAAACATACATACATACAACGCCGATTTGCCCAAGTTGATTTAGAGATCTCGCTTCACTCGATCAATAAATTAAATTTATAATGGTATAAAAAAAAATAGCTGGAAAGTGTGAGGTTCATTACGCCAGTCGCTGAATCATTGTATAACTGCCTTAAAATAGAGTACTTTTTTAAGTAGTTCATCTTGAAAAATCATCTTTTTCAATCTAAAACTGGGCAGTAAATATAAATTTAAATGAAGGAAGCACTATCCTCCTTCAAAATGGCTTCTCAGTTCAGTTCAGAGTAGTGTTAGCAAGCTATGACTTGCTACGAATCAAGTTTCTTGTGAGCTGTCTGCTGAAAAATAGAGCCCTGTTTCAGTGATATCATAAATAACTAGCTGTCCCGCCGTACTTCGTACCGCCTTGACGTGCATATGACGCGGGCTGCCAATATACGTAAATCGGCCATCATTAGCTGCATCTATTTATGAGAAAATGAGTTGTTTTCATAACTTCTATTTGCGTGATTCTTTCCGATATTATAAAAGTTATTCTGCTATTCGAGGCGAAGACAAATCCAATAAATCAAAGCGCATCAAAATCGATCCAGCGGTTCCATGGTGTAACTAACCCGACTTTGTTTTATATATATCCAGCTGACCAATGCGCAGCGTCGCACGCGTAGTTTTTCAATAAAAACATTACCCTCCTTCTGCGCAGTTGGGTAAAAAGTAGCCTATGTCACAAGGGGATAGTGTAGCTTCCCAACAGTAAAAGAATTTTTTTAATCGGTCCAGGAGTTTCAGAGCCTATTCAATACAAACAAACAAATCTTTCCTCTTTATAATATTAGTATAGATGATATTAATCCCCATGATGTACAACATCTCTTACTCAGTACGCAGACCCGTGAAGGTGTCCTAGAAGGGGGTAGTCAGAGGCACGTCCAAACATATCGTTAGATAATGCTCACTTTTTGTAATTAAGTATATTAAGTTAAGCGTTCACATGGCAGGTTGCAAGCCCATCGCTGCTTATTAGAATACTAACCAGATGGATATACCTTCGAACTGTTGATTCTAGCATCTCCAAACAGGGTTTTTTTTAACATTCGAAACTATCATGTTTATGAACACTTTACTAGAAAACTTTCGTGTTTGATTTCCATCATTATTTAAATACGGGATTTATCACGTACCGTCTTATCGGTATTTCGACCGATGTTTCGGTTCAATTCGTGAACGTTCATCAGGGTGTGTGCGATCCGCTCCAAATAGTGCGAGGCGAGACGTTATTCGGAGCGGATCGCAATCACCCTGATAAATCCCGTATTTATAACACTACCTGTGAACACACTACATAAGAAGAACGAAGAAGTAAGACGGTCATCGTCCTTACACACCTTCAAATTGAAGGTGAAACATCATTACTTGACGATGTCATCTTCCTAGCGTTATTTATTTACTATTTATGTACTTATTTTATCTGTTAGTACAGTTTGCTATATGTATAGACCTATATATTAGTCTATTTTATAAGTATATTAAGTATTAGGATTAAAACTTCATATTATTATTATATCTTAGAATATATTATGTGTAAATGTATCCTCTTAAGTACACCGCACTCCGTATTTTTTATAAATTTCGCTCCATCCAAAGGTTGCCTGGAAGAGATCGCTTTTAGCGATAAGGCCGCTCATTGTATTGCCTTATTTATTTTAACCTATTACTTATTTTTGTATTATTTCTGTTTGTGTGGTCTAAAACTAAAAATCCCGATATTTCGACCGTTACGCGTTGGTAGTAATAGTTTTAGTGAATTAATTCCTACCAAGAGATTGAGAAAGAGGGTAGATAGTTAAACTGCCAATAACAATCCATTCGCAAAGACTTCTCCGCGATCATAGTTATAGGCTGCGTCAAAATATCGCGATACTCAAAAACTTACAAATCAACCTGTTACCCGTTTTTATTACAAACTAGTTGACCTCGCGAACTTCGTACCGCCTTGACATGAATACGACGCGGGTTGTCAAAATACGTCGGCCATCATTATCTGCATCAATGTATGATAAAATTATTTTTCTTCATAATATCTTTTTGCGTATTTTTTTTCAGATAGTTCAGTAGTTATTCTGCTATTCAGGACGGAGACAAATACAACAAATCAAAAATCATCAAAATCGGTCCAGCCATTCTCGAGTTATAAGTGTTCGAACAAACCCGACTTTGTTTTATATAATTAAGAAGAAAGATAGGATTTTTCTTTTGTTTTTGCTGGTTTAATATCACTGCACTCACTCACAGGATTTCAGAGAATGAGAAAAAAATAAAGTAATCATATCAATTTCACAAAATGGCAGGTATTTAGCACAGCGACAGTTTGTACCGTAAGCGTTTCTAATCTCTAGTTTCTCTAATAATTAGTGGACTTTATCAATTACTTAGTATCTATGTTAAGTTGCTAAATAAATAAGCAGCCACCAAAATAATTACTTTTAGGTCTCTACTTTTCAAGTGTCAAATCAAATTTATCAATAAATTCGGCTCTAGAGACTTAGACATTAACTATTTACGCGTTCTTTCTCTACATTTCGCCGGCGCCGTCTCTATCAAGCTATTAAATTAATCATATTTATCCTGCTTAAACATGCGCACACACTATACACAATTACACACACACACACATACTCTCCCACACGCACACCCACCATTACCCACACCACACACGATCTACACATTACACACCCCACACATACACATCCACACCCCCGTACTCACACATTCCCACACACACACACACACACACACCCTCAATCAAATACACGCATAATCTTTATAACACATATGCCCGTTTTTTTAATTACATAGCATAATATATATTTACAATAATTTTCTTATTTTCTTTTTCGATTACTTTTGCATAAATTTTCTGTACCTACTCTTGAATGTCAATGTCTCCTTTAGTCTTAAGGTCGGCCACTGAAAAGTGCGACACAGTTTTTACTACTGCATTTTTCAGTGCTTCATCTATGTATGAAACACTGAATACATAATATCCTGTATGTACTAAGTTCGGAAATAAATGATAATAAAGCTTTCACTGATATGAAGATTAGGGTAGGCACCTAGCCCCCTATATTTCCAAACAGTTTCAAAATAAAGCATTGACACTAAAAGAAAAAGCCAGCTAACGTTCATACCTGTATTCTGTGCTTCCTATAGCTCCTCCACATATCTCCACGATTCTCGGACTGAGCGAGATTCAATTTACCAAGGATTTTTAATAAAACTATTCCTCTCTGCCAGCTGAAAATATCTTTCGTACATTTCATATTTATGGTTCACTTTTAGTATTTTTTCTAAAAGCTATAAAGAATTATATAATCAACTAGGATTTTAATCTAAGGTCCGTTGAAAAGAAATATGATAAAATTTTATGATTAAACTGAGTATTACGAGATTGAATCAGATATGAGGAGATTCGTAGTCCAACTAAAGATAGATAGATAGATAGATAACTCTTTATTGAATTACCACACAAACAGAAATAATAAAAAAATAAGTACTGGGTTAAAATAAATAAGGCAATACAATGGGCGGCCTTATCGCTAAAAGCGATCTCTTCCAGGCAACCTTTGGATGGAGCGAAATTTTTAAAAATTACGGAGTGCGGTGTACTTTAGCGGATACATTACATTTACACATAATATATTCTAAGATATAATAATAATATGAAGTTTTAATCCTAATACTTAATATACTTATAAAATAGACTAATATATAGGTATATGTATACATATAGCAAACTATACTAACAGATAAAATAAGTACATAAATAAAGTACACATAATAAGTACATAAGTACTAAAGTCACTGACATAGCCGGATTAGCAAGCTGAAGTGGCAGTGAGCGGGCGCATACCTCGAGGAACTGACGGCCGTTGGGGTAGAAAGGTTCTCGAGTGCAGATCACGCACTGGAAAGCGCAGCGCAGAACAGACATCCTCTAGATCAGTGGTGGGCAAACTTTCTTAATGGGGGGGCCAGAAAGTTTAAGAAATATCAGAAGAGGGCCAGAATTATAGAAAAAATGCATTTTGTGTTGAAACTTTTCATTCATTCATCTCAGCCCGCTGTTGGGTATAGGCCTCCTCTTTATTACGCCATTATTTACGGTCCCTTGCGAGTCCTTGACACCCAGCTACGCTTTCAATGTCATTCGACCGTCAGGCGGGTGGTCTGCCTCTTTGTCTACGAGCATCCCTTGGCTACCACTCTGTTTTCGCCTTCGTCTAACGCCCGTCATCCCTCCTAGCCAAGTGTCCAGCCCATCTCCACTTCAGCCCTGCGATCTTCATACCCATGTCCAGAACCTTTGTGCGACGTCGGATTTCTACATTGGGTATGTGGTCCAAGAGTGATATACCGAGCATGGCGCGCTCCATTGCCCGTTGAGCTACTCTAATCTTATGCATGTATTCGTTTATGAGCGGCCATGTCTCGGAACCGTAAGTAAGAATGGGCAGGACACATTGGTAAAACACCCTGGTCTTGAGGCATTAAGGGATGAAACTTTTAATCATATAAAAACATTACAGCACTACACATTTGCACATATGTTAAAAATTACAATTGAACTTTTATTCGAAGGCCCTGCCATGGTAGGCGTGTGAAATATATGAAATTGCTTTTGATTTGCCATCATATTTTCGAATGCAGATACGAGCTGCGACGAAGTAACTTTCAGCAGCGCGAAAAGGTGTTCATCAGTAAGTCGGTTTCTGATTGAGTTTTTCCGCAATTTCAGGGTCAAAAAAGTTTATACTTCTGGACAGTAAAAATATAATTATCGCGGGTCATATATTTGATCGAGCGAAACGAGATCTCTAAATCAACTTTGGCAAATCGGCGTTGAATGTATGTATGTATGTTTATCCGAGGATAACTTTCGAAGCGTTGATCTGATCATCGTTAAATTTGGTATATAGGTACGTGATAGCACAATTTCATTGTGACTAAATGAGCTAAAAATGTTGGGGGGTTGTTGAGATACTGGGGTTCAAAGGGGATAAAATAAAATAAAAATGAGGCTAACTGGTCAAGTAGGACGTCAAATGAAAGGTATTTATTAGAACATTTAGATTCCGTTTCTATTTTTTGTAAATTTTTTATCGTTTTTGAGTTATTAGCCATAATAAAAACTAAACTTTGACAAAATTAACATGGTACACCAGTGACCCCACTGTGCTGCAAATTAATATGCGTGTAGCTTAAGTGACACAAAAATACACAAAAGTCTGAAATCTAGAATAACTGCAATTTGTACTCCAAAACCAAAATACATAAACTCCCGTTACCTGTAATTTGAATGAAACTGTAGGTCAAGTTAGGTGGTTATTTACTTCGTGTTACCATTTTGATATTCAAAGATTACAAATAATATTTTTTTGTTTTGGAAGACTCGCGAGATCTCAGTTCGGGGCGAACCACTAGTGTTCATGTCGCAGGACCGTCGGCGGGCCGGATTAAATGCTTCCGCGGGCCGGAGCTGGCCCGCGGGCCGTACTTTGCTCGTCACTGCTCTAGATGGAAGCCGTTGGGTGCAGGCCGCACTGCCGCACAAGATCGGCTGCTCTGGTGATCTAATGGGGAGGTCTTAGTTCAGCAGTGGACATCCTACGGCGATGTTGATTAACTGAAGCTGGACTGAGATGAAGTGGGACTGGCCTGTCCCACGCCAAGTGGCCAAGCGGCAAGGATATACCCAGCGACAAGGCGACGCGGAAGGTATGAAACGTAGCGTATGAAAAAGGGGGTGCTTTAGACCAGTGTTCCGGTGTGCCGCGGCACACTGGTGTACCCTGGTCATTAATTGGTGTGCCGCGGGAAAAACTATTCAATTTCTTATAAAGTTATAAAGGCGGACGGAAATGCAGCCCAGTCGACGATTACTCCAAATTTGGATCGCCTTTGCTTAATAAAACAAGCTCATGTTTCGCATTAAATACAACTTATGATTTAATATTAAGTGCAAGTTTCTGAATTGATTAAAACTTAAGAATAAACGATAATTAAGTATACCTATGATCAAAATTAGATTTTTTATTTATGACGTACCTTTGAAATTGCCCGATTTCGTAAAATTTGCGGAACACGGCTTTAGACCACACGACTGAAGTAAAACTTTTTTTTCAAATAATTAATTTATAAAATCGTTTAATTACAAAATTGTCCATACGTCTGTAGGTCGATCAGTTTATGTTCATTCTGGACAGACATAACTTGCACTCGCACATTAACGTTTAAAAATATACGAAACGTAACTCTCTCTCATTTTTCTATCTTCACTAACTTATATCTCCCTCTCAACTTCCGTTCCAAGTTTTCGTAACACATTCACCAGCTTACTCCCCAAGTTAAGCGTGCGTAAATAAGTTTTACTTCAATAAATAAATAATGCTGGACATTTCACACATAGCTATCTAGCCCAAAACTATTTTTTTTTTGTAAATTCAACTTAAAATATATAGAAACATACATAAACCAGGAAAAAATATCAGTAGATCATACAAGCATTTGTCCCGCAGCGGGAACCGAACCCGCAACCTTCTACGTCTTAGCCGGCTATTTGCCCACTGCGCCAGAGAGGTCGTCAAGATGGCGGGACGAGTTGGATCGGTTGCTAATAGAGTGGCCACAAGCAGCTAAGGCCGTGAAGTCTGGAAGGAATGAGTTGTGCCATTGCCCGTTGCCTAGCAGTGGGAAACGAATGGCTGATGATAAAATAATCCATGCTAATGATACAATTTCGAAAGTAACTCTGTCTTTCTGATCAAATTAAAGCCCACAAAAAGAATCTTTTAAAATAGGTTAAAACATATACTAATGGAAACGAGTTACTACACTCTAGAAGACTTATTTTATGACAAGACGTAAATAATTTTTAAAATAATGATTTCACTAATTAATTCTCAACGTACTAGTGGTTCGCCCCGAACTGAGATCTCGCGAGTCTCCGATTAAAACAACAAAACACTATTTGTAATCAATCTTTGACTATAGTGTGACCATTAGTGTTGTGCACTCCCTGAGGTATGCGCGCGGCGAGACGGGGGGGAGAATCGGCTGCTGCGCTCTGTCAGTTCGCCGTCAACGCTCGTGGCGGCAGGTAGTGTTATTTGTATCGGACTGTCTATGTCAGACGCACATGAGATAAATATTCAAAGATGGGTCGTGCGTTATCTCGTGATATGAAATGGAAGATGAAGTTGAAACAGAATCTATGTCAGAATAACTTTCGTTAGAATATATAATTGTTTGTAAATATAAAAGATGTTCAATAAAACAAGTCCTTTGAATTATAAGTTTAGTTTTTATTTATCACCTGCATATTTTTAATAAAATATGAGTATATTTAAGTTACATTTTAATCAACTAAGTATTATAATATATTACAGATAGATAGCCTCCGACCATCGTCCCGCCACAAGTCTTGCCTTAGAAATGCAAACTGATATCGTAAGATATGTCCGACATGTTTTGATCTCCTGTGAACTCATGCAGTTTTTTCTTTGCCTCCCACCTCGCCGCGCATACCTCAGGGAGTGCACAGCACTAACGGTCACACTATATCTAAATAGTGACACGAAATAAATAACCAACTAATTTGCCTTCAGTTACATTCAAATTACAGGTAACGGGAGTTCATGTTATGTGGTTCCACTTTTCTGGGGTACAAATTGTAATTATTCTAAATTTTAAACTTTCACCTATATTTGTGTCACGTAAGCTATACGCGTACTAAATTACAGCTTTGTGGGGTCACTGGTGTACAAGTTATTTTTTCAAAGTTATTATTATGGCTATTATACAAGGTTTAAACTAAAAATAAAAATGAAGTCTAAATGTACTAATGAATACCATTCATTTGACGTCCCAATTGACCTAATAGTCTCATTTACATTTTTTTTACCCCACTTGAACCCAACTCCCCACATTTGTAGCTCATTTAGTCCCACCAAATTGTCACTACCTACCAAACTTCACGATGATCGGATAAACGGTTCGAAAGTTATCCTCGGACAAACAAACATACATACATACAACGCCGATTTGTCCAAGTTGATTTAGAGATCTCGCTTCGCTCGATCAATAATATTTCTACACCCTTACCTACAGGGCTACCGGGTACATGAAGTGCTGGACTCTGGACTAGTCAATAACATTGACATGTAACATTGTAATTTTCACTTTGTATGAACGCAATAAAACTGAATTCTGAACGATCCCTGTCGCTCTATTTCTTACGTTATCACCGACTACACGGCTGGTACGTGGTCTCCTAACCTTGCCCCAACGGCCGTCAGTTCTTCCACTGCCACGAGTCTAAATCTCAAGTATGGGTCATTATCTCTTTATCTGACTGTACTAGCATCCATAATACACAACTATTATAACGGCCATTACGAAATTCCGCCACCCCATTCGAGCCCTCTCACAACCTACGAAAACCCCCATCTAACACATAAAAATAACATAGATCACTTGTTAGAAAATGCACCTCACATTTTCCGAAAAAAATCACCTGATATTACTATTATGTTGCCATATTCCGGTCATTGACTTTTACAGGGTAGAAAGGGTTCAAAAGAGACATATTTAGTCGTATAAAAGCTATTTGCATCGCAAAACAGAGACCATGCAACCATTTGCAGGTATACACGCGACCGTTTGACAAAAAGGCGGCAGTAATCGTATTGAGTAACTAGCTATGAGTGTTTGAATCGTTACGGAACGCAAAACACATCACAAGAGTTATTTTCGTAATAATATCAAGCTATTAAATATTTACTGCAAAATAAATTATTTATCTTAAACTCTTGACATGCATATGACGCGGGCTGCCAATGTACGTCGCCAGTAGAATTGTCAATCGGCCATCATTAGCTGCATCTATGCATGAGAAAATGAAATTTCTTCATAATTTATTTATGCGTGAATTTTTCTGATATTTTAATCGTGATTCTCCTATCCGCGACGGAGACAAATCCAACAAATCAAAGATCATCAAAATCGGTCCAGCCGTTCTTGAGTTATAAATGGTGTAACTCACCCGACTATATTTTATATATACCTACAGGTTGTTTTTTTAACTGTAACAGTACGGCAGCACCCAGAACCAGAGGAGATACAGGTGCAGTTTCTTTTAAAATATCAGCTCGTTTTCGAAAAAAAAACATTTTGCCATTAAAATTTTTTTGGTCAAGTGTGAGTACCGCCGTAAAATGAATCAAGTTTTTTTTGATGCCGATCGATGCAGTTCTTTGTAAGGATCATTTTATTGTAGAGGATGAAAAAAATCTGAACAGCGGAAGTTAGTCAAATTTGATAAAAAGTATTCTCATACAATGCTTCAATTAAGTCTACTTTTTGCGTATTTGACAATGCCATGATATGACAAATAAGATGATGCAATGACTGATATAAAAGTCCGCCAGATGCAAGAACCATGTTCGAAATTCAAAATTGTTCTGAAATACGAAATGTTTTTGAATTGCTCGCGAGAGCATGGAGTTCCTTAACTTCTTAATCGCTACAGTATTAATATTACTTTAATGAGCAATTTGAATCTATTAAAATGTTTGCAGAAGGAAGTTTGTTTGTCCTGTTGTATGAGAATACTTTTTATCGAATTTGACTAACTTCCGCTGTTAAGATTTTTTTCATTCGATACAATAAAATTATCCTTACAAAAGAGCATTGCATCGATCAGCATCAAAAAAAAAAAATTACCAACTTGTTTCATTTTAAGACGCTACTCACACTTGACCAAAAAAATTTTAACGCCAAAAAGTTTTTCTTCGAAAACGAGCTGATGTTTTAAAAGAAACTGCACCTGTATCTCCTGTGGTTATGGGTGCTGCCGTACTGTTACAGTTAAAAAAAACACTCTGTATACTAGTTGCCCCGCCGAACTTCGTACCGCCTTGACATGCATATAACGCGGGCTGTCAATATATGTCACCCTGGTAGAATTGTCAATTGTTGTCCCTGGCCATCCCGGACTTTTTGCTTAATTTTTTCCGATATTTTAAGGGTATGATTTCATCAATTACCTAATAAATGCATTTTCAGTGACCTTTCAAATAATATTTGTTTCTAAAATAGTAGATCTGTCACCTAAATTGAATCACCAAATAATATTAGAACGCTTACCTAAATATTAATTAAGAATTACTTGGAAATATTATCAATAATCAAATAATTATATTGGGTTTCAAAATAATAAAAGTGTCACTAAAATTTAATCACCAAACAATATAAAAATGTTTACCTAAACATTTATTTTTAATCACTGGAAAATTATATTAATTATCAAATGATTCAACTGAAACTACACTATTAGTGCTGGTTTTAATTTAGAGGGACGTCCTCTTTTTCGTTTTTGACCCATAGGTACATTTTTCGCCTCTGGTGGTGGGTTTACAATTTTTAAACGGATTGCTAACCCTATTGTGTTTGCATATGTACTTTTTATAAAAATTAAGGTTTGAGGTTAAGTATGAAATAAACAATTTTTTACATTGACAAAAGGCAGAGTCCAGGGGTTTGGAGGAAAAAGTGGTCTATGAAAACGTTGCTCCCCACGTTTTCATAGACCACTTTATCTTCCAACCCCACGGACTCTGGGTGGGCTCCCGCCAGAAGCTCTTTATATACACTCTAGGGGTGTCACGCACAAGACCACGTGGGGTCGGGGTGCTCCGTGTCGATTCTGTCACTCTTTTTGAACCTAACCTACTCAAGTTGGAGTGCCCCGCCTCAATTCTCGTCCGCTACTCATCACTTACTTTTTAGAGGACTGATCTTATATTCAGGCTATGGAAAAAAGTGATCTAACTGTAATTTAAATTACATATTTACATTAATTCGAAGATTCATATTTAGAGACAGTTTTTATTATAGTGTGACCATTAGTGCTGTGCACTCCCTGAGGTATGCGCGGCGAGGTGGGAGGCAAAGAAAAAACTGCATGAGTTCACATGAGATCAATACATGTCGGACATATCTTACGATATCAGTTTGCATTTCTAAGGCAAGACTTGTAGCGGGACGATGGTCGGAGGCTATCTATCTGTAATATATTATACTTACTTAGTTGATTAAAATGTAACTTAAATATACTCATATTTTATTAAAAATATGCAGGTGATAAATAAGAACTAAACTTATAATTCAAAGGACTTGTTTTATTGAACATTTTTTATATTTACAAACAATTATATATTCTAACGAAAGTTATTCTGACATAGATTCTGTTGCAACTTCATCTTCCATTTCATATCACGAGATAACGCACGACCCATCTTTGAATATTTATCTCATGTGCGTCTGACATAGACAGTCCGATACAAATAACACTACCTGCCGCCACAAGCGTTGACGGCGAACTGACAGAGCGCAGCAGCCGATTCTCCCCTCCGTCTCGCCGCGCGCATACCTCAGGGAGTGCACAGCACTAATGGTCACACTATAATATGATGACTGATATATTTCATGGGGGTAGATATTATAATTAGGGTATTGCAGATTAATGACACATCTAAACTTAGGTGACAGAAAATATTGTACCCATATTTTAATAGTTATTCTGCTATTGGGGCAGAGACAAATCCAAGAAATCAAATATCATCAAAATCGGTCCAGCCTTTCTTGAGTTATTAATGGTGTAACTAACCCGATTTTATATATATATATATATTTACAACCATTCATAATACTTAACCATAGACAAAATTACGTTTAGCTGTTATTTGCGTTTTGTTATTCCGTGTCAGATATTCTCTTTGACGTTTTATGTCACGTCACACGGGAACGCGGTCGAACGGGATAAAACGTATCCTATGTCCTTCTCCTGGTTCTAAGCTACCTCCCTACCAATTTTCAGCCAAATCGGTTCAGCCGTTCTCGAGTTATAAATAGTGTAACTAACACGACTTTCTTTTATATATATAGATATTACCCGTGCGCGATAAGTTGGGACCTGACGTCATATTTTCGTGTTTGTACCGCCCGCAAAAAGCGAATATAACAAGCAGCCGCCCGCGTCTTCATCTTTGTTTTTTTAACCTAATTTATTATGTTACTCAGGGAGGACGCTGCTTTATATCTAATCTATTTTACACTATTTGAATAAAATAAAAATACAATGTTTAAGTTTATGTTTATGTTTTTTTTTTTCATTTTCAAAAAACTCTAACACTTTTAGCACGAAGTTTCTTTCTCCGCTATGCAAAGGTTTAACCTTCATAATGATAACAAAAACACTTAACAAGAACTATAACAACAAAAACTACAACAACAAAACAATAACACAAACGAAAACTAAAAGAATTCCAGAGCGCGTCGTTACGTGACGTAGGCCAGTACGAGACTAAAAACCCTAGTAAAAAATAGTGATGCGAACGGTACAATACGGGCGCCATCGGGGAAGTGTAGGGGAAGCGGTCGGGGAGTCGCATTCCTAGCAGGTCCTAAGTTATCGCGCACGAGTAATAGATATTAGTATAGATTAGGTACCTACGGATTTAATTTAATTTAATCTTATATCATGGTATAGTAACATGGGAAACTTTTAGGTTTCTAGTGGCTCAATGCACAATTTTTGAGATGCGCACATCAAGCATTTATTAAACACTAACGTATACACCCGAGGTTCCCAAACTTTTATTTCTCATAGACCACTTTAAAAATTTTGCTGGTTCCTCAGGACCCCCTGCAGCTACATTTCTACCATATTCCCAGTCGACAAAAAATGTAATGATTAGATCTATGGATCTAAGCTATCTAAGGGGGGGGGAGCCTATGTTCAGCAGTGGACGTCTACCGGCTGATGATGATGATGATGATGATGAGATCTATGGAAATTTGCATTGCGGCTGAGTTCCAACCACGAATTAACAGTTTTCGCTTTGCAAGTCACGGCACGTTGTACTGAATATGGAATATGCAAGTTTTTACATGTAACAATTGCTGAGCTTCTTCAAATATTATCTGCCTACATTGATAGATGAAGGCAAGTCAACATTTTAGTTATTCACTATCGAAACCAGATAAATTTTCGTGGACGAATTGTGAACCCCCATTTTTTTGTCAAGCCAACGTAGACCCCCGTCGAGTCTCTCGGGACCCCTGTGGGTCCACCTGGACCACTTTGGGAATCAATGGTATACACTAATTAGGTAAGTACTAAGGATTTTAGCTGCTCTAAATGGACATTGTCAAGGAATACATATTAAATAATTTAATTTCAAATTGATCTATATCATAATGTCATTTATATTTAATTTATTAAGGCAATACTCTTTTATCGAGAAATGTTACTAACTAGTGGTTCGCCCCGAACTGAGATATCGCGAGTCTCCAAAAACACAAAAAAACATGATGCCTAAACGTATTTAGTGGCCAATAAAAAAATTAAAAAAATCGTTTTGACTAATAAAATAGTGCCACAAAATGCCAACCAACCTACTTGACCTACAGTTTCATCCAAATTACAGGTAACGGGAGTTCATGTACATTGCTATATCTTTTTGGGGGTACAAATTGCAGTTAGACTGGATTTCAGACTTTTGTCTATATTTGTGTCACTTAAGCTACACCAGGCATACCAAATTATAGCACTGTGGTGTACCTACCCTGTGAATTTTGTCAAAGTTCAGTTTTTATTATAGCTAATAAACTCAACTACAAAGACTTTACTAAAAATAAAAACGGAACCAAAATGTACTAAAGACCTTTCATTTGACGTCCCACTTGATCTAACAGTCTCATTTTCATTTATGTTTTACCCCTCTTGAACTCAATATCTCAACAAGACCCCAACATTTTTAGCTCATATAGTCACACCAAAATTGTGCCGTAACTGCCTACCTACGTATTAAATTTCACGATGATCGGATCAACGCATCGAAAATCATTATTATAAATACGGGATTTATCACGTACCGTCTTATCGGTGTTTCGACCGACAATGTTTCAGTGCGAGGCAAGACGTTATTCGGAGCGGATCGCACTCACCCTGATGAAGGTTCACGAATTGAACCGAAACATTGTCGGTCGAAACACCGATAAGACGGTACGTGATAAATCCCGTATTTATAATAATGATTGAAATCAATGACGAAAGTTTTCTAAGTAAAAACGCTTCGAAAGTTATCCTCGGACAAACAAACATATATACATACATAAAACGCCGATTTGCCCAAGTTGATTTGGAGATCTCGCTCGATCAAATAGGAGCTTTTATGTAAGAACATACGTCAGAACAACTTAACGCTGTAAGGCACACTAGTTGCTCATTTGTCTGTAGCGACTGACATGACTCGCCCAGTCCCACTTCAGCCTGGCAGTCTTGTCGCCAACATCTGCGATGCCGGTCTTCGCGCAGTGTGGTATTGCGGATCCTATCGATTCTCTTTACCCCTAACACGCTGCGTTCCATGGCTCTGTGGCAAACCTTGAGCATGGACTTTTGAAACTATGTCAATGACCAAGTTTGGGCACCATGGGTAAGGATGGGCAGAATACACATGTCGATGAGTTTACGCTTAAGTGACAATGGAAGGTCTCCCTTCATTAGCGACTTCATGGACCAGACCTCCAGGCATTTTCGATGCAGTGATCAACCTCTTTATCTTGCCTGTTTTCGAAGGAGACAATCTGGCCCAAGTAAATGTACTCATCGACGTAGTATAAGTCTTGCCCGTCTACCTTAAATACTTATAAAATAATGAAAAACATACTACTTTATTTAAGACGAAACATAAAAGATCTTAAAATTCGACATAAAATAGTTAATGCCCCAATAACATAGGCACTAACGCCACATTTATATTGAAAGTGGGGTAAGTATATAGGTAAATAAAGTTTTACCGTCGAATCTGTTTAATATATAAATCTATGCTAAACGACTTTAATACATATCCGTGCCATTTCAGAAATGTGAACGAAACATACAAATATCTATCCCACTAATATTAAAAAAGCGAATGTTTATATGTATGTTTGTAACTTTATAACATCGGAACGGCTGAACCGATTTCAATGAAATTTGATATGTACGTAGATCATAACCTGGATTAACACATGGGCTACTTTTTATTGGTAAACCACGCGTGCGAAGCCGCGGGCGGAAGCTTGTTATTATATTAAAAAATATTGCAAATATTTACCTAATATTGCGGGTGATGTAGGGAGTTTAACAACAATACTGATCAGAAGGGCGACTTGAAGAATAAAATAACTTTGCACATTGAAATATAATTTCTAAGCAGTAATTCGTACAGACTATGGGCATAAGATTCACAGGCAATTGATCAGACAACAAAGTGCATTCCATTATTTTTATTTTCGAATGGATTTTTCTCGCTGTTGGCCTCTGAGGCCGTGCGAGCTCAGATGGCGCTCAGTCCTGTAAGTTTTGATGAGGCAACTAGCGCAAGGACACCACTTAGGTACGAACCTCGGCTTGGGCCTTTGCCAGGATGGGGATAGGAGAAAAACGCCCGGGTACATGTATCTACCACGTATAGGTGGCGACTAAAGTGACTCGTCGACCTCGCTGTATCTGTGAAGTGTTTACTCTGTCTAATGTAGATGACTTGGAAATTCCGTGTTGATGTGTCGTCAAAAAATGATTTCGTCATCAGGATCTCCGAGAACGTGTCTCGGTCGACGGAGGGTTTTGTTCGCGGGCAGATCTAAAGGATAGTCCGGTATGGTATATACCAAAGGATTTGGGTGATGGTGGCAAGCTCATAATATCGCGTGGAAGCGAGCTTCATGGACTTGGCTATTGTATCTAATTTCATATCACGGTGCAGATCGTTGCTGCGAAATTACCAAGGCGAGTGTGTGGCTTTTCGCAAGAAACGGTTTTGGACTATTTGAATGGCACCAACTTGACGAGAGTGGGCGGAAACTACGGAGGAGTAAGCGCATTCCGAGTCGGTTACAGGCATTTTAATCAACCCTCTACTACCACTAGCGCTCGCTATCTCGCTCCCACAGTAAGGCTAGTGTTGCAAGCAAAGTAATATTAGGCGTTCGGATATGATAAATGTAACACAGCATACAGACCATTTTTTAAGACTTTGTTTGTTTTTTTTTCGTGCTGGCGTTGAAGCAAGCTTGTGGCCCACCTTTTTTTATATTATACTTGTAGACACACAAGCTGACGGGCATCCTAATGTTAAGTGGTCACCGCCGCCTATAAACTCCTGCAGCACTCGTGGTACTGCAGTCGCGTTGCCTAGCACTTAATACCCTATTTACACCTCTCTTGAAGGCGTTCATTTTGAATCCAACCGAAAAAACTCCGAAGGAAGGTCATGGTGTTCCAACATAGTGCAGGTGCGTGGAAGAAACGAGCGGGTGAAACGCACCGTGTGAGACTTTCACGCATCTACAATATTTGGGCGAGCTCGTTGCCGGTTGCGGGAGGTTCGATGGTAGAAGTGGAAAGCAGGGATTAAATTGAACAGCTCTTCAGAATATTCGCTGTTATATATTTTATAGTTTTAGTGTACACCTGAAGTTAAGTGGTAACCATTGTCTATAACAAAGTACCTATTGCCTCGTAGGTCACGCACCTTAGATACGTGCCCTACGATGCACTGCCCTGGTCCATCAACCTGAGACATACATGTGTAAAGCCTCTGTGCCTGTAATTTTACTGACAGTCATACCCTTCATGCCGGTACAGAGCAATGCTGCTTGGCCCTTTCACAAGGAATTCTACTACTCTTAGAACTATCTGTTTACTTACTCTCTGTTTGTCTGTCTGTTTAAAAAAGCTAATCTCCAAAACGACTAGAAACTCTAGAATTTTCATGAGGTTTTTACAACTCGAGCGTAGTTTGGGGCATCATTTAGGTTTTATTTCATCAAAATCGGTTCACGTTTATATTTTGTAGTAATTCTCCACGGAAATCCTGCAAAGCGCTGTTCAGGGATCTGAAAAAAGGAATAAAACAGCTTATTTTGTATACACCTTTGAGACGGCCTTATTTGTTACAAAACAGAATGACCTCATCGTAGAGGCACGTGACATTTACCCAAGGAACACCCGAGACAGAATTGTGCTGGCCAGGGTTCTACGGCTGGCACTATATAAAATAGCTGCGTCAAAAATTATAATGCCAACATCAAAAGCCTTCTGCTAGCTTAATTTGCCAAAGAATTATTACTGAGTGAAGGATATATTTTATTTACTTATTTATTTTATTTTATAACGCACATATTACACATTACAAGCAAAAAAATATAACTTATCTAAAATATTAATTTTATCCGACTTGTAACATAACTTATGTGTGCACAGAAAAACAGAATAATACTCATCGAGGAAACAAAAAGGAAAGCATGTTTAAGAACATAACTACTACTAAATAATTAAAATGAATCAAAATTGAGAATCCGAAGAAAAAAACTACTAAACAAAAATTAAAACAAAAAAAAACATACACGTCATATATACAAAACACCTAAATAACTATCAACCTAACTATCTTTTACAATGCAAATGAGTTAATTGGCTAATATTTGATGTTATATCATCATATTATAGGCCGTTAGTATTTTTTTAATATTTTTATATTACATGGAGCTTATTACCCACCTGATGTTAAGTGGTAACCATCGCCTATAACAGAGAATTGCCAAGCAACTATAAAAAATTATCTAAGCAGCATCTGTTTGTGAGGTTCGGCTCTTACCCATATACCTTGTAAGGCCGGTAAATATTATATTGAACTCTTATACACGATGTCCTTAAATCACTGTTTTCCCAGAACAAACGTTGCTCAAACCATGGTCTAATAACTGTTTATAGTATCAAATAAGAGAATAAAAAAATCTAGACCTTCTAAAATAAGTCTAACTTTGTTCAAAAACTAACCGTGACATAAAGTTCATGGGTACGCTAGCCGTAGCGTATTACCTACTCCTTAGTAACTAGTAGCTCCGGTCAGCGCGCTGACTATGTTGTAGGGAGTAACTTAAAATAGACGTTTTAAGTTCGCAACTTTTTTATATTTTTCAAAGACCGATTTCGTTTTGTTTTTTAATTTGATGTTATAAACTGATAATAGAGCATGGTCTGAACAACGTTTGTTCTGAGAAAACAGTGGTTTAAAGGGCATCGTGTATATAATATCTTGACATAGATAATTGTATTTTTTTTTGAAATAGTTATTTATCTATTTTTTGTGAGTGCGATTGGTTTCATTTTCATGTTTAATTTAGCCATTCAAACCCAATACTGGTTTTAGAATGTGTAAATTAAGCTCTTTTATATGGTACCATAGTTGACATTACCCATCTATCATCATAGAGGAATTCCTTATTACCTTCACTAGTTGCTGAGATAATCAGCTGTGACAGACGGATGGACGGACGGACATAGTTGCACCATAAGGGTTCCTTTCCCAGTTTGGTACGGAACCCCAAAAAAATAGAACACAGCCCTTACGTATGTGAATAGAGGTACGAGTAGTCGTAAAATAGTACGTCACGTTTAATGGGAACCCATAAGGAACGTCACGTGAATGAAAATATAAAAATTATGGCCCCTTATATCACGTGGAGTTGCTTTATGAAAATGGGAAAATAGAATGCCATTTTTCATATTATACAAGTATTAAAAATGGGAAAAATTGTGATGCTTGTTGTTTAATAAAAAACATTACCCTCCTTCTGCGCAGTCGAGTAAAGGTATGGAAATTTTGCCTACGGTTTTATAAATACAAATACATTTATTTCCCAGTTATACTATATTATTGTTGCTAATACTAGACGGTCAATGCTCCTTGCAGACCGGCCCCCTTATTACCTAAGCCAAATTGCTGTCGTGTCGCTATCGCTAGTCAGGCCAGCCCTTTTACACGTGAGGTACGTACTGTATGTGTGAAAGGGATGGCCTTACTAGCGATAGCGACACGACAGCAATTGGCTTAGATAATAAGGCTACGGGTCTTAAATTTAATGAAAAATGACAAATTTTAGATACTCACCTACTATCTACTTTGACACTAGATTTGAGTATTTTCTTTTTTTAAAATAAATATAACCTAAAACGAACAATGACGTCCTCCTCTCTCCATGATATTGTTGTGCCCAACAGGGTACATAATGAATGAATGAATGAATGAAATACTCTTTATTGCACACCAAATAAAAATAAAATAATGAAAATAAACAATAAATAAAGGTACAATGGGCGGTCTTATCGCTAAAAGCGATCTCTTCCAGACAACCTTTGGATGGACAGGATAAACAAAATCAAAAGACGGCGGTGTAAGAGTACCTACAGACAAAAACAAAACCCACAAAATAAAATATACCTATTAATTATACTAATAAACATAAACTTAAATACATACAAATAATATAAGAATAAATAAACTACACTACATAAAGAGGATAAATAACATAAACACTAACTAGCAGTTACGAGACAACGAAAGGAAATGGTTGTATACCTTGACTTTGAAAATAGGAAGAGATTGGGACGACCTTACAGACAAAGGTAAGGCGTTCCACAGTCGCACAGCTTGTACTGTAAAGGAGTCACCATAAAATTGTGAACTATGGATGGGAGTTCGAAGCTGTAGAGCTTCGGAAGAACGAAGGGTTTGAGAGTGTCCCTGATAAAGAAACTCGAAACGCTCCTTTAGATAAGAAGGTGAAGTGGGATTATAGAGTATGTTATAAAGAAGTGATACAATATGTGCATTCCGGCGAAGACGTATAGGGAGCCACTTGAGTTTTGCGCGGAATTCTGAGACATGGTCATACTTGCGCAAGCCGAATATGAACCGAATACAAAGGTTTTGAAGGCGCTCAAGTTTACTCATTTGGACTTCGGAAATGTCGAGGTAGCTGGCGTCGGCGTAATCTAAGATAGGGAGTAGAAGGGATTGTGCAAGCGTAATTTTGGTGGCGGTCGGTAAAAAGTTACGAAGTCTACGCAACGAAGCTGAAGAAGCAAACACTTTGCGGCTGATCTCAGCAATACACGGCACCCATGATAGGTTGGTGTCCATGATAACTCCCAAGTTTTTCACCGTCTGACTGATAGCTATTTGTGTTCCATTAAAAAGTACAGGTGGGAGTTGTGCAAAATCTAGCCTAGGAATCATTTTGTGACTACCGATTATGATCACTTGTGTCTTTTTAGGGTTTACGGTAAGACCAAAGGATTTGCTCCAGTCACAAATTCGGTCCAAATCTGAGTTTATTAAACTGATAGCTCCGTTAATGTTGTCAATCGGGGCTTGTGTGTAAATTTGTAAATCATCTGCATACAAGTGGTAGGAAGAAGAAAGATTTTGAAATATTGAATGAATAAAAACACTGAAGAGGAGATAATGAACATGTACCTATTATTTACCACCTATTATTACATTGTGGAATACAATAAACGATTCAGCATAAAACGTGGGACAAGCGACGAGGATATTGCTATCTCAATCGCTATCGCAGCCCTTACGGTAGCTGATAGTGATGCGCCGAGCACCTATTGATAATACTAATTACCAGTAAGAACTGTTTATTGGTTGGCCCCGTCTGGCACGAGTCTTGGTGTAAACTATAGTAAATCTATAAATAATAATCAATATTGCTGGACATTTCACACAGCGCTATCTAGCCCCAAACTAAGCAGAGCTCGTACTAAGGGAACCAGATAACAGATAGAATACTAATATACTGCTTTTTTTAAATACATACTTACTAGTGGTTCGCCCCGTACTGAGATCTCGTGAGTCTCCGATAAAAACAAAAAAATTTGTAATCTTTGACTATCAAAATAGTGCCACGAAACAGTAACCATATATTTTGACTTATATTTTCATACAAATTACAGGAAACGGGAGTTCATGTATGTGGTTACTTTTTTTGGGGTACAAAGTTCCAGTTATTGTGTATTTCAGACTTTTGCCTATATTTGGGTCACTAAAGCTACACGCATACCAAATTACAGCACTGTGCGGTCACTGGTGTTCCCTGTGAATTTTGTCAAAGTTCAGTTTTTATTATGGCTAACAACTTAAAAACTACAAAGTTTAAACTAAAAATAAAAACGGAGTCGAAATATCCACAAACACCTTTTTATTAGACGTGCCATTTGATCGGATAGTCCCATTTTGGTTTTTTTAACCATCTTGAACCCCAATATCTCAACAACCCCCCCACATTTTTAGCTCATTTAGTCACACCGAAATTGTGTCATTACTACCTACCTATATAACAAATTTCACGATATTCGGATAAACGCTTCTATAGTTACCCTCGCACAAACAAACATACATCATACAACGCTGATTTGCCCAAGTTGATCAAGAGATCTCGCTTCGCTCGATCAATATTATATAGAAAAACATCCAGACCCGAAACAAATATCTGTAAATCATGCAAACATTTGTTCCGCAGCGGGAATCGAACCCGCTACCTGCTGCGCCTCAGCCGGCTATTCGTATAATAGTGATTATGTCTTGTACTTTATTCTTCAATCTTCTTTCTTGGGTTCTCTTCTCTCCTGTAGATCAGTCGGCACTAACACACCTGAAAGTTTGCTCACCTGGTCTAAATACAGGTTCGAGCAACAAATTCAGGCCCATCAGTGTACCGTACTTTCCTCTCTTCTCTTCTACTCTTCTCTTCTACTCTTCTGTGTATAATTCTTCCTTCTTCTTTTGGCGTATTTTGGTGCCGCGAGCCTAGTGTGGGGCCATTGGCAAATAACCGACCAATATAACAATTATTGTGTTTTATCTGTGTTCGGATTTTCATTGTTGGATTTTCATGAATTATTTCAACAATTTTAGGATAGAAACTTTACACTCCTGCGCAGTTGGATAAAAGTAGCCCAAGTCCCAAACCCTGGCATAATCTATTTCTGTATCAAATTTCATCGCAATCGGTCCATCGAATTAGTTGAATGTAACAAACATACAGAGACAGAGATACTTCACGGTTAAATAAACTTTATTCTCAAAAATAATTTGCGTTTTTTTTACCAACCTATGTCGTCCCACTGCTGGGCAAAGGTCTCCCCCAAGTCCCTCCAAGCATCCCTGTCTGTCGCTATTTCCCACCATCCTTTTTGGAAGGTGTCGAAATCGTCCCGCCAACGCTTTCTCGGCCGACCCCGACTTCGCCTTCCGTCTTCAGGCGTCCATAGTGTTACAATATGAGCCCATTTCTCGAAGTGCACTCGGGCAGCGTGGGCCGCCCATTCCCACTTAAGCCCAGCCGATCTCTTCCCTACATCTGCAATGCCGGTAAGTGAGCGCAGCATGGTGTTACGCACTCGATCGACAATTTGCATTAGAACTTTTTAAAATTTCGCGAACTACACTCATGTTTTTAAGACAAAACGGGTCTTTTCGCGCACAGATTAAAATCATAATTTTTAGTAACCTCGACGTTTCGGCCAAATTATATCGGCCGTGGTCACGAGAGACTGAAGCGGGCGGGTGTCATTGCCGGGAAGCGCGAATGTTGTCACCAACTACCCGCGGTTTTCTGAATCGCACGTATCACTGTTTCGGCACACAATACTAACAGTATCTGAAGTTACGCGTGGATCGATCTAAATCGCGACGTGAACACCTAACTATAACAGGATTCCACGATGCAGATAATCTAAAGCCGTCCTTACGATTAAAATTGCGATATTTCTTTATCTCGACGGCTTCTCAAACGATTCTTGGGTAATTGTGGAGGCCTTAATTGTGGCCTTTGTGGAGAGAATTTTGGGGTCGTGAATTTCTATCCAGGGGTTTGGTCCAGATTTTGATATAAATCTGCGCGAGAAAAGACCCGTTTCGTCTTAAAAACATGAATAATTTGCATTCACTTAATAATGAGAAATCAGATCGTTTATTTTCTTTTAGCGGTTTCGTAGCAATGTGTTTTTCCGTGGGCGAGCCCCCTAGTAATGCTGGAGAACGTCAGTCAGCGAGTCCATCGGACTTAGCCGGTAACGTAGCTAAGCTGTGCTACTGGCCGTTCCCCCATCCGTCACTCGGGGGCTCCTCTACCCCGGGAGGGCCGTGGCGACTTCGGGTTGCTGAGCAATAGGAGTACGTAATAATGAGAACTTAAAAGAAACTAAATAAGTACTTAAAACTAGAATAGCTTGCGAGCGCACTAAATTAACAATACCATTAAGTAGGTACAATAAGCATTTCCTTCAATATTTGTATGGGGTAGTTTTGTATTATGAATTTATGACAAAAGCACACCACTGCGTCCTGCGATGACATTTCGGTACCAGCGAAGTGTAGTGAGCGAGGTTACATACATACTTTCGAAGTTATAAATAAATCAATAAATATAAATATAACTGGACATTACACACAGCGATATCTAGCCCCAAACTGAGCAGAGCTTGTACTATGGGAACCAGATAACTGATAGAATACTTATATGCTTTTTTTTTTGAAAACACATATTTATAAAATATAGACAAACATCCAGACCCGGAACAAATATCCTGTAGATAATGCAAACATTTGTTCCGCGGCGGGAATCGAACCCGCTACTTCCTGCGTCTCACTCAGACGGCTATGCGCCCACTGCGCCACGGAAATCGTTACAACATTAGTATGGCTTTAAAACAGTACCAGATCAACAAATTTTCCGTATCTCCGATCTGTATTCTATTTCAAACTTTATGTTGATGAGGAAAAGCTATAAATCAGTAAACCACATGTGAAGTGGGTGGTCTAACTGTTTCAAATCAAATGCTCAGCAATAAAACATATTTATTACGCCATACACTCTGCCGTATCGATAAAAATAGCGATTTGTCAAGAATAGCTAAGCAGACGGACAGGCGTCCAATCAGTACTGCTAACAATGAGACACTATCTTCAATAACAAACTACCTACATCATTATGGCGGCAAATAAAATGGCGCGAAAAGCTCTCGATTTGACAGCTGTCAATTAGAAGAGCGGACTGACGTGTGAGAGGACGTAGATATGGAAGCTATTAAAGTTGCAGTGTGTACATACGGCTACATATCAAACTATACAATTCTAGCATAAGCTGACCTCTCATTCTACGAAAAGCCTACACAATGCGAGGTCAGCTTATAGTGGATGTATATAGCTTGATGTGTAGCCGTGTGTACAAATTGTGCGCTCGCCAGTCTTGTCACTCGCTTCGTAGTAAAGATATGTATGTAAACTCGGTTAAAGTTATCAACTTGGGCAAACCGGCGTTGTATGTATGTATGTATGTTTGTCCGAGGATAACTTTCGAAGCGTTGATCCGATCATCGTGAAATTTAATACATAGGTAGGTAGTAGTGGCACAAATTTGGTGTGACTAAATGAGCTAAAATGCGGGGGGTTTGTTGAGATATTGGGGTTCAAGAGAGGTAATAAAAATGAAAATGAGGCTAACTGGTCAAGTAGTATGTCAAATGAAAGGTATTCATTATTACATTTAGACTCCGTTTTTATTTTTGGTAAATTCTTTATAGTTTTTGAGTTATTAGCCTTATTAAAAACTAAACTTTGACAAAATTCACAGGGTACACCAGTGACCCCACAGTACTGTAATTTAGTATGCGTGTATTTTAAATGACACAAATATAGGCAAAAGTCTGAAATCCAGAATAACTGCAATTTGTAGGTACCCCAAAAAACCACATAACATGAACTCCCGTTACCTGTAATTTGAATGAAACTGTAGGTCAAGTTTTTGGTTATGTACTTCGTGACACTATTTTGATAGTCAAAGATTACAAATAATAGTTTTTGTTTTAATCTGAGACTCGCGAGATCTCAGTTCGGGGCGAACCACTAGTGTAGGTAAATATTCAGTATTTTATTGTGTTCATACAAAGTGTATTAAAATATTACAATGATACATGTCAGAGGTTATTGACTAGTAAATAGTCCATCACTTCATATGTACCCCCTGTAGCCTACAGGCTGTAGGTAAGGGTGTAGCAATATTATAGACTATGAATCAGAGCTAGTGGAATCGAAGTTGGCCGATTTCACGCTTTGAAGTTGGTTAGTGAAATCATTATTGTATAACATTATTTACTTGTCTTCGTCTGTCGTCATAGATTGATGAGAGAGGCTAACACAATGCATAACAAAAATACAGGATGGTTTTTTGAGAAGGGTGGTGATGGCCAAGTCCGAAACCACGAGAGTTAGAGAAAAGTCGTGAAAGGAGTCATGCTCTCGATTTATAAGAAAACAATAACTGCATTTTAGTTTTTAGGGTTCCGTACCTCAAAAGGTAAAAAGGAACCATTATAAGATCACTCTCTTGTCCGTCTGCCTGTCTGTGTGTCCCCACCGATTTTCTCAAAAATGGGTGGACCTAGCAAGTATAAATTTATACCAGATACTGCTGTCTATAGTTCCTATATTAGGTGTATAAAAATCAAGGTTCTGAGTCATCATGATAAAAAGATATGGGCAAATTTAGATTTTCGCGAAAACTTGTAAGTACCAAATTTTACCTAAATTTTCAAATTTTTTTTATTTTTCGGAATTTTCCTTTTACTTGTGCTGTAAGACCTTGCTTTTAACCAAAATTGGCAATTCTAGATCAACCGGAAGTACCCTATAGGTTTTGGGTCGATAACCTATATGGTAGTTCTCGTTGACCTAGAATCACGAAATTTGGTAAAAGCCAGCAGCACAAATAAAGGAAAAATTGCAAATAATAAAAAAAAACTTGAGAGGTGTCAAGGGACACCCGGATGGAACGAAGTTCCTTTCGATTAATTAGTGAAGGAATTGTAATAAAATGTTATTTTTTTAAGTTATACTTAATAATATTTTTTTATTTTATCACAAATATATTGTAATATAAACTTAATCAGTAGGCTCAATTTAAGTAATACCTAATTGGCTCGTGATAACTGAAGTAGGAAACATATGTTTGGGATTCTATTTTATTTAAATGTCTTGAAAAAACTGCATCGATGATAGTATTATATTATGTTGTTGATTGTTTATTATTTACAAAAAACCTGTATACACTCAACAAAAATAATCGTCGCGACACCACACTGTTCAATGCGAAATAGAAAGACGAAACGAAAATAACTGGCTTGCTTTCTATGAGAGAGAGAGAGAGACAGACAGAGAAACACGCGCACGCCGCACGGCTTACAACTATAGCAAAAAGTGTCGTTACAACTATTGGTCTTAATTTTTTCCGTCTAGCCCCCTTTCGCAACGCGCGATAAGGAACTTCGTTCCAAAATGAAAATTATAGGTCCCCATACATAGATAGTTGACGCCAATTAAGATAGTCCTCTGAGTTGTATGGGCGCTCATACAATTTAGAGGACTCGCTTAATCGTCATCAACCTCAAATAAGGTAAATAAATAAAATTGTGCTATTGAATAAAATAAATATTTTAGTGAGGCTCCCATACAAGAGACGTGATTTTTATGCCTACTAATGTATCAAATTTCACGATGATCAACGCTTCGAAAGTTATCTTCGGACAAACAAACATACATACATACAACGCCGATTTGCCCAAGTTGATTTGGAGATCTCGCTTCGCTCGATCAATGAATGTATGGAACCCGGATAAACAAGATACACTTAATATTTTCAGTCCGTATAGAACGCAGGCAAAATGCATAAAACCGTTTACATAAACCAATTTTAAAAATAAACACTTGCATTGGCTCGCTTTCCAACTGAACTGTTTACATTGGCACCAGTTCTGGGTCACATTCATCATGCGCTAAAATCGGTGTTTTTAAACATCAAAGCGATTGTTGCTACGTGGAAATGGAGGTGTTGTTGGAAACTGCTATTGCGCATAAATAGGCCAATCCATACTCATTTAATCCATAGATTCATAGGAACTGAAATAATAGCATTGTATTTATCTCTCAGGGTGGTTTTTGAGAAGGGCTGTGAAGGCACAAGAGAAAAATAAAACCGGCAAAGTGCGAGTCGGACTCGCGCACGAAGGGTTCCGTACCATTATCTATAAAAACGGTAAAAATCACGTTTGTTGTATGGGAGCCCCCTTTAAACTTTTACTAGGTGCTTATTCGCAGTGTTGTGTGTTTGCCTGTACCAAGTAAACGCGCTGTGATTTCGTTGACCCAATCCCCACCACCCCGCCCGTCCACTCGCGCGCAGAGGGCAGCGGCGCGCAGTGAGAGGCGAGACGTTATTCGGAGCGGATCGCACTCACCCTGATGAAGGTTCACGAATTGAACCGAAACATTGTTGGTCGAAACACCGATAAGACGGTACGTGATAAATCCCGTATTTATAATAATGATTGAAATCAATCACGAAAGTTTTCTAAGTAAAATTGCAAACCTCCACGGGGAGGTATGGCTAAAAAGTGTAAGACATTTCGTGTTTCTCAGAATAAAACGTAAAAAACTCGAGTGCGGTCTTAACTATGTGAAACAGTGCAGTGAAAAGAAAGTTGTGCCAAAATTCATGCGTGTTAAGCCTATTAAGTGCATTCGGGGATACGAAAAGTTCTTTGAAAATGTAAACAATAAATTGTGTGTGTGGGTAGTTCGAGATTATTATCGAAACCTAGCAATTGTATCGCAGGAACTTTTCCATCTTCACTTGCAGTTATCTCGTACTTTCGGACCGGATTTGTGGAATACACTTGATAATATGACATTTAGCAGATCAGAACTTGTGAGTAATAAAACATCCAGAACTCACGAATCAAAACTAAAGCGTCTTACTGATAATGCTGAGCAGTCACCCATGGGTTGTCTAAGTGCGAACGATAGAACAGTGGTTAATTTGTCTTCTCAAACGATTACTGAAGATATGAAATTAGTGCTATCGAAGGGTATGAGCTTTGCACCTACACCACTAAAAGTACCAATAGAAACCATTATTACCAGCATTGAGAACGTGATTGTGCAGAATAAGATCCCTTCACATGACGCTGAGTGTTTACGACAATACGTTGCATTAATGGCGCGTAAGTCTATTCTGCCTAAAGCTAATATTAGTAAGTCAGAAATAAACGCCTTGAAGAACTTACGTAATAACACAAACCTTCTAGTATTACCAGCGGACAAAGGCAATGCGACAGTAGTTGTGGACACAGCTGCGTACGAACAGTAACTAGATGCGCTCCTTAGTGATGATTTGACGTATAAACTGGTCAACTACAATCCCACATCTAGAGTAACTACGAAGTTAAGAGAGTTGTTACTTCAGTTGCCCGACGAACTCTATGGACGTTTAAGACCCATCAACCCAACTCCACCTAAAATCTATGGCCTGCCCAAGATCCACAAGCCCAATTGGCCACTCCGCCCTATCGTCAGTCAGATAGACTCACCTACATACAAAGCAGTACGTTACATGGCGGAGTTACTACTTCCTTTCACAGGAAAGTCCTTTAGCTACGTGAAAGACTCAGCGCACTTTACTCAACTCTTGGAAGGAATAGTAGTACATGAAGATGAGTGTATGGTGAGTTTCGATGTAGCGTCACTGTTTAGCAATGTACCGATAACGGACACAATAAGCATTATACAGGAGCTGTTACAAGGTTCATCAACACCTATCAGATGCATGAAGGTAATTGAGTATCTGTTAACAAGTGGTACTGTTCCTGGACGTGTTGGTTATACGAAAACAGACAGAACGACTTACACATATGTACAGTATACCGTAAGCCAACACACACATACAGGTATCATAGAGCTGACTCGCACCACCATCCAGCTCACTTAGTCTCGGTACCGCGTACTCTGATTAATAGAACACTAAGGCTATGTGACTCTCAGTACGTGAACCGCGAGCTCTCACACATAAAAGGGGTGCTGGATCAAAACGGCTACGGATGGAGACAGAGCTGTCGAATTGCGGACACATCCACAAGATCACGCATAACAACGGTGAATAGAGCAGTAGCATACTTACCTTTTGTGAAAGGATTAACGGATAAGATCGGAAACTTGTTACGCCATAAGTACAGCATCAAGACGATATTCCGTTTGAGACAGCTGCTGCGTTCGCCGAAGGACAGAGACCCTCTGGGCGTCCCCGGCGTATATACCGGCGATACCGTGTGACTGCGGTAAATGCTACATTGGTGAAACAAAACGAAACATATCTACTAGGTTGACGGAACACATACGTGCAATGAAGAATGTCGACTCAAACAGTTCTGCAGTGGCGGAACATTCCCTAAATTCTGATTGGACGCGCTACTTACATATGTTTCGACAAGGCCCGGGTTTTAGCGAGAGAGAAGTTCTTCGTTCCTCGCAAGATCCGAGAGGCGATAGTAATAAGTCGTGTACCGAACTTTAACAGGGATAGAGGATGGGTTCTACCGCCAGCCTGGAGGCCATGTCTTCATGATGCAAGTGACAGAAGAGTGAGTGAACCTAGTAGAGACATAGTTAGTGTTGTGTGTATGCCTGTACCAAGAACTATCAAAGAGAGCAGCAGTGATGATAATGATGATGACACAGCCGGTAAACGCGCTGTGCTTTCGTTGACCTCATCCCCACCACCCCGCCCGTCCACTCGCGCGCAGAGGGCAGCAGCGCGCAGTGCGAGGCGAGACGTTATTCGGAGCAGATCGCACTCACCCTGATGAAGGTTCACGAATTGAACCGAAACATTGTCGGTCGAAAGACCGATAAGACGGTGCGTGATAAATCTCGTATTTATAATAATGATTAAAAAAATGTTTTATTTTAATTAATACTTTAAACAATATTTATGTTTAAAGTATTAATTAAAATAAAACATTTTTTAATTTATGACTAAATATTCTGTGAATTTTTCAAGCGTCTACCTGTTGTCGTTATCAATATCTAACTAAAACGTGCAATAAAATCACTGTTGTATGATTTATTGTATATAAATAAAAACAGGGTTGAAATTTACCATTGAAGACTTTTGACGTCCCATTTGATCTAATAGTCTCATTTTCATTTTTTTTACCCCTCTTGAACCCTAATATCTCAACAGCCCCCCGACATTTTTAGCTCATTTAGTCACACCAAAATTGTACCATCACTACTTACTTAAGTATCAAATTTCACGATTATCAGATCAACGCTTCGCAAGTTATCCTCGGACATACAAACATGCATACATACATACATTCACACATACATACAACGCCGATTTGCCCAAGTTGATTAGGAGATCTCGCTTCGCTTGATCAAATATCAAATATTTAACAGTTAAATCAATATCTGTAATACAACATTTACATTACCTAAACTATAATATATCGGATATCTACGATTCAAAGACAATAAAAATAGCTATTAAAACATCGAGTCGGAATCCTACGCATCAATCGACGAAGTATTTAGGTGTGGAATGCAATTTATAAGAATTGATTGTTCAAATACCAGAACCTACGCGAGATTTATTTATAAACACAATAACCGAATGGGCAGACGAAATATTAAGGGGTATCACAGTATATGCAAATATGCAGTAGCCTAACTGACGAAACTCAAGCGGATTAACTGCACACAGTTTCAATACTTGGTAGAGTTACTGTTAACTGAGTATTAACTGAGGTCTCGGCGAGTCGTTGCCTATCAAAATAGTGCTTACTAAGTAATAGTAATTAACCAACTTACTTAACCTACAGTTTCATTCAAATAACAGGTAACGGGAGTTCATGTATAGTGGAAATCTTTTTTGGAGTACAAATTGCAGTTATTCTGGAATTCAGAGCTTTGCCTATATTTGTGTCACTAAAGCTACACGCTTATCAAATTACAGCACTGTGGGATCACTTGTGTACCCTGTGAATTTTGTCACTGTTCAGTTTTTATTACAGCCAATAACTTTAAAACTATAGGAATGAGTCTGAAATCCAGAATAACTGCAATTTCTACCCCAAAACAGATAACCAATTACGTAAACTACCGTTACTTGTAATTTGAATGAAACTGTAGGTCAAGTAAGTTGGTTGTGCATTTATTGGCACTATTTTAATAATCAAGGATGACAAATAATATTTTTTTTTCGTTTATATGGAATACTGGTGAGATCTTAGTTCGGAGCGAACCACTAGTATGTAGAACAATTCAATTTAACTTACTTATTTTTTAGACACGTCATTCATATTGTTGTGAATAATAAATATGTTATAAAAATTTAGGGCTCCTTCTATGCATAGAAACTATCTAATAAACACTGTTCTTGAAGGACATCGTACAGAATGTGTGTCACAGACACACACATATATAATGAAAAAAAATATATGAGTGACGGATATACAAAGATATGATTGATTATATAATGATTGAAATCAATTACGAAAGTTTTCTAAGTAAAAATGATATACAAAGAGTTCATACCAATCCTCCATTTCTTTACTGGCTTTCTTCAGAGCTATTATATGTACATACATTTATTTTTAAATTTTAATGTCTGCTGTATCAGTGCATGTAAAAACAGCATCCCTGATATGCCGGTTGAGCGACATCACCGTCAGCATACTGACCAAAGTTATTCATAACTTTAGCTCCAAAATAATTAGACACTGGGTGAAGGTACAAGCCCACCCAAGTAGTGTCGAATCTTTTAAATTTTAATAGTTTTTTATTTTAGGTTTTTCTGTAACTATATTTTTAATTTTTAAGTTTTTAACGTATAGCACAAAGAGCTATGGAGCGCGCCATGCTAGCAATCACACTCTTAGATCGAGTTCCCAATACCGAAATTCGCAAGCAGACAAGTACACGGTGTCCTTTAAATCACTGTTTTCCCAAAACAAATGTTGCTCAGACCATGGTCTAATAACTGTTTATAGCATCAAATAAGAGAATAAAAAAAATCTAGACCTTCTCAAATAAGTCTAACTGTGTTCATAAACTAACCGTGACACAAAGTTCATGGGTACGCTAGTTACCTACTCCTTAGTTAGATAAGTACCTAGTAGCTACCGGTCAGCGCGCTGACTATGTTGTAGGGCGTAACGTTAAAATAGACGTTTTAAGTTTGCAACTTTTTATATTTTTCAAAGACCGCTTTCGTTTTGTTTTTTTAATTTGATGTTATAAACTGTTAGTAGACCATGGTCTGAACAACGTTTGTTCTGGGAAAACAGTGATTTAAAGGACACCGTGTATGAGACGTCAGCAAGCGAATATCAGTGCTCAAGTGGAGTTGGGCAGGACACTTGGCTTGACGTAATGATGACAGGTGGACTAAGGCGCTAACAGAGTGGATGCCGAGAACTGGGCATCGAACTAGGAAACGTCCACGGCAACGGGGATTTTTATTTTTTATTTATTGATTCCTCGATTGTGTCGATACTCAATGGCCACATTTTCATAGCTTTGCTACTGCTTAGAGTCATATTTACTGTGGCGCTAAGATAAATGATAGTGTCAGGGCAAGGAACAGCCAATTTCGGAAGCTGTTGGTTACATTGTGGTTTTTTTGTTTGCCAAATGTATTGGAAATGGGAAATAACTTGAGGTGATTATATTGTTCGAATATCTATTACTTTTCCAAATTAGCACTTGTCGTGATAATTTTCCTGCTCAACAGGAGATTGGAACATTTAACAATAGGCAAATAATACATTAACAGAAAGAATATTTATAAGACAATACAATATAAAATACAGAAAAAACAGTGAATTGGACCATTTTTTAGGTTTCTGTAGTCGAACTAGTTGCTAAAAATTTCGCCTTGTCTGTCTGTCTGTCTGTCTTTCTACGTGTAATAAATACACCGTATACAGTATTCATAAATAAGTGAGTAAAGTTTTTTTACAAGGTATATGTAATGTTTGTGTTCCATCTATATCTACCTATATACTAGTATTATAATGAGGAAAGATTTGTATTTTTGTAACGAATAAACTCAAAAACTACAGGTCCGATTTCAATAATTCTTTCACTATTAGAACGCTACATTATTCCTGAGTAACATAGATTACTTTTTACCTAACTGCGCAGAAGGAGAGTAATGTTTTTATTGACAAACCATGCGTGCTAAACTGCAGGCAGGTACGCTAGTAATATATAAAATAATAATTCGCTTCGAGAAAGAAGTCAGTCGACGACCTACGGCTGATATGATGATGATAATGAAGGCACCTAATCGCCCGGGGCAGTTCTACCACCATAGTTATTTCTGCCACCAAGCAGCATTGCTGTGTTTCGGTTGGAAGGTTATGGTTGCCGGTGAAATTATAGGCACATGTGGTTTTACATCTGTATGCCTCAAGTTGATGGACGAAGGCAGTGAATCGTATTAGGGCACGTATCTAAGGCGATGGATACCACTTAACATCAAGGGCCATTTGTTCCATATCCAGGTGGTATAAAAAGAGGGGCCTCGTGGTGTTCCACAATCCCAACACTAACATTAAAACTAATTTTATTTTTTAAAATTGTTCTAACCTCTCGGTAAAACCACCGCTGGCTCCCGTTCTACACCGCGCCCACATCGCGTGCTCCGGGCTCCCATACTAGACAGTCTAATTGAATTAGCCAATATCCATTTCATCCACTTAATGCTATCTATCCATCAGATTATCATCATAAAATGTCCAGCACTTTTTTCTTGACCCCATTTAGGAAGATTAATGGGTACTTTAATTGATTGTATGGGAATAGCGATGGATTAGATTATGGCCAACCGTCAAATGTTATTATATTAAGAAATATAGCTCACGGCTTTTCTCGGATCTCTTTCTCACCACGTCCCGTGAAGATACAAAGGGGTAGTGAGAGGCACGTCCAAACTTTTGATTAATGCCCATTTTTTAACAGACTTAAAAAAAGGTGGAAGTTCTCTATTCGTCGGAATCTTTTTTTTTATGTAAGTATATTACCTCAAAACTCCGACATTTATCAACCGATTTGGAAAAATTTCTTTTTTTTTCAAATGAATGGTAAAAACAAACCAAAATGGGACACTCCGGTCAAGTGGTACGTCTAATGAAAGGTCTTTGTGAGTACATTTCGACCCCGTTTTTATTTTATGTTTAAACTTTGTTGTTTTTAAGTTATTAGCCATAATAAAAACTGAACTTTGTCAAAATTGACAGGGTTATTCTTAGGGAGACTCGCGCAACGATGCCTAAACGTATTTAGTGGTTAAATATGATTTAAAAACTTGTCAAATCATACAAAAATGTAATATATATAAAGTTTAAACATGTTTAGTCGCTACATACGTTTAGGGATCGTTGTGCAAGCCGGCTTTAATCTTTCCGGACTATCAAAATAGTGCCACGAAACATAACCAAATACTTGACCTATAGTTTCATCCAAACTACAGGTAACGGGAGCTCATGTACTATGGTTATCTTTTTTGGGGTACAAATTGCAGTTATTCTGGATTTCAGACATTTGCCTATATTTGTGATATTTAAGCTACACGCAAACCAAATTACAGCACTGTGGGGTCACTGGTGCACCCTGTGAATTTTGTCAAAGTTTAGTTGTTATTATGACTAATTAATCAAAAACTATAAGGACTTTACTAAAAATAAAAACGGAGTCTAAATGTACCAATGAAGACCTTTCATTTGACGTCTCACTTGACCTAATAGTCTCATTTTAATTTTGTTTTACTCCTCTTGAACCCCAATATCTCAACAACCCGCCCACATTTTTAGCTCATTTAGTCACACCAAAATTGTGCAATCACTACCCACCTATGTATCAATATCATGTGATATATCGACAACAAACCCTCGATAACTGATTGAATATAGGTACATATATATATATATATATTTGTAAATATGTACATACTTTTAATATAGGAAAATACACAAACCTGGAAAAAATCTCAATAGATCATGCAAACATTTATCCCGCAGCGGGGATTGAACACGCAACCTCCTGCGTCTCAGCCAGCTATTTATTAAATAAGCACTTTAAAGCAGACAGACAAACGGATATAGCGAAACTAATAACGGTTCCTAATTAAACTATGGAATTCTAAAAACTGAGCCAAAAAAAGCTAGTTTGTTATTTACAGAAAACCCGATGTAAAAACGTTTTAACCTGTATAAAACTGAAAACCTACATTTCAGTTGTCCAACTCTACTTTCCATTTTCTGCAAATTACACTTCATAGCACAGAAAGTAACAATAACTCGCAAACATTGTAATTAGTACACTCCGGCGAAATGACCTAAATTTTTGTGTGACCCACTTTTGTTTGTTTATTGGTAACAGAAATTTCGAAGGCTTGGCTTGCTCAGAATATTGAATTATATTGGAAAAGTAAGAAAGAAAAGTGGCAAAATTATTTTTATTTATATATATTTTTTTTTGGATTTTCGTTTGATTACAATCTCACCTGATGGTAAGCGATGATGTGGTCTAAGATGAAGCACGAAGAAGAAACCTATTCACTCCTACCTCAAAGAGGCCCGGATGTATCCTTTCTATACAGTCTGTCACTGCATTCACTACATTAATTTAAAACACATATGCGAAATCGTATTAACTGTTTTAAGAGATAGCTTGATTATTTATCCAGTAATTGATAAGTTTCTAATAAACAATTTTAAACGAAAATCGGCGCCTTTGCAACGATGCCGCTTAGTCAGTTTAACAGGTACCTATACTATTTCTATTTCTTTATTTTTTCGATGACAGCTCCTGTGAAAACTTGAACGAGCGTCTTTTTTACATTATGTATGTATTATTTTATAAAAATATGACGCTTACGCACGTACAAGTTTAGACCAGAGTCGGAGAAACTGATAGAGATGGAGTTATCGATAAACGTAACACGATAACAGACCCGATATTTTTTCACAAAATGTAAGAAACTAAACTACTGCCGGATACTTTTGTACAATTTTATTAACTAATATTATGTTTCATTACAAGATGTTACACGTATTAATTCTTGATTGATAATGCCAACTTCTTTAAAATTTTCGAAGCTGTTGCAAAATTAGTAGGTATAGATAATGGTAATAGCGGGCCACCATTTTGATACTCTGCTTCAAAGTAATAACGAACCTGGATCACCAGTTCTATCGCCTGCCTTTTCAGAACAGATCCTTTCGGCATTTTGATATTTGACAGCTGGGCAGCAATCAACACGGAGGAACACAAAATACACAACGTTACGTATGGATAATGTGAAAAAACTCAGCGAACAGAAATGTAGTGACTAGCACGACCGTATTATTGCGATTGACAGATTAAAACAAACACGAAATGGCAGTGGGCCATTGAGTGTTCCCACCTTGAAAAAATATATTTGAATGTTTTTGTTGTATTTGTCTTTGTTCAAAATATAATAAATATATGCGATCGATATCATTACTTATTTGGTCACAACACTACAACTATCAAATTAGAACTGTCATCGAGAAAATAAAGAAATGGAAATAGTATAGTTACATGATGAATGTATATGATTTGTTTACCTATTTTATAAAGGCTGTTTCATTGATATTTTAGGATTTGAAATTAAGGTAGACAGAAATTAAAGAAAATCATGGTATTGAAATTGAAAAAAAGTTTACGACAATACTAGCCATCAGCCCTGCCCGTGATTTAAATTATCGTCGTAAATGCGGTGACACGCAGTGTAATTTCCATATCACCTTGATGTTTTAACTGCTAACAGATGGCGTTGCTCTGTCATACGCTGATTATCAAACGAAACTGAATTGTCAATGTCAATTGCCGTGTTATCAATATTTTCCGGGAAACTTGAAACCAAAAAAACAATCGTGTTTGTTTATTTGACGAAGTGAGATTGTTTTAAACTTTTGATATTGTGTCTGTTTGGCATATAAACAATTTTTTTGCTGGTGTTCTTAAACAGCTTCTTTAGACTTTATTTGGTTTTTTTATAAACGAAAATGAAAACTAAACGCTCACGATAAAATTTGGTATATAGATAAATTATGACTGGGGCTGGACATAGGCTACTTTTTACACTCCTTCTGCGCAGTCGGGTAATGTTTTTATTGAGAAACCACGCGTGCGTAGCCACGGGCGGGTCAGTTAGTAACAAATAAAAGTTGTCCCACATAAATGAAAGGCTAAAAATGCGTCTTCGTAATCTGCACACATGGACTCGGACACAAAACTAGGCTATGGACATGACTCAGACGTCCAGCTTGCAAATCGACTATTAACCTAATTTTTACCATTAGCTAGAGCACGCATTGGCCCGTGACCTACGTAATTGATGGAGAGGATGTAGGATTTAGGGGCAAACGCGCCATACATACCACAAAGGATAAGCAAGCTGAATCGACAGTGGGCAGGGTACATAGCTCTAAGAACTAACGGCCGTTTGTGCTGAAAGGTTCTCGAGTGGAGACCACACACTGAAAAGCGCAACGTAGAACACGCCCACACTAGATGGAAAGAAGAACTGATAAATGTTTCTGGGAGTCGTTGGGTGCAGGCCGCACAAGATCGGTCGCTTTGGAAATCTAGGGGGACGCCTATGTTCAGCAGTGGACGTCTATTGGCTGATATTATGACGATGATGGGCCATATATTAAGGGATCGGGATTACAGTAAAGAATACGCAGAATAGTGCAAAATCTTAGTCTACACAGCTATACTCATTTTCATCGGACCATTTTTATAAAAACGGCAATAAAAATCATGTCTGTTGTATGGGTGCCCCCCCCCCCCCCCCCCCACTTAAATATTTGTTTTATTTTAATTTAATTATTTATTTTTACAGTAAATATACAACTAAATATTCTGTGAATATTTCAAGCGTCTACCTGTTGCCGTTATCAATATCGAGCAAAAACGAGCAAAATAAATCACGTTTGTTATATACGAGCCTCCCTTAAATATTTATTTTATTCTGTTTTTAGTATTTGTTTTTAGTTCTGTTTTTAGTTTTTTAGTTTTTTTTTGTATTTGTTGTTATAGCGGCAACAGAAATACATCATCTGTGAAAAATTCAACTGTCTAACTCTCGCGGTTCATGAGATACAGCCTGGTGACAGACGGACAGACAGACCTTTTACCCTTTGTGTACGGAACCCTAAAAACTGTCTAATCATAAAATTATAATAAATACTTTGTAGGTTTGATTCCCGCCGCGGAACTAATGTTTGCATGATCTACAGATATTTGTCCCTGGTCTGGATGTGTTTCTATATATAATATAAAGTATAAGTCTATATAGTCCATTCTATGATTATCTGGTTCCCATAGAAGAAGCTCTGCTTAGTTTGGGGCTAGATTGCGCTGTGTGAAATGTCCAGCAATATTTATTTATTTTTATTATTTAGTGGTTTGATAAAAAAAAAACACATGATATCATCACACTAAAATTATATATGCGAAAGTTTGAATGTTTGATTATTTATGTATTTGTTTGTTACTCAATCACATCATAACGGCTAGACCGATTTCGATGAAATATAGTATGTACGTAGATGATAACCTGGATCAACATATAGGCTACATTTTGTCCAATAAATCAGGTCCAATGCGATAAAATGGGGTGTTAAGTCAAGTGAGAACAGCGATATTAGCTTTATTTCTAGGTTAGGTATTACCCGTGCGCGATAAGTTGGGACCTGAGCGCGGTGACGTCATATTGGCATGTTACCAATATGTACCGCCCGCAAAAAAGCGAACATAACAAGCAGCCGCCTGCGGCTTCGTCTTTGTTTTTTTTAACCTAATTTATTATGTTACTCAGGGAGGACGCTGCTTTTTATCTAATCTTTTTTACACTATTTGAATAAAATAAAAATACAATGTTTAAGTTTATACATTTATTTTATCTATTATTTACATTATCTCATCTTTGTCACTACTTAGTGGATTTATGCCTTCTAGAGGTTGTTCTTCGTCTTCAGTCTCACTATAATCACTTGACGAAGAGGTATCCGATAAATTTACAATTAGTTGCGATTCATTCGTCTCTTGTAAGAGGTCATCGTCCCAATACTTTTGTCCTCAAACTTTTTACAAACTATAACAACAAAAACTACACCAACAAAACAATAACACAAACGAAAACTAAAAGAATTCCAGAGCGCGTCGTTACGTGACGTAGGCCAGTACGAGACTAAAAACCCTAGTAAAAAATAGTGATGCGAACGGTACAATACGGGCGCCATCGGGGAAGTGCAGGGGAAGCGGTCGGGGAGTCGCATTCCTAGCAGGTCCCAAGTTATCGCGCACGAGTAATACCTACACATTTAGTATTTATTTATTTCAATGCAACATACATCACAGGTTTAATTAATGTAATCTATAGACGTATTTACCCTGTAAGGGCGTGGCAAGGTAAACAAACAGCATGAAGATATTTAATACAAACTATAATTGTCATTAGTAAATTATATTAGGTGCTAATCGTAACTTTGTTACTTTACTAAGTATACTTAAGACTGTTACATAATTATTATACTATGTGGGTATAGGAACATTTCTGTTAGAGGTATCTAATTATAATATAGGGTACCTATCCATATTAAGTTATATTTAAATATAAATTGTGGGTATTATAATTATTTAGATTTAGTCTAACTTAACTTAAAACTTAAAAAGTTCATTTAGTGGTGTAACGCGTACGAAGTCGCGAGCAACAGCTAGTTAACATATAATATAATATCATAACATATTTGTATTTGTTTTCTAAAAAGAGATATCTTTATAACAAAAGAGATTACAAACAAGCAGTGCTCGTAATTTTTCCCGAACCATTACCTAAATGATATTTTTTATCCTTAAGCCATTAGAATAATCACGATTTCGGAACAGCAATAACATAAAAAATAATATTAAAACAACACAACTGGGCCACACAAATTATTCCGCGAAATCGGGTCATTTTGCCAGACACTAGTAATTAAAAATGTTCCCAAGTTGTTGGTTTACTTTCTGTGCTATGAAGTGTAATGTTTGGTGATAATGGAACAATAGAATAAAAATACTCGGAACGTTTTTAATAATGATGTATTTTCAAAGGGACGAAGGGTTATGAATTTTTATTTTATAAATTATTAAATGAACTAGTATTATTAATTGATCGAGCGAAGCGAGATCTCTAAATCAACTTCGGCAAATCGGCGTTGTATGTATGTTTGTTTGTGTTTGATAACTTTCGAAGCGTTTATCCGATCATCGTGAAATTTGGTATATAGGTAGGTAATGATGGTACAATTTTGGTGTTACTAAATGAGCAAAAAATGTGGGGGGGTTGTTGAGATATTAGGTTTCAAGAGGGGTAATAAAACCAAAATGGGAATATCTGGTCAAGTGGCACGTATCATAAAAGGTGAGTACATTTCTACGCCGTTTTTATTTTTAAACCTTGTAGTTTTTAAGTTATTAGCCATAATAAAAACTGAACTATGTCAAAATTCACAGGATACACCAATGACCTCACAATGCTGAAATGTGGTATGCGTGTAGCTTTAGTGACACAGATATAGGGAAAAGTCTGAAATACAGAATAACTGCAATTTATATCCAAAAAAGAGTTTCCAAATTACATGAACTGCCGTTACATGTAATTTGAGTGAAACTATAGGTCAAGTCATTTGGTTGTTCATTTCGTGGCACTATTTAATTAGTCAAAGATTAAGGCTGGCTTGCACAACGATGCCTAATCGTATTTAGCGACTAAACATGTTTGAATGTTACGTATTTGTGTGATTTGACAACTCCGTCAATCATATTCAGCTACTAAATACGTTTAGGCATCGTTGCGAGTAGCCCTAAGAATATTTTTTTTGTGTTTTGGGAGACTCGCGAGATCTCAGTTCGGGGCGAAACACTAGTGTTATTTTAATGTTTAACTATAGTGGTAACACATACTTTAAGTAGGTAAGTACTTCTTTTTAAACACTATTGAATAATGCATAATTTTAATACATAATTGAGGAGGTTCTCAATTCGACTGTATTTTTTTGTTTGTTATCTCAGAACTTTCGACTGGGTGAACCGATTTTGATGCTAGACTAACTTAGATTTTTCCATTTTATTTTGCCATCGTTACTTTTAAAAATTTATTTTGTTTTATTTTGTAAGTAAGGAACAACAATTGTACTGGTTTAGGAGACGGGCGCTGACACTGCTAGTTTTTCCTAACTTTTTGCAGCCGTCAACGTTCACTATTTGTTCTTGATTCCTATGTGTTTTTGAACCAAATAAATAATTTGATTTGATTTGAAAAAAAAAAAAAAAAAAAAAAAAAATTGGTCCAGTTCTAACAATAGCATTTATGAGAAAACCATATGTCTTAAATTTGTTTAATTTTTATGTTATGTTATGTTTGTTAGCTCAGAACTCCGTTACATATATAACGTGACCATTTATTTTTGTTGTCAGAGCGGGACGCTTGCGGAATTAAACAAAAAAAAACTTATTTAACTAGGTATTAGGTATTTATTAAGAAAAGGAAATGAAAAACAATATATTTAGGTACCTATATTTATATGAAATATTAACATTACATTGTGGTTGAAGACGCATTTGTATAGTATTTGTCGGTGGAGCAAATTTTAATTAGTTTTGAAATGTCGGGTCTAATTTTTGAGTAAGAATGGAGCTTATCACATGATTTGATGATGTTAGTCTTTGTGTTATTTTGACTAGCTGCCGCTGTCGCACACGCGTTTCGAATCCAATGAATAATCTCATAGGTACGTAAGGGTGCGTTTAATGAATTTATCATTTGGTATCTTTGTAAAAGCGGGACATTTTGGTTTGGTTGGGGACAACGGGACAGACAGCCTGAAAGCGGGACTGTCCCGCCGTGACGAATGGTCACGTTAGTTATATATCAACCGATTTGGAAAATTAGTTTTTTATTTGAAAGGATACACTTTTAGATTGATTTCATAAAAATTTCATCAAAAATAGTAGAGTAGTTTGGTTTTTATTGATAACTGAAGTCGTTTATATTTTTGTTTAAAAGATACCTACTTGTAATTTATAATGAACAACAGATTGCTAACGACCTACGATCTTGACTTCTCCTTTAGAGAATTCAACACCAACGCGGAACATTCTCAAAAGCTTCCAACAGCAGATTATCAATCTTAATCATTTGCAATAAGACCTAGAATTTCCCAGTGTTGACTTAACACTATTTCGTACGAAAACTGAACCCTATTCCTTCGCAATAAGATCTATTACTTTAGTATTTGCGTTACCTTCAACGATTCTAAGAATCAGACTAAATTCCTTACTGTCAACTTTATATCAGTTTTATTTAGATCTATCATAAAGCTTGCTGTGTTCAAAGGAAAGTAGGTCTTATTTCTAGGGCGATAGGATTGATGTAATAAATCTGCGGATTGACGGACAGACGCCAGACTTGGCCCCTACTGGAAACTAGAGCGTGGTACAAGTGAAATATTTCAATAAAGTATTTTTTTCTAAAGTGAAAACTTTATGCGCGTTGGGCATTTTTTGAGATGGAAAAAAACCGTTAAACTCGCGACACTTTTACCATTGTATATATCTGTCATAGACTGCTTTTAAATTTTGAATACCCAAATACACGTAATTGTTTAAGTTTTCACTTCTGTCAGCACTCCCGAGGATCCACTTTTTTATATTCTCACTACCCACTACTGTAACCGACGCGACGTCACAAGGAGGCTTGCAATTCCATTTCTATATTTTTAAAGAATACTTTTTATCACTAAATATTAATTAATAAGTAAAACAAACGACTGAAGAAAAACTCCTTTTTCAAAATATTAATTTATAAAATTGTTCAATTACAAAATTGTCCACACGTCTGTAGGTCGATCAGTTTATGTTCATTCTGGACATACGCATCCCGCACTCGCACATTAACGTTTAAAAATATACGAAACGTAACTCTCTATATTTCTACACTAACTTATATCTCCCTCTCAACTTCCGTTCGCACATTTCGTAACGCATTCACCAGCTTACTCCCCAAGTCAAGCGTGCGTAAAGTTTTACATCAAAAAATTAATATTCAATAATAGTTATTAAGAGGGCTTCAAAGGCTTGCTTGAAGAAAACTCTTATTAGGGTTACGCTCGCCTTTGTGTACGTAGCTAGATATATCAGTTTACGACTAATTTAAAGCTTTTTTTGTCATTAATCTATTTTTGTACAAGAACGAATGAATAATAATTATATTAGAACGCTGTAGCTTATAACTTGGAGCAGAGCTTTCGATGGTAACAGATCGGATCGATCTCGCATTAAACTATTTTGGGAACGTAAGATTCATATTTTTTGGCAGAATTTCAATGTTCTGCGCGTTGCGTTCTGATGTGCGTGCGCTCCTAACCACATGGAAAAGTACACCTACAGTTTATTATTAATACGATTAATAATCATTCTTTTTATTTTAAAACATGGCCAAAAGTGCGTTAAAGATTTTACGTACCTATATTGTTATTTAATTGACATATTAAATCAAGTTATACAAAGTTAAAAAATTACGTAATTAAAAAAAATATGAATCCTTCAGCTAGTTACAGATTAAATGAGGAATCATTTTTTTAGGGTTCCGTGTCCAAAGGGTAAAACGGCACCCTATTACTAAGGCTCCGCTGTCTGTCTGTACGTCTGTCACTAGGCTGTATCTCATGAACCGTCATGAAACATGAAAAATTTCAACTGTCTGACTAACAGTTAAAATTTTTACTGGTGATGTATTTCTGTTGCCGCTATAACAACAAATACTAAAAATAGAATAAAATATTTTTTTAAGGGAGGCTCCCATAACCAAACGTGGGTTTTTTGCTCGTTTTAGCTCGATATTGATAACGGCAACAGGTAGACGCTTGAAATATTCACAGAATATTTATTTATATGTTCACTTTAAAAATAAATAGCCAAATTAAAATAAAATAAATATTTAAGGGGGCTCCCGTAAAACAAACGGGATTTTTTTGCAGTTTTTATAGATAATGGTACGCGCGAGTCCGGCCCGCACTTGGCCGTTTTTTACTATGTCCCGCTTTCGACGACAGAATCCCGCTTTTTTCACTCAAAAAGCTTCAAAATCCCGACTTGACAATAAAAAAATCTGGCAACGCTGAGTAGTAGTATAGACAAGAGTAGCATCATCAGTAAACAAAACGCATACTTCCTGTTATGCCATCAGAATTGTTCATACAAGGCTGGTGACGCACAACGTCATAAAATCATAACAGAACCTGTCTATTTAGAACAAGTGAAGAGAAAATTTAAATCAAAATCTTTAAATATAATAAAATTACAAGGATCATTTTGAAACGACCTTACTGCCTTTCGCGATCAAGCCAGGAAAGAAAGGCAAGAATCAAGGCTGGTTGTTTTTATTAATGATTCTTTTAGAATACATAACAATAAAGAAAATAAATTACGTCTAAATTGTAACATTTTTGAACATCATCATCATCATCAGCCGGAAGACGTCCACTGCTGAACATAGGCCTCCCCCTTAGATCGCCACAACGAGCGATTGGTAGCCGTTTGCGCCCAACGGCTCCCCGCGATTCTTACTAGATCGTCGGTCCACCTTGTGGGGGGCCGGCCTACGCTGCGTCTTCCAGTCCGTGGTCTCCACTCGAGAACCTTTCTTCCCCAACGGTTATCGGTTCTACGAGCGATGTGGCATGCCCATTGCCACTTCAACTTGCTAATTTTGAGAGCTATGTCGGCAACTTTAGTTCTTCTGCGGATTTCCTCATTGCGGATTTTGTCACGCAAAGAAACCCCGAGCATAGCCCTCTCCATAGCTCGTTGAGCGACCTTGAGCTTGGTCATGAGGCCATGAAAAATGTGGCCAAAATGTCATGGCCACATTTTTGAACGAGTTGGAGCAATTTCAATCCCAAGCTTCTCTAACATCTAAATAATCCGATATGTCGGCTTTTAATATATGATTTTGCTATAACGTTGGATTATATCTATGGCTTTTAAAAAAGATTCTATTGTTAAATTTGTTCCCCTTTTTAAGGTGCGCCTTTTTTTATTGCGCGCACGGAGGAGTGTGATGGCATAGTTAAAATTTACAATTATGAAGAAGGAAGGAAAAATGTTAAAAAATATCGAGAAAACAAATGCTAAAAACTTTTTTTACTTTTGAAGTACGGAACCCTAAAATTAGTCAAAATAAAGAACAAGTAAATAACTAGCCCCGAACAGAGATCTCGCGAGTCTTCCTTAAAAAATATTATTCGTAATCTTTGACTATCAAAATAGTGCCGCGAAATGAATAACCAATTACTTGACCTACAGTTTCATTCAAAATTATTGATTAAAACGGGTATTTATCGCGTATGTACATACCTTTTTTATTTGTAAATCCCGACGTTTCGGCTGTGTTGCAACAGTCATGGTCTCGGGCTGACTGGAGTACTTGGAGCTACCGTCGGGAAGTGCGGGTAGCTGCAGCATCTACTCTCACTTGGTCTTCAGAATTAGAAATGTCCTCGTTCATATTACGACACACTACACTAACCGTATCTACGCACTGAGTCGACCGATTACGACGCGCACACCTAGCAATCACCGGGTATTCTGAAGACCAAGTGAGGGTAGATGCTGCAGCTTCCCGCACTTCCCGACGGTAGCTCCAAGTACTCCAGTCAGCCCGAGACCATGACTGTTGCAACACAGCCGAAACGTCGGGATAACAAATAAAAAAGGTACATACGCGATAAATACCCGTTTTAATCAATAATTATGTACAGTGATCGCGAAAGTTTGAAAAATACTAGTTTCATTCTAAGTACAGGTAATGGGAGTTCATGTAAATTGGTTATTTTTTTTGGTACTTATTGCAACTATTCTGGATTTCAGACTTTTGCCTATATTTGTCTTACTAAAGCTACACGCATACAAATTACAGTACTGTGGGATCACTGGTGTACCCTGTGAATTTTGTTAAAGTTCAGTTTTTATTACGGCTAATAACTTAAAAACTACAAAGATTTAACCCAAAATAAAGGCAGGGTTGAAATGTACTTACAATAGACACAAAGACCTTTTAATAGACGTGCCATTTGACATAGTCCTATTTTGGTTTTTCCACCCCTCTTGAACCCCAATATCTCAAACCCCCCCACATTTTTAGCTCATTTAGTCACACCAAAATTGTGGCATCACTACCTACCTATATACCAAAAGTTACGATGATCGGATTAAACGCTTCGAAAGTTATCCTCGGACAAACAACATCATACATACTTACATATATACATACTACGCAGATTTGCACAAGTTAATTTGGAGATTTCGCTTCGCTCGATCAATTATGGTTGAATTTCGACCGCTATGCACTGGCAACTTGTGAGGCAGTTGTGATTGCAAATGATCGACTAGTTGGTTGAAATGGTACAAAATACTTCTATTGAGTACTAGCTGACCTGCCTTCGCACGTATGGTTTGCCAATAAAACATTACCCTCCTACTGCGCAGTCAGTTAAAAAGTAACCTATTTTACTCATGGTTAATGTAGCATACTAATAGGGAAAGAATTTTTGAAATCGGACCAATTGTTTTTGAGTTTATTCGTTACAAACAAACAAAAATACAAATCCTTCTTTTTTATAATATTAGTTATCCTACGCGTTTATCGTAAGTTTTGGACGTGACTTTGGAATTATTTTCTTTCGAGAAAACTTTAAGGAATCGTGTTTTCGCTATACAGTTTTTAGCTTATATCCTCAACTTTTACAAAGGTATTTATAACAAACGATGAAGTATTACTGACAATAATATTATCCCGAAACTATCTAAGTTATATTATAAGTTTTTGAAGTATAACTTCTTTACGCATGCTTGACTCGGGAAGTAAGCTGGTGAATGCATTACGAAAAGTGCGAACGGAAGTTGAGAGGGAGATATAAGTTAGTGAAGATAGAAAGAGAGAGAGTTACGTTTCGTATATTTTTAAACGTTAATGTGCGAGTGCGAGTTCCGTCTGTCCAGAATGAACATAGACTGATCGACCTACAGACATGTGGACAGTTTTGTAATTGAACAATTTTATAAATTAATATTTTGAAAAAAGAAGTTTTACTTCAGTCATGTGGTCTACACACTAAGCACACTCGTTTTTTTATCCCAAATACAGGTCCCATAGGATAAAAATGGGGTGTCAAGTCAACCTGCAACAGCGAGTTTAGCTTTATTTCTAGGTTACCTACACATTCAGTAGTGTAACGCGTACGAAGTCGCGGGCAATAGCTAGTTGTTAAATAAATACCTACTTTCCAGGGTCCCCGTCCCCTGGAAAGCTGCTGCCACCAACCCAAAGTCCTACCCGTTACTTCAAGGAGTTAGGGTGGCTGGGGTCAGGTTAGAATGGGAGTAATGCACAATACACCCCAATGCGGGACGTCAGTGCAGATCTTATTCCCCCCACCCTAGAATTAGACTTAGAAATATCTACTGATAAATATTTGCAGATATGCAGGTCGAATACATTGACAAGCATAAATTTAAGACCTTGTATTGTAATCTTTGTGCATCTAGCGAATAAACGCGAATATCTAACGAATATTTGTTTTTATAGTGCACTCTTAAGGGGAGACCGGAGGGGAATCGCCCATACAACACGTACTACCAAGATCATTTCTAATTGGAGCATATTTCTACATTAATAAGGTATTATTTTAATTTGAATAGTATTTATCTAGGTTCCCAACCATATATTAGATCAAAATACTTCCTAAAATGAAATAGAAGCGTATCGCATTCTGCATGTTTTTACATCATAAAATACCTGTTTTCAACCTAATTATTTCGTATTATAAACGATTTAGCGATATTCAAGCCGAAGTTTTTGACGCGGCCGAATTGAAGTTGCGCTCGGGGTTCGCCGGCTTCTTAACGTACCTTATGTAAGTGCTTCTTACTCCATTTTGTTTAAGAAACGTCTTCATCCATCGCACTGCATTGTTCTTTGTTGTTTCTTTATTCTTCTGTTCCAATTCTGTATTGTGTGAATACCTGTAACAATAGTAATTTTAATTTAAAATTGTCCTAACGTACTAATTGAGAATCTTTAGGCACCTTCTCGGTCAAACCGACCAAAAATGAGCAACTTAATCATCCCTTATCACTTCGTCTATTGTTGAGTATGTATTTTTATTCGATATTGGTATAGTTTAGTCTATTATATAATGTACTAGTTGAGCGGGCGAAACCGCCTTGACATGCATATGACGCGGCCTGTCAATATACGTCACCCCGGTAGAATTGAAAATCTGCCATCACTATGTATGAGGAAATGAATTTTCTTCATAATTTTTGTTTGCGTAAATTTTTCCGATATTTAAACAGTTATTCTAGTCTTCTTTTTGTGCTAGTGTTATAATTAAATAAAGTATTTTCTATCAATCAATAATAATGATACATTTATCTTCAACGCCCCAATACTTTTCCCTTTGCAAAAGTGTCATACTTATTCCTACTGAAAAGACGCAGTGTGGTTTATTGCCTGTCCATCATCATAATATCAAACGTAGAACCTTCACTTCTGAACATCGACCTCCTCCATAGATTTCCAGAGCGACCGATCTTGTCCAGCCTGTACTCAACGGCTCCCAGCAACCTCTATCAGGTCGTCTTTCCATCTAGTGTAGCCGTCTTCATTGCTCGTTGAACGAACAGACTTTATTACAGAAGGTGCTAGATATAATGTTGGAAAACTGTTATGCAAATGTTTTAAATCTTATAGTTATATAATTGTCTGGGTGTCCGTGAGGTCAACACTGGCTTCAGCAGAATACCAGCGCTGCAGTATGACAACATGCTGTAGCAAATGCTGAGCTGAGGACCCTTTCGCCGCCACATTTAAATTTTTTAAGTATATTATATTTTTTGTGTCATTTGTTTGTGTGGTCTGAATAAATATTTTTTTTTCGTTCTTTCTTTCTTTCTTTTCTTTATTTAAGGTATAAATTTATAATTAATTTAATTTTCATTACTCATTCTCCGAAATTTTCAACTTAGGTGTAATACTACTCTTACACTCTGCAACTCTTGGTAAACGATGATACAGTCAACAATGAAACACGCTTGCGGAGAAGAAACCTATTCACTCGCGACTTGAAGACTTGGGCTGTTGTTATCAAGAAACACAGACTCAGGCAAGGCATTCGACTCTTCTGCGGATGTATTTATAGTCGGCTATTCGCCAACTGTTCCACAGGTGTTTTCTTAAACATTTTATTTCTAAGACACATTAAAACTTCTAAAATCTGCCTCTCAAAGTTTCAAAGTTCAGTAATGCCAAGAGTAAATCCAGAAGCCTGCGTACAACTATTTTAGTACGGCTTACATTGTAAACGTACTCAAAATCTTGTAAAACATCTATATTGGTCTGACGGCTGGCAGACGCTCTTTGATCCCAGATCGGAAACAGATGTAAGCAGGAATAGATATGTTTACTATACCTACTGTATATACATATATATATATTATGTAGGTAGGTATATATAGGTACTAGTCGTTGATTGATTTCGTCTTTCGTGATTGATTTCAATCATTATTATAAATACGGGATTTATCACGTACCGTCTTATCGGTGTTTCGACCGACAATGTTTCGGTTCAATTCGTGAACCTTCATCAGGGTGAGTGCGATCCGCTCCGAATAACGTCTCGCCACAAGTGCGAGGCGAGACGTTATTCGGAGCGGATCGCACTCACCCTGATGAAGGTTCACGAATTGAACCGAAACATTGTCGGTCGAAACACCGATAAGACGGTACGTGATAAATCCCGTATTTATAATAATACTTATTATCTGTTTCCGTAGTTTTATCTTATCGTACGTATATATTAGTCAATGTAATATGTGTAATTTATTTATTTATAAGGTCCACCAACAGTTGTTACATGATATAATGCTAGAGTTCTTATGTCTATATCTTATAGCTTCATGCACAACCAATTACAGGTGAACACAACATGCACTAAAACTATGTTGACAAGCGGGATATAGCTGTTTCACAAAAAAATTGTACAAACTATTAGAAAAATATGTATTTATATATATGTATACAGAAAACAGGGTTGCAGATATAATATATGTGATATGTGTAATAACAAGGCGCTGTACAGTTTTTGTGTAGGTACAGCCATATTTAGCGTTTAACGTATGCAATGTTAAAGCTTTACACATTCATTTTATTATAACGTGTTTGCATCTAAGCACAATGTCAGGGTTATTTATTTATGATAGTTACAATTGTTTTTGCAGCTCATACTAAATAAAAAACTGTAAAATAGTATTAATAATAACAGTCAAACTTTAAATATAAAATAAAATTATAATTGGTCAATCAAAATTGTCATCGGCTAGGTAATCATTTTTTTTTTTTTTTTTTTTATTCTTTATTGCACACAAATAGATTTACAGATAAAAATAGCTTACAAAATGGACATGTACAAAGGAGAGCTTAACCCTAATAAGAGTTTTCTTCCAGCAAACCTTTGAAGATAGAGATATTTGATTATAGTGGTCATTAACACTATAGTATGCTTTTCCTAATAATAGTTTTTTCAATATCATCATCTAGCACACTCTTTGGGACATGATTGTACAAACGCACAGCCATCCATATAACACATCTATACCATACTCTTTACTAATATTATAAAGAGGAAAGATTAGTATTTTTGTGTGTATGTTTGTAATGAATAAACTCAAAAACTACTAATCCGATTTCAAAAATTCTTTCACCATTGGAAAGCTACATTCACCCTGAGTAACATAGGCTACTGTTTATCTAACTGCGTAAAGGAGGGTAATGTTTTTATTGAATAACTACGCGTGCGTAGCTGCGGATTGGTCAGCTAGTATATTATTATAGAGGAAAGATTTGTTTGTATTGAATAGGCTCAGAAACGACTGGACCGATTTAAAACATTCTTTCACTGTTGGGAAGCTACACTATCCCCGGGTGACATAGGCTACTTTTTACCCAACTGCGCAGTTGTATACAACTGGGTAATGTTTTTATTGAAAAACTACGCGTGCGATGCTGCGGTTTGGTCTGGTCGGCTAGTATTGTATAAAGTCGTCTTGTTTCGGGGGAAACAAATTTTATTGTGGTGTCATTTAAGTTTAATCATTATATTATTACCATACGTTGTATTTTAGTTTTAAGTACATCAAGTATTTTAGTTTAAGTACCATTAAAAGTTTACAACCGTCTTTCTCTAGGTTTGCTGGAAGAAAAATCTTTTTTGTTTTAAGCTCGCCTTTGTACACGTCCTCTGATTCTGTATTTTGTTGTGTACAATTAGGAAGAAAGAACGTGTTTTCTAATCTAATAGATATTGTCGAAAAAAAGATCTGTAATTCTGAAAATCTTGATGGAGGCCTAGTTCAGCAGTGGATATCCTGTGGCTGTTAGGTAGAGGCCTAAACTTCCTCTTAGCATGAAAGGCATGTGTCCTTACAATGTGTTCCTTCACCGTTTAAGACGATATGTAAAAAAATTTGAGCCGCTAAGTAACTGTCGTATTCAATAACGAAAAATGGTACTGATTTCATATTTAAGCAATATTTAAACTACATAAATGAAAGTCAGAATCGGAGAAACTTTTCTCGATTCAATTATTTGTCAAAATCGGCTTTTCTAAAACACTAATATCGTTCATTCTCCGACTCTAGCAAAGATTTAAAGTATATTTTTGTATATTTATGTAAGTAATTATGGTACCTACATTAATGGAAAAGCATTTTTTTTCATGTGTTGCTTCTCATGCAATTCGAGATTTTATCTTTTGTCGCTCACGTCATTTACTCCTGCGACAATGCGGCGCGGCTATGATACATGTGTGTCTCGTTCTTCACCTAAGCAAGTAAGCACTGTCACTTTTTTGGATTTTTTTATGCTCCGCCCAATCGTCACCGAAATTAAATTTGTATATCGTCAGCAGAGTAGATATATTAACTACACATAACATGCAAGAACAACAAACTGTAGTCAATACAACGAGGCGTAAAATTGGAAAAGTTAGTTTGTGTAAGTTTTTGGATTAGCGTATTCCCTACCGTAGGGCTCTATACAATTTAGTCAATGTCTTCTATTTTCCTTGTTTATCTCAGTTAATCTGGGTTGGCAATAATTATAAATATGTACGCATGTCGTCGTAAGATGGGTCAATGATATAGTACAAAGGAAAAGAATGGGTAGAGCTGATGACGGTTATTATGATGAATTTGTGTATTACTAGCTGACCCGCCGAACTTCATACCGCCTTGACATGCATATGACGCGGGCTGCCAATGTACGTCCCCGGTAGAATTGTCAATCAGCCATTATTGGCTGCATCTGTGGTGCAGTGGGCGAATAGCCGGCTGAGACGCAGGACGTAGCGGGTTCGTTTCCCGCCGCGGAACAAATATTTGCATGATCTACAAATATTTGTTCCGGGTCTGGTTGTTACCATATATAATATATGTGTGTATTTACAAAAAAAAAATGTATATAAGTATTCTATCAGTTATCTGATTTCCATAATACAAGCTCTGCTTAGTTTGGGGCTAGATAGCGCTGTGTGAAATGTCCAGCAATTATTTTTTGTTTTTTTTTTCCTAAACTATTTCCTCCCACTGCTGGGAAAAGGTCTCCCCCAAGTCCCTCCAAGCATCCCTATCTGTCGCTATTTTCCACCATCCTCTTTGGAAGGTGTCGTAATCGTCCCGCCAACGCTTTCTCACCTTTCCTATTTATTTACTTATTATTATTTATTTATCTGTGTATGACACAAATTAAGTTTCTTCATAATTTCTTTTTGCGTGAATTTTCTGATATTTTAATAGTTATGGTTGTATTACATTGTAGCCGCACGGATGCGGCACGGCAACGACACAGCTGCACCACACCGCCTCAAATTTCGGCTACCGCTCGCCGCCCGCGAGGTGCCAGCTCGCTGGCAGCGAGCCATCCGCAAAGTGTGTAACTTACTATCACCGCGAACACGTATTCGTGAATGAACACGCCTAGGACACGGCTCGCAGTCGGCGCACTGTACGCACGCGGTCTCCTCGCTTACAGCGTGCGGTCTCCTCGCTTACAGCGCGCGGGCTCCGCGACTAGTCGTATGGTAACTGTAAGCGCGCTGCCTGCCCGCCGGCGGCTTTTTATATTGACATTACGATATATATTATACGACACTGGTTTTAATGCTCTAATTTGAATGACAAGTAAATTGCTGGGTTGGAGCCGTGCTGGATCCGTGCCGTTATAATGTAATACAACCTTTATTCTGCTATTCGGGGCAAAGACAAATCCAACAAATCAAAGAGCATCATAATCTGTCCAGCCGTTCTTGAGTTTATATATACATATATATATATATATAAGTATGTCTATGTTATCAATAAATATGTTATATTTCTATATTCTCACTTACCAAATATAATTAGTTTCTCGAACTCCAAAAGTTTCAAAACTTCAATTCCCTTAAAATCCATTATTTTTTGTATTATGGAGTCTACTCTACTACCTACTAAAAGTGTTTAATAGTAATTTTTATTAAAGTCACTTTGAGCAACATTCACTATACAGCTTTTTTTATCTGTGTGTCGTCTTGTTCGATGTCATTTTGATATCTCTACTTGCTGTTCATATTCATGAATTTATGACAATTCTTTATTATACCTTCCAAGCTAGTCACAACCACAGTTAAAATAGAATAAAATAATAACAAATAAATGTGAGCTAACGAGCGGTCTTATCACTACTTTTAGTTGACAATTAACAAATTTAAAAATGGTATTAAACTAAATCTTTACAATAAAGCCTACTATAAAATATCGGATTATTTAAATGATAGAGAAGCTTGGGATTGAAATTGCTCCAACTCGTTCAAAAATGTTACAATTTAGACGTTATTTATTTTATTTATTGTTATGTATTCTAAAAGGATCATTAAAACCGGCCAAGTGCGAGTCGGACTCGCGCACGAAGGGTTCCGTACCATTGTCTTTAAAAACGGCAAAAAATCATCTCTGTCGTATGGGAGCCCCACTTAAATATTTATTTTATTCTGTTTTTAGTATTTACCGTTATAGCGGTAACAGAAATACATCAGCTGTGAAAATTTCAACTGTTTAACTAACACGGTTCATTAGATACAGCCTGGTGACAGACAGACTGACAGCGGAGTCTTAGTAATACCTAAAAAAACAACCAGCCTTGTTTCTTGCCTTTCTTTCCTGGTTTGGTCGCGAAGGAACAGGCAGTTAACGTTTCAAAGTGATCCTTGAGATTTTAATAACCAAAAAGAATTAGATTTTTGACTTCTTCATGAGTACTTTTATCTCCGTTTTGAGGACTTTTTTCATACACCCTATAGACCATCTTCCAATACGATTGTAATATTTTAAATTGCGAAAAAGAACCTTACAGCAAGAAAATAATTTCAGGGTTAAAAAGGTCGCATTTCCTCGCAAAATAATTTGCTAAAGGTAAGGGGCAAATCCGTGAGGGTGTATCAAAAGGAACCCTACAACGCACAGACAGATTTAGATCTTCTTGTAAGAGATATAGCGTATATAATTCCGTGGGAAGTTTTGTTAAACTCTTAAGTTTTAAGGGAGGCAGTTTTGTAAAGCCTTTGGAAGGAGTGCATACTTCACATTTTTTGTTGCGGGTATAACAGTATAATTTTAGTTTTAGTATAGTTCAAAAAGGGGATGGATGAGGACACCTAGAGAGAGGGACCTATAGAGAGATTAAGGGGGGTTGGGGGGGGGGGGGGGGGGGGGGGGGGTACGCCGTGGAAGCGACATTTTTATAGCATCTAGTTGGAACGAGCATATGACCCACCTGATGTTAAGTGGTAACCATCGAATATAACAAAGTACTGCTTCGTAGGTCACGCACCTTAAAACGTGCCCTACGATGCCCTGCATCCATCAATTTAAGGCGTACAGGTGTAAAGCCTCATGTACCTGTACCTAATTTCACAGGCAACCATACCCTTCAAACCGAAACACAGCAATGCTGATTGGCGCCAGAAATAGGTGGTAGCAATTCCTCGGGCGAGCCCTTGCGCAAGGAACTCCACTACTGTTACGATTATTGCTGAAGAGATAGATACGAGTAAATCTATAATAATATTATAAAGAGGAAAGATTTGTTTGTTTGTATTGAATAGGCTCCGAAACTACAGAACCGATTTAAAAAATTCTCTCACTGTTGGGAAGCTACACTATCCCCGGGTGGCATAGGCTACTTTTTACCCAACTGCGCAGGAGGGTAAAGTTTTTATTGAAAAACTACGCGTGCGAAGCTGCGGCTTTGTGAGCTAGTATTTTATAAAAAGCTTTAACCCCCGCGCAAAAAAATGGGGGTCTGGTGTTTTTTCCCACACCCATCCGAACCATCCGTATGAAACAGAACACTGAATTGCGTAAGCTGAAGAAAAGAACAGTTAGAAGACGCATACGAATTTAGAGTGGAACCTTTTTAATAATTTTAGTAGAGACACGTAATATAATGGCAAGGGGTTTAGTTAGGCTCAGGGCTGGAGGAATGAAATAAATGAGCAACGCGTGAGGGCTTAACCAATTTTGGAAGTAAAACTTCTTTACGCACGCTCGACTTGGCGAGCTGGTGGCGTTACGGAAGGTGCGAACAAAAGTTGAGGGAGATATAAGTTAGTGAAGATAGAATTAGAGATAGTTACGTTTCGTCTAATACTGTAGGAGCAAGAGAGAGGTGCACGCGTACATTTTATTTTTCTCTTCCTCTCATAGCCAGTGCATAAAATATACATTTAAATCAGTCAGTAGTTCGTTTGATTATTTTTCGTAATATCATTACGCTCTTGAACAATTTTATAAATAAATATTTTGAAAAAAAGTTTAACTTCAGTTGTGTCTAAGCACACTCGTTTTTATTAACGAAAAATGTAGATTGAAGACAATGCGACAACCCTTACATTATTGAGTACCGATATAAAACATTTTTATTATTATTTAACCTATATTTTCCCACTGCTGGGCAAAGGTCTCCCCCCTGTTCCTCCACATCTCACGATCACTCGCCACGTCCCACGAGCCATCTTGGAATGCATCGAGTTCGTCACGCCAACGCGTCCACGGCCTGCCCCGGCTTCGACGCCCATCAGGCCCCCATTGTGTGACGACTGTTGCCCATTTGTCTATAAATATGTATAAAAAACAATGGGGTTGAAATCACAGTGTAACGTATTTTTAAGGTTACGTACCTCAAAAGGTAAAAATAGGAACCCTTATAAGATCACTCTCTTGTCTAAATCTAAATTACTGTCTAAATTATGTGTAGCGGCTGACGGCCGTTGGGGCAGAAGAGTTCTCGAGTGGAAACCACGCACTGGAAAGTGCAAAGTAGATCGGCCGCATCTAGATGGAAAGACAACCTCACGTTGCTGGGAGCCGTTGGGTGCAGAGATCGGTCGCTCTGGAAATTTATGGGGCATGCCTTTTTGCCGATATGATGATGATGATGTGGTGCGCGTAGGTAAACATCTCAAAAAAATGGGTAGAGATTTTTTAAGCATTTTAGCTTTACGGACAAAGCCTAACAGAAGATTGGAGTTCGGGCCAATATTTTTCAGATTTAGAATCCTTTTCTAGGCGCTGCCATAGATTTCGTGGAGTGTTCTTGGCAATTTCATTGCCTTCAATAGGGTAATTTATTAGACTGTTTGAGAACACCTGTTTCGTGTCATGAAGGTTCTAGATGAGATATGGTTTCCTACGGTTTCTACTCGGGCTATATTAACAGGAACACGTAGAATTTTTTAAGAAATCAATTTTGGTATCTAATCGTTTTGGGAAGGAAGAGAAGACTTTGCCCTTAAGTGGGAGAGTACAAGCTCCAAATATTAATAGTTTGTTTTTAAATGACCTATAAAAAGCTTCTTTTTAGTCTAATTTAAGATTGAATCTAATCTCATGCCTGTCAATGTAAGTTGAAATAAGATGACATTCTAAATTTAAACGTAGAACTCTTGACACGCTAAGAAGTTGGAATTATATTAGACTAGCTTCCGTCAGCGGCTTCGCACGCGTGTTTTGTATATATTAAGTAGTTTTAATCCAGGCTATTTATCCATTCACTATTTTAGCGATAACGGCTTACACATATAATATAGATATATGCTGGCACGGACTTTTTTGTAGAACTATATAAGAGATTCATTTCCAGTGTACATTATATTCGTGTAACTCTTACGGTTTTTGCAGCGCACGCCAGAATGGATCGCAGATAGGAGAATTTTTTCCGAGTTACGTGACACTTATTGATACATTTTGGCCAATTTAATCAATAGCTTTATAAATTTTAGTCTATATATTATTCTGATGTATTTACTATTGTAAAGTTTCATTAAAATACAGTCAGTAATTTTTGCGTGAAAGACTAAGAAACATCCACACATACGTCCATATAAGCTTTTGTGGTTATACAATCAGTGAGATGAAGGAGTAGAATCACAAAATTTTACTAATAAATGTGTTGAAATCACTCAAAAAAGTTTTTTGCTGTATTCACAATGAGGTTTTCCTCATTATCTATTCATAGAGTCAAGCTGAGATAGCTTGACGCAAAGCGAATTTTATGAGATTTCACGAAAAATAATTGCAGAAACTTTTTTTGTTCAATCCTAATAACTATTTGAATGTTTATTGAAGTTCGTTGAATAAAAATGAATGCCGGTTATGTTCTTTTTTTGCAGAGAACATAACAATTAATATAATTTAGTTATTATTGTGTAATTTGATTCGTAGATAGAGGAAATTGCAGATGAAATTCCAATGACTCCTAGCTACGTTAACAAGCTGTAATTTCAAAACGTTTTAAAAAACAAACCGTTAATTCTCATTCTAGGCTACCGTATAATTAACAGACGTAGGCGAGACTGACTCACTAATTTAAAAAGATCGGAACGCAACGAATTATCACTCATTAACGTTTCCGTACGAACTTTGAACCGAGTCTCACAAATTGATGACGCGCGAGCGTCCGCGCGCGGCTACGTCCCGAACAACACAGAACCAAAACGAAGCATGTCACAACTTATAAAGGGTAGATGTAAAATAGACAATGGTGCGCGCGCATAGACAATAAAAGCTAAATGCCATAAAGTGTCCTCATTAGAGAAAGGGCGGGCTTGCCATCTTTATTGCAGGTGGTACAATTGACAGATCATCTGTTTATTTTTGAGGTCGTTTGCCTTTATGGGGCGTTTGCGGGTAAACTAAAGTTAATAACGGATTGACCGATTGAGGGTAGGGCCGCGCCCCTATGACGAGGCTTTTATCAGGCCAGGGAGTGCTAGGGTGGGTCTGATAGTCTGATTTATCAGCGGGGTAAAAAAGTCAAATTGGCTATAAAGGTTTATTCTTACTGGAAATACTAAGCTTTATTTTCTTGCTGGCAACCCTTTCAGTTTTATTTTATGGTGATTGTTTAGTGCATGAGCACTTAATAATGAGTTTCTAGATGGTTTGTTCGGGGTTTGTTGTAAAAATAAATGATGTGCATTTTGTGAAGCTACTTTTGTTATTGTCGATTTATGTACGTGTGCAAAGAAGTCCGTTACGAAAAGGGGTACTTTTATGACGATATAACATCACTTCTAGGTGTAAATGATAGTGGTTTTCCAATTTTCGGGTAAAACTGTACCTACGGAAAAAAATTGAAATTAGATATCAAATACATTCAATTAGACATTCAATTAGAGACTTTCAACATTGTGTAATGTGGTACATTGGGCGAATAGCCGGCTGAGACGCAGGAGGTAGCGGGTTCGATTCCCGCCGCGGAACAAATGTTTGTATGATCTACATATATTTGTTCCGGATCTGGATGTTTTTCTATATATTACTAGTGGACCCACCGAACTTTGTACCGCCTTGACATGTATATAACGCGGGCTGTCAATATACCAATATACGTCACCCTGGTAGAATTGTCAATTGTTGTCCCCAGCCACCATTATGCATGAGAAAATGAATGACTTCCACAAATAATTCAATACCAAAATTAGCCAAATCGCTCCACCCGTTCTCGAGTTTTAGCGAGACTAACGAACAGCAATTCATTTATATATATATATACAATATCTCGGGATAACTCCGACCGAAGCATCTGGATCAAACGATATCATTTTTTTACATCCTCTTTGACGATATTTGCAGCACGCATTCTGTCAATTCTATGTCAAACGTCATAAGGTTACATTATAAAAGCGCTAAGGTTAGATTATAAATAATTTTATATGGTGGTCAAGTATTCTTAAATTTTCTAATTTGGCGCGCAATTTTCTTAATTTTTTCTTTCATAAGAACCTGACAATAAGAAATACAACAAAAAAATAATTAGCGAAATCGGTCCAGCCGTTCACGCGTGATGGCGTGACCAAGGGAAATAGGGATTCATTTTTATATATAGAGTATGCATCTATTTACAAAAAAAAACAGTATATAAGTATTCTATCAGTTATCTGGGTCCCATAGTACAAGCTCTGCTTAGTTTGGGGCTAGATAGCGTTGTGTGAAATGTCCAGCCACATTTATTTATTTATGTAAACACGGACAACACGTTTAATTCAACGGGTCCAGAACGCTTGCGCGCGTTTTTGTTTTAAGATACCACCAAGGACTCATGTCACACCTTATTTAAATCAACATTCCATCTTGAAAATAAATTCGAGGCAAAGTTACATCTGGCGTGTCTGCTTTTTAGTGCACTTAAATACCAAACGCCGAAATACCTGTACGATAGACTAAGTTGGGTTTCTCAGACTAGGACGCTACGAAAGTGCTCGAAACAGCTAGCCATCCAGCGGCATCACACAGCAGCATTCAGAGGCAGTTTCTGCTACTAAATGCTGGAACAATATTTCACCGCCGATTCGGGAGTTGCGTAGCGTCCATGGTTTCAGAGCTAAACTGAGATTGTTCCTCTTTGATTTCCAAAGGTCTCACGAACTCTTTAGAAACGATATTTCCATTGTAGTTCTCCCATTATATCTACTCCTTTATAATATCCTTCCTCTCTTCTGACAGCCTGATTACTTAGCAGATTGGCCTTTGCTTAGCAGTGGGACTGATTAATGCACATTCCCGCCTAGTTCTCCCCAATCCTCTCAATTTTTGTCCTTTTACTTTTTAAAACTTAATATCCTTAGCCACTTTTTTATACTTTTTATTTTTTTATTTTTTCTTAGTGTGGCAACTTATATTTATCTATATATTAATATTTTTTGTAATTGTGGTACTGTGCGGGCAGTCATCCGTGACATCCTACTTTTAAATGGTTCCAACGGAAGATCAGCGTTGTGCCAAAAGCACAACAAATGCTGAGTTGGACGCCTTTTTGTGACGTCGATCATTTATATATAGGTAATTGTGAGAAACACATTTGTTGGGTATTGCTGTTTTTGTGTGTATTATACTGTTATATTGTGTGTATCTTACTTGTGTGCTGTGTATGTTTTGCACCGTTACAAATAAAATGTTTTTTCTTTCTTTTTCTTTCTAAACATTTAATGCTGCTCGTCTAAAAACTAAAAAAAATACTAAATATCATTTTATGTATTTTAATGACTTACAAACTAGAGGTAATATCAGAATAAGTGCCTACTTCAGTAAGTAAGTCAAAAACGTTTATTTTGCATCACAAGGGTACATTTAACATAATAGGTACAGAATATATTGGTAACGTGAAAGCTAAAAGGGTCGCCACTCAGCATTAAGCTATATTCAGGACCTCCATTCAGGACCTCCATGTAACTTTAATGAATGAATGAAAATTCTCTATTATACCTTACAAGCTAGACACAACAGATACAAAGATAGTGAAGTGCGAGGCGAGACGTTATTCGGAGCGGATCGCACTCACCCTGACGAATGCTCACGAGTTGAACCGAAACATTGTCGGTCGAAACACCGATAAGACGGTACGTGATAAATCCCGTATTTATATTAATGATTGATATTGACGATAAAAACCATTATCTCTATGTCTGTTCTCATTTAAAACAAAAGACGTGTGTATATATATATATATATTTATATATATACCACCATACCTATTTCTACTGTGAAGCAGCATTGCTGTGTTTCGGTTTGAAGGGTATGGAAGGAAATTACAGGCACATGAGACTTTACGCCTATATGCCTCAAGTTGATGGACGCAGGGCAGTACATCGTAGGACACATTGCTAAGGAGCGTGACCTGCGAGTCAACTCTCTGTTATAGGCGAAGGTTACCACTTAATATCAAGTGGATCATAAGCTTTATCCTTTATTAGCGTTACTCAGAGGTGGTGAAATAGGCACTTAGTCTGAATTACGTTTAGAGGGGGCTGTTGAGGCTATTTTCAAAAAAAGGAGAAAGATGAGAAAAAGGCAAAAAAGGAGAAGGTTCACAATTCGACTGTATTTTTTTATGTTGGTCACCTCAGAACTTTCAACTGGGTGAACCGATTTAAATGATTCTTTTTTATTTGAAAGCTGGTGCTTCCCGTGTGCTCCAATTTCCATTTGGTCCAGTTCTGATAATAGCATCCATGAGAAAACCATATGTCTTAAATTTGTTTAATTTTTATGTTATGTTATGTTTGTTAGCTCAGAACTCCGTCATTTATGAATTGATTAGAAAAATATTATATTATTTGAAAGGTTAAACTTTCAGATTGGTGCCATAAAAAAATCATCAAAATCAGTTCAGTATTTTGGTTTTTACTGATATCTGAAGTCGGTTATATTTTCGTTAAATTGTTACTTATTTCAGTAAGTACTGGTAGAGAAGCGCTTAGAACCTGTGACATAAAGATGACAAAGAAAGAACCAGTACAATAAAAAAGGTATGCAAACGCAAAATAGGTACTTCATCATCATCATCATCCACAGCCTGACTTCACCCATTGTTGGGTATAGGCCTCCCCAAGTTTGTGCCATCCACCACGATCATGCGCTAGTCTCATCCACTGACAGCCCGTGACCTTTACGATGTCGTCCACCCATCTCGCTGCCGGTCTTCCTACCCTTCTATATCCGCTCCTCGGCCACCATTCAGTCACTTTCCTGCTCCATCTGCCATCGCCACGTCTAACCAAGTGTCCCGCCCAAGACCATTTGAGCTTCATAACTCGAATCCCAACGACATGAACCTTCGTTCGTCTACGGATCTCGACGTTTGGAACTCGATCTAACAGTCTAATGCCAAGCATGGTACGCTCCATGGCCCTTTGTGCAACTCTTAACCTGTACACAGCCTCCTGCGTGAGCGTCCACGTCTCGGCACCGTAGGTCATGGTGGGCAGAACACATTGGTTGAATAAGCGGGTCTTCAGAATATGTACTTAGGTTCGAAAAATCGGGTAAATTTAACATGTCACCTCTAAAAAGGATAACGGCGCTCCAATTTACAAATCCAGGTATTTATAGGAGTACCCCTTTCGTGCCAAATTTGAAAATAAAAAGGGTCAGGGAAAGCTATTTTTAAAAGTAATCACGGAATTGTTAAAAGCAATTTTTTGGGTTGGCTTTAGGAGTTTATCGCCTAAAAATACTGTAATGGAATTGGTAAAGATATGAACTTCTAGCCTCATAGGTAAAGCCTCATGTGCTTAGCTAGCGTGCTAAAAGAAATAAATATTCAGTTTATATTAGGATTGCTAATTTTCTATTCATACTAAAAAAAAGAAACACTGTTTAGGATTTTTTTAAACACGCGTTCAACAGATGTTTAACTTTTTTATAGTAACAAGGTAAGTATATCAGTTATCTAGTTCTCATAGTACAAGCTCTGCTTAGTTTGGGGCTAGATAGCGCTGTGTGAAATGTCCCGCAAGATTTATATTATTTGGTAGCAGTAACAGGTACGCTGTTAGTACTTCCCCGTGATTTTTTCCCCTCAGCAGAAATACTTGAGTTAAACCGCGTGCAACCACTAGTGTTTGTAACTTAAAGTTTCTCATAACTCATAAACAAATAGTTTTAAACAATTTGCGAATTCAAAAGCCCATTAACATTTAAAACAAGGATCCCATTGACGCCTTCGCGCCGGGAATCGAACACCGGTGGTAATGGTTTGAACAATCACCACTTATTAAAATAACTTTAGTTTTGACTGCGGTATATTTTGTAAGAGTTTGTGTAAAAGAGGATTTTTTTTATTTTAGCAGTTCGCCCTGAACTGAGATCTCGCAGTCTCCGATTAAAACAAAAAATATTATCTGCAATCTTTGACCATCAAAATAGCGCCAAGAAGTAAATTCCAACTAACTTGACCTACAGTTTCATTCAAATTACAGGTAACGGGAGTTCATGTATTTTGGTAATACTTTTATGGGGTACAAATTATTCTGGATTTCAGACTTTTGCCTATATTTGTGATACTTAAGCTACACGCATACCACATTACAGCACTGTGGAGTCACTGGTGTACCCTGTGAATTTTGTCAAAGTTCAGTTTTTATTATGGCTAATATAATAACTCAAAAACACGTGAAGTCCGTGCTCAAAAACTATAAGGACTTTACTAAAAATAAAAACGGAGTCTGAATGTACTAATAAAGATCTTTCATTTAAGGGGCACTGGAGGGACAATCGCCCATACAACACGTACTACCAAGATCATTTCTAATTGGAGCATATTTCTACCTTAATAAGGTATTATTTTTATTTTAATAGTATTTATCTAGGTTCCCAACCATATATTAGATCAAAATACTTACCTAAAATGAAATAGAAGCGTATCGAATTCTGCATGTTTTTACGTCATAAAAGACCTGTTTTCAACCTAATTGTTTCGTATTAAAAACAACAACATATTACGTATCCTAGTCATGGAAACATAGATTATATCGTCTAGTTACAGAATAACAACACAATGAGAAAAATACATCAAGTTTTCAGTCATCATTTTTGGTATTACGGAACACGGTCAAAATCTAATCAAATTTAGAATCGTTCTATTGCTATCACTGTCGCTCTGCGTGGCTAAACTTCGTCACTAAACAGGGATAGCGATATTCAGGCCGAAGTTTTTGACATGGCCGAAGTGAAGTTGCGCTCAGTGTTCGCCGGCGCGTTAACGTCCTATTTAACCTAGTAGTCTCATTTTAATTTATTTACCCCTCATTAACCCCAATATCTCAACAACCCCCCAACATTTTTAACTCCTATGTATCAAATTTCGCGATGATCGGATTAACCCTTTGAAAGTTATCCACGGACAAACAAACATACATACATACAACGCCGATTTGCCCAAGTTGATTTAGAGATAAATTATAGACTAGCGTTTGAGCACAATCTCGCCTGATGGTAAGCGATGATGCAGTCTACGATGGTACACGCTTGCCTAAAAGAAACCTATTCACTCGCGACTTGAAAACCCCTAGGTTGTAGTTATCAGGAAACACAAACTCAGGCAAGGCGTTCCACTCCTTGGCGGTGCGCACAGTAAAGGTGGAAGAGTACCGCTTTGTGCGTATACGAGGTATGTCTACCATGTAGCGGTGGCGCACCGCGGAGCGTCTGGTTGTGCGATGATAGAATGGGGATGGTGGGATCAGATTGAAAAGCTCCGCAGCGCACCCCTCGAAATGTATCCGATAAAAAACCGAGAGGCTTGCAACCTTTCGACGATGCTCAAGGCTGTGGATCCTTGCATCTGTTAACTTATCATTGCAAAATATGAGCTTTTTGGTTCTTCTCTCAATTTAATCTAGAGCCTCTAGCTAGTATTTGATACTTGCTTCCGCACGCAGCTTCGCTCACGTGGTTTATCAATAAAAGTATAGCCTATGTCTCTTTCCAGGTCATAATCTATCTTTATACTAAATATCATTAAAATCAGTCTAGCCCTAGCCGTTTACTTGTGAAGACGTAACAAACAGACAGAGAAGTTTTTGCCCATGTTGCTATGTCATTTGTTGTTTCTACGGAGACGGAAGAGTTATAATAAATATTTAAATATTTTTTTGTCACATTTATCAAATTAAAAAATATTTCCACTGTCCCCTCCAACAAAGAAATGAAACCGGTTTTTAAATACTGCTACGCCGAGGCTGTTACAGAATAAGTAATAGTAAAGTAATAGTCAGCTTCTCGAAGTTATACCTACTGTGTCACAAAATCGGTAATACTTGGTATGTAATATACCTATATACCACGTTTTTACCTACAGTTGCACAGATTAAGAAATAGTAGCCATTCGAAATACCTACACTTTTCTAGTAACTAGTAGAAACATCGAGAAAGTTCTGGAAATAATGCGCCGTATAAATAGTGCGTAGAGACGCTCGAGGAGTCAGTCTGGATTTGACGATACGTGCGAACGTTTCAGTGAGTTTTAGTGGTTTATTGTGTAACAGTGGTGTGATTAAGTGTGTTGTGAATCCTTGTGATTAAAATCGTGTATCATTTATCATTTTAGTGTTGAATAAAAGTGTTATTTTGGTTAGATTCATTTTAATTATTTTATCCCGAACCCTCAGCTCGTAACAATACGTATACCACAGGAAGTTTTAGCGAGTGTGAAGTCTTTAAATATTAAATTGAACCCTCGCAAAATGTGGAACCCCTACGGACTATTCATTTCATCATCGAGCTATTAGGGAACCCTCTCGCTCATTTTACAATGACAGAGATGTCGTAAAATTTCACATTTACTAGTACGTACTTTTTTTGTTTTTTTTTTATTCTACATAGAGATGGACCAAGATATCGCCCACCTGATGTTAAGTGGTACCCATCGCCTTACAGAAAATTGCCTCGTAGGTCACGCACCTTTGAAACGTGCCCTACGATGCAGGTCTGCGTTCATCAACTTGAGGCATATGGGTGTAAAGCCTCATGTGCCTGTAATTTCACCGACAACCATACCCTTCAAACCGAAATACAGCAATACTGCTTGGAGGCTGATATATGTATGGTGGAAGCACTTCTCTGGGCGAGACCTTTCACAAGGAACTCGAATACGATGTTATAGTAATTTTATTTTTATAGACCTTGTATTTACCCTCTTACTTATTTGCCATAACTGTGTTTCAGAATTATTTGCGGGTATGTGGATGTCTAATACGTAAACTGAGGTATTTTTACATAAATAAATAGAACTGAAGATTTAACACAGCGCTATCTGGCTCTAAACTAAGCTGTACTATTGAAACCATTTATAGTGATATTATTTTTACAGGTCTAAATTCTAAACCTTTATCTACCCTCTTTCTTAATTGGCATTACCGACCAGTAGGTAGTAATATCTAAGTTAGATGCCTCGGCAACGTTTGAGTTTTCGAACTATCTTTCTTATTTGCCATTACCTACCAGCAGGTAGTAATATCTAAGTTAGATGCCTCGGCAACGTTTGAGTTTTCGAACTATCTTTCTTATTTGCCATTACCGACCAGTAGGTAGTAATATCTAAGTTAGATGCCTCGACAACGTTTGAGTTTTCGAACTATCTTTCTTATTTGCCATTACCTACCAGTAGGTAGTAATATCTAAGTTAGATGCCTCGGCAACGTTTGAGTTTTCGAACTATCTTTCTTATTTGCCATTACCGACCAGTAGGTAGTAATATCTAAGTTAGATGCCTCGGCAACGTTTGAGTTTTCGAACTATCTTTCTTATTTGCCATTACCGACCAGTAGGTAGTAAGATCTAAGTTAGATGCCTCGGCAACGTTTGAGTTTTTGAACTATCTTTCTTATTTGCCATTACCGACCAGTAGGTAGTAAGATCTAAGTTAGATGCCTCGGCAACGTTTGAGTTTTCGAACTAGCCGCCCCGCGGCTCGTGACGGCTCCTGAGTGTAACGAAAGTCTCTTTTATAGTAACGACATCGTATCCGCTTTTAACTTGGAGCAAACTTCGAATTAATAGTTCAATATTGTAGTGACTCACGCATTCAGAGCCCAAATTAATGTGTGTGCTTCCATTGTTCCACGACTCGTCTAGACGATATATGAAGTAACACCTATTATAGATCTTGCTGTAATTTTTGAAGTAAAACTTTTTTACGCACGCTTGACTTGGGGAGTAAGCTGGTGAATGCGCTACGAAAAGTGCGAACGGAAGTTGAGAGGGAGATATAAGTTAGAGAAGATAGAAAGAGAGAGTTACGTTTCGTATATTTAAAAGGTTAATGTGCGAGTGCGAGTTGCGTCTGTCCAGAATGAACATAGACAGACGTATGGACAATTTTATAAATTAAAATTTTGAAAAAGAAGTTTTGCTTCAATCGTGTGGTCTAAAGCACACTCGTTTTTTATTTTATACTTCTTTTGAGAGGCTTAAGTGGAGATGGGCAGGGCATTTGGCTAGGCGGAATGACAACAACTGGACCGATGCTGTTATAGAGTGGTGGCCAAGAGATGGACGTCGACCGCAGGGCAGACTACCGGCCCGATGGTCTCACGATTTCGTAACGGAAGTTGGATGAGACTTGCTCAAGACCGATTGGACTGGTGACATACAGCCAACCGTGGGCCTATACCCAACGTTGGGTGCTGAAGGCTGGATAGATAGATACTTCTTTTGGGATGCTCGTAGACCAAGAGGCAGACCACACGTCCGGTGGTCGAATGACATTGAAAGCGTAGTTGGGTGTCAATGGACGAGACTAGCAAGGGACCGGAAAGAATGGCGTAATAAAGAGTAGGCCTATACCCAACAGTGGGTGCAGATGGGCTGAGATGATGATACTTCTTTTGGGGGGTTAAGAGAGCCTCTACATCAGAGTGTATTTTCTATACTGACGGGTGTGGATGCGCCGATTTAATGCATGTCGGCATGAAGTTCGTTTTTACCTCAGTATCTACGGTTTTCAATTAACCAAGTTCACAAATTACATAAATATTCTTTTGGCAAAGTGTGCTGTTTCGTCGTTTTCGCGGGCCAACTACACTACACAGCGCATGTTGCAGAATTTAAGTGTCAGCAACTAGTTTTAAGTATAATAAAATAATATATGTATGTTAGTCACTAAGTTATATATTTATACTAGCTGACCCCGCGAATTTCGTATCGCCTTAGAATCAAATAGAAATCAATTTATGCTTATATGTATTTTTTATTGCCGAATCATAAAAAAAAAAATTAAAAGTTTTGCCTATACAAAAAATGGGGTGGACCATTTTATCACATAGGGGTATGAAAAATAGTTTACGTCCTATTCTCAGACTTACCGAATAAAAGTAAAAATTTCATAAGAATCGGTCAAGCCGTTTCGGAGGAGTTTTGTTACAAACACTGTGACACAAGAATTTTCATCGAAGAATTAAGTTTTAACATCTTGTATTTTTCTATTGTTGCCTGAAATAAAGATTTAATTTAATAATATTTATAAGGTCCTCTTTCCATCTAGTGAGTCTCCACTCGAGAACCTACCCCAACGGCCGTCAGTTGTTGGAGCTGTGCCCTGCTCACTGCCACTTTTTTTTTTAAATTAAATTTGTTTATTTGCCAGAAGCATGGTGTATAAGTTGTTACAGCTATATACATAGGTAGGTTTCACATACTTCACCGATTAACAGCGTGCAAATTACAGTTACATAAAATTAATTTAATTATACATAAAAATTCTTCAGTTTAATAAAAATCAATCAATAATATCATCAAGTATAGTAAAGACCGCACTAAGGGCGCACTATACCTGGGGCGACGATAAATCGCTTATTGAGAAACAATGTTTTGTTCAACAAATTGTGTGCATTCAATCCGTAATTCATAACTGTTATAGTTAAAGGATACGTGCTAGATCGTCTGTGTTGTGAAAACACGATACAGTAAAATTTTCTCGATAGACAAAAAATCCAAAGATGACTCCAAATTTATCTTAAAACTGTTCTTATGCGATGAATACTTCAATTTAGATATTGAAACTTTATACAGTCATCATCATCATATCAGCCGTAGGACGTCCACTGCTGGACAAAGGCCTCCCTCATTGATCTCCAGGAACTGCGGTTGGAAGCGGCCTGCATCCAACGCCGACCTGCAGTTCTTACCAAGTCGTCTGCCTATCTTGTAGGTGGGCGTCCTACGCTGCGCTTGCCGGTCCGTGGCCTCCACCCGAGAACCTTCCGGCCCCAACGGCCATCCGTTCTGCGCGCTATATGGCCTGCCCATTGCCACTTCAACGGGCTAATCCGTCGGGCTATGTCGGTGACTTGAGTTCTCCTACGTATCTCTTCATTTCTGATTCGATCCCGTAGAGAAACCCCGAGCATAGCCCTCTCCATAGCTCGTTGAGCGACTCCGAGCTTATTCATAAGGCCAATAGTGAAGGACCACATCTCGGTTCCATATGTCATCACTGGTAACACACACTGATTGAAGACTTTCGTCTTAAGGCACTGAGGTATGTTGGACGAAAAGACGTTGCGAAGTTTCCCAAACGCTGCCCATCCGAGTTGGATTCGACGATTGACCTCTTTCTCGAAGTTGGACCTACCTAATTGGACTGTTTGTCCTAGGTATATATACGCTTCGACAACTTCAAGAGCCGAGTTCTCAACCATAACTGGGGCAGGGACGACATGGACATTCGACATGATTTTCGTCTTGTCCATGTTCATTTTAAGTCCTACCCGTTGGGAGACTCGATTGAGGCCTTCGAGCATCGTGCTTTATACAGTAATTCTACACAACATAAATAAGAGCACCTGTGTTTTAAATTTTCAAAATACCTTTTGATTTTACCATAAAATAAAAATACATAAGTTTTGCAGTAATGAAAGCATTCGCTTCGGATGCCCGGTCCGCGATTCAGTCTGGCCTCGGCTTTCAGACGGGGTACCCGTGACGCTTGTCGCGTGATCCAAACGATCACGTAATTCATAAGTACGAGTAGAATTTAATATAAAATTGGTTTTTACTTAGAAAACTTTCGTGATTGATTTCAATCATTTTTATAAATACGGGATTTATCACGTACCGTCTTATCGGTGTTTCGACCGACAATATTTCGGTTCAATTCATGAACCATCAGGGTTCTACCGCCAGCCTGGAGGCCAAACATTGTCGGTCGAAACACCGATAAGACGGTACGTGATAAATCCCGTATTTATAAAATTGGTTTTTGAAAAACGCAGTAATGAGAAATACGCACAACAAGAAAATGAAGTGACGGAATGATAAAAAAACCGGCAAATATAATAAACCACGGAGAGATAGTGATGCGCAGCGGCGCGCGGAGAAGCGGGGTTGAAATTCGAGTTTGGGCTGAGGTAACTCATAATCAATATAAAAAAAATTACAAAGATCATGAAATTAATAAATTAAAATTAGTATGACGGAATTTCATGTCATAGAAATCATTAACCGTACAGAAACATTTGTTTATTAGGTAATTCTCTTATGTCCCTTAGTATTTTATTAAATATTTTTTTAACTTGCTAATCCTCTGGGATATATCTGGGCTTAGCTTTTAGTATAAGAGTTTTAATATAACTAAAGCAATATAAAATCTACTCAGCAAAGTGAATCTTGATGGATCCTTCATTACATTACTGGAGGCACGGTCGTGAATAAAATCAAGTGCTTTTACTGTGACCTAGATTTCAGGTCGCCCTGGGGGAGCCAGATTGACTGAGTTAGACATTGCCATTATAAAAAAATGTTTTATTACCATACTTGACGCCAATAATCTTTAACGTGAAGTTTGATTTGCTTTTGTAAGAAAGCGGCATCGCGAGCTGATCATACTCGTAACATACTATTTAAAAGATATCGAATTTGTAACATACGAGTAGCGAGAAGCGAGATCTCCAAATCAACTTGGGCAAATCGGCGTTGTATGTATGTTTGTTTGTATGATGATAACATTCGTAATGTTGAGCGGATTATCGTGAAATTTATAACACAGGTAGGTAGTGATGGCACAATTTTGGTGTGACTAAATAAGCTAAATATATTGGAGGGTTGTTGAGATATTGGGGTTCAAGAGTAAAAAAATGAAATATGAGACTATTAGGTCAGATGGGACAATGAAAGTTCTTCATTAATACATTTGAGCCCCGTTTTTATGTTTAGTTTAACCCTTGTAGTTTTAGAGTTATTAGTCATAATAAACACTGAACATTGACAAAATTCACAGGGTACACCAGTGACCCCACAATGCTGAAATTTGGTATTCGTGTAGCTTTAGTGACACAAATATAGGCAAAAGTCATGAACTGCAATAATAACTGCAATTTATACCCCAAAAAAGAACTCCAATGTATATGAACCCCCGTAACCTGTAATTTGAATGAAACTGTAGGTCAAGTAGGCTGGTTCAGGATTTTGTGGCCCTAATTTATTGGTCAAAGATTAAGGCTGGCATGCACAAAGATCACTAAACGTATTTATGGACTAAACATGTTTAAATTTTACGTATTTGTATGATTTGAACTCCTTAAATCATATTTAGCCACTAAATACGTTTAGGCATCGATGCGCGAGTCGCCCTAAGAATATTTTTTTTGTGTTTTGGGAGACTCGCCTGATCTCAGTTCGGGGCGAACCTCTACTATGTACAGTTTGCACGAGAAAGAATGAACGTTAGTAGATAGGATGTAAATCAGAGGCCCAACTCTGCTAATTTTTATTTGAAAAATCATATTCTTTAAATTTTATGGATTATGATTTATTACTTTGTTATAAGCAGCCAAAATTTCAATGGTGTCATAGCAACGGCGTTCAATGAAAAAAACCGGCCAAGTGCGAGTCTGACTCGCGCACGAAGGGTTCCGTAGCATTATCTATAAAAACGGCAAAAACGTCTATTGTACCGGAGCCGCCCTGTTAATATTAACTTTATTTTAATTTAAATATTTATTTTTAAAGTGAATAATATAACTCAATACTCTGTGAATATTTCAAGCGTTTGCCTGTTGCCGTTATCAATATCGAGCAAAAACAAGCAAAAAAATCACGCTTGTTATATGGGAGCCCCCTTAAATATTTGTTTTACTTAAGTTGAATGATTTATTTTTTAAGTGAATAGTTATGACTAAATATTTTGTGAATATTTCAAGCATCTACCTGTTGTCGTTATCAATATCGAGCAAAAAAATAAAGTTTGTTGTATGGGAGTCCCCCTTAAATATATTTTTTTCTGTTTTTAGTATTTCTTGTTATAGCGGCATCAGAAATACATCATCTGTTAAAATTTCAACTGTCTAACTATCACGGTTCACGAGACAGACGCCTGGTGACAGACGGGCAGACAGACCGTGGAGTCTTAGTAATAGGGTCCCGTTTGACGGAACCCTAAACGGAACGGTATACGGAACCCTAAAAACATTGTCATAGTGAAGCGATTGATTTAGTAGAATTGGATTTGATAAATTATCAAATCTGCTTCTGTTCTATTTTAAGGCTTGTACAAGCTCCTTATTCCAAACAATTTAAAACCTCGTTGAAATTCAAAGTTGTTTCATCCAAAAGCCATCATTCCTTTAGCAATCCGTCCAGGAACCCGTTATAATGACGCAACGCGCGCAGACAACAAAGAGATTTGCATTTCTGAACGAATTAGGGCATCTGATGCACGTGCGTCAAAAATGTTCCGAATTTGAAATGATCTTCCAAAGTGAACTGATTACAGCTGAGGACGAACAACATTATCTTTCTTCCTTATTGCGTTATTTTAGATCGTATTCGTATTGAAATAAGGTTGAAAAGACAGGAAGATAAAGAATTGAAAGGATGGTTTGTTGTGATTATGAATGAACTCTTTATAGCGTCAATGAGTATCCTCTGTATGGAATTGTTGAGATATGGGGTCGTGATTTGAATGCGATCGATTTTCTTTGAATGGTTGATAAAATAATCTTTTAAAATGTATGTAGATCATTATATATATAATGAGATATTTATTTCCAGTATTTACCTATTTCATTTATTTACAGTGAGCTACGGAGAAGGCTATCGAACCAGAAATAAGAGGGTGATCCCCCACTAGATAGAGTATAAATTGTACCTACCATGAGAATAAAATAATATACACTAGTGGTTCGCCGCGAAGATCTGAGATCTTGCGAGTCTCCCATATTTTTTTATCAGCCTACATTTTACCACTGCTGGCCAAAGCCTCCCCCAACTCCTTCCACCTATCGCGATCCTTGGCAGATTTCCACCATTCCTTCTCGAATCCACTGATGGCGTCGCGCCGCGACACACAGATTTTGCGGCCGACCCGGACGTCGCTGTCTATCCTCCGGTACCCAAGGTGTTACGATATTGGCCCATTTCTCCGGAAGCATTCGACTTACATACGTGCCCGGCCCAATCCCACTTGAGCTTCGCGGTTTTGTCTCCCACATCGGCAAGCCCGATCGGTTCTCCGGGATCCTAAGACCCTGAGGACGCAACTCCCCATAAAAGCAAAAAATATTACCTATTTTTATCATCCATGTACGGGTACGGAACCCTAAAAATGTTTTGACAGTAACTTCTGCAAGTTACTGTTAAAACATTTTTACTAATAGGTTTAGTGTACCTACCTAACACAATATGTTTAGTGAATAAATCATTATCTATCCTATCCTCAATAAACATAAAAAGGCCTTATTTGAAAATGGATAATCAAGGAGTTCCATTTCACGTAAAGCTTCTTTTGAAAAGCATTTTATTTCGTGTAAAGTCCTTATTTCTCTTCGGCATTGTTTCAAAAGGTTGTTAGATTTGCACACATGATTGGTTGCACATCGCCGTGTGCACAGCTGTTTTGTTTTCAACCTTTTTTGTTCTACACAAATTCAACCTCTTTTGTTTTTAAGCGGTGAAAGTTTGTACATAAATAAATCCATTGTTTCAGTTTTGAAAATCGAACTCAACGTAAGTTCGATTTTCAAAACTTTTGTCACCCAGAGATCTTAAAATTAATTGCGCGCCCTACATCAAAGCAATCACACTAAAATATCATAAATGCGAAAGTTTGGATGTTTGTTTATTTTTTTGTTAGTTTGTTAGTAACGTCATAACGGCTGAAACGATTTCGTTAAAATTTAGTATGTAGGTGGATTAACACATAAGATACTTTTTATCCGCTAAATCAGGTTCCATGGAATAAAAATGGGGTGTCAAGTCAAGTTGTAACACCGAGTTTAGCTTTATTTCCAGGTTACCTACACATTTAGTAGTACGAAGTCGCAGGCAACAGCTCGTATTATAAATGCGAAAGTTTGGATGTTTGTGTGTTACTCAATCACGTTATAATATAATGGCTGAATCAATTTCGATGACATTTGGTATGTCGATAGATTATGACCTGGATTGACACATAGGCTACTTTTTATTGACAAACCACGCTTGCGAAAGCCACTGGCAGAAGCTAGTGATATATAGTTATACGAGGGCTGTAAGCGAGCTACAGTGCAGCGTCACTATTTTTAAACATGGCGGAAACAGAGGGGTGTCATGAGTTAAAAGGAAAAGAGGGGTACGCCTATGTCCGTCTGTCTATCTATGTTATCATAGCTTCCGAACTAATTCCTGGATTTCCTGGATGGATTTCGTATCCTGGAGATCTCGCGAGTCTCCCAAAACACAAAAAAAAATATTCTTAGGGCGACTCGCAACGATGCCTAAACGTATTTAGTGGCTAAATATGTTAAAGGAGTTGTCAAATCATACAAACACATATAATTTGAACATTTTTAGTCGCTAAATACGTTTAGGGATCGTCGTGTAAGCCGGCCTTAATCTTTGACTAATAAAAAAGTGCCATGAAATGCGCACCCAACTAATTTGACCTACAGTTTCATTAAAATTACAGGTAACGGGAGTTCATGTTTTTGGTTATCGTTTTTGGGGTAGAAGTTGAAGTTATTCTGGATTTCAGACTTTTCCTTATATTTGTGTTACTAAAGCTACACTCATACCAAATTTTAGCACTGTGGGGTCACTGGTGTACCCTGTGAATTTTGTCAAAGTTCAGTTTTTATTAGGGCTAATAACTTAAAAACTAAAAATAAAAACGGGGTCGAAATGTACTCACAGACACCTTTTATTAGACGTGCCACTTGACCGGATAGTCCCATTTTGGTTGTTTTCACCCCTCTTGCACCCCAATATCTAACAACCCCCCTATATTTTTAGCTCATTTAGTCACACTAAAATTGTACCATCACTACCTACCTATATACCAAATTTCACGATGATCGGATCAACGCTTCGAAAGTTATCCTCGGACAAACGAACATACTTACATAAAACGCCGATTTGCCCAAGTTGATTAACCGCGGGTTCCTATATCCGTCGGTAACCAGCTACGACTCGTTTCTCCTTTAAAACCTGTCAAAAGTTTAATACTAGTTTGACACTTTTTCAAGGATATATTAGGCGTAGTCGGTTACCGATGGATATAGGAACCCGTCATTAGAGATCTCGCTTCGAACGATCAATAAAACAAAGACAGTCGGACCTTTTTTATATTTTGCTTATAAATCATGTACCTACCTAACTACCTACTTATTTAGTTTGATAAACAAATCTAACACAAGTTTAAATTGAAAAGGAGTTTCTACTCATGCATGAGCATAACTTATTTAAATTTAAAGTTCCTGTCAAACTTACTAAGAAGTGGCAAACAAAGCTTAACTAAATTTAACCACCACAGATTAATTAATACTAACCATAAATAGCTCTTAGTAAATTTCATAATACACTAAAACGTTCCATTTTCAAAAATTATTTAGGTATTCTGTCAACCTAAACAGATACCTAAATTGTGTTTTGAACGCTAACAAAAGCGCGAAACCGAAGCAAGTCTGAGTAAAATAGTTGGAAAGTCCTTTAATTAATAATACTAAACAAAAAATGTAATATAATTATATTCAAATCCCGAAGGACCACTTTTTTTCCTGAGTTTTACACTCAGGAAATAAACGTGGTACTCCAGGAGTGCAGAAAGAAATGGAAACTTTTTTTTTATTATTATCATGCCCACTAAACTGGACGTTACGCGAAACAATACAAGGAAAATACAACTTTACCCAAGACGGTGTCCGTCCTTCTAGAAGTAGGCACAGCATGCAAAAGTAGTTTGAAATGGAAGGTACATAACTAAGGTACACACGCATAACAGACAAGATAAAAAGAAAACAAAATTATCATTTTTTTTAGCTAGCCTACATTTTCCCAATGCTGGGCAAAGGCCTCCCCAACTCCTTCCACCTATCGCGATCCTTGGCAGACTCCCACCATTCCTTCTCGAATCCACTGGTGTCGTCGCGCCAACGCTTTCTCGGCCGACCCCGACGTCGCTGTCTATCCTCCGGTACCCAAGGTGTTATGATATTGGCCCATAATTATCATTGGCCTAAAATTATCATTATAACGCACAAAACTTAAAAAATTATGTACGAAATATTTATGTACCGAGGTGTCGGTAACGGTAACAGTTTTCCCCACCTCAAAATATGCCCAATGCGCCTAAAGAAGTTTTCACTTCAAAAAGTACCTTCCAACGCAAAGACGCCAACTCATAAAATATACGAACTACATCACCATTTAAAATTAAAAACTGGACTTGTCAACATTTGTCGCGTCTAGCAAACAAAGAAAAAATAAATCAAGCTACCTCCGCCATAATCTGACCCTCACCTCCTCAGCCTTCTAAACTGAAATGTTCCAAAAACGGGCACACAAAGAAACCTCAGAGGCCAAGCTATAATGGTCCCTCCTTGCTCTACATTCGTTTTAGTTCAAAATTCTTTTATGTCATTGTAAATTTAAATTTAGAACTAACGGCGCCTGTAATAAGAACTTTTTTCTATTTAAAATGACGAATGAGGTTGTATATCTTAAAATCAAAACTTTTTGGTTGCCATACGGAGTAATAATAAGTCATAATTAATTTAAAACAGAAAAATATGTCTGTTTTTGGAGTATTTTCCTTTGTTGGCGCGTTGATTATGTCATTGGGACGGGGGCACGAGTTGAGTAGGCGTAGTTAGATCATATTGTGTTGTATAAGGCTCCTTTGTTGTATTTTTGTTGCCATGACAAGATATACGTCTACCGAAATGTTACGTCTGCTTGGGCACGACCATGAACTCATCGAATTCAGATCGTCTGGTTTCGTTTACTTTGCTTGTTAAGGTTTTTGATCTTAGGCAATAAATTCATTGATTGATTGATTGAAAATACTTTATTGCACTTATAAAACAAAGGCGAACTTAATGCTAAAGATCATTCTCTTTGAAGATATAGACGTAGTGCACACTCTTTGTAGTGCACAGGAAAGGGAACTAATGCAAAGCACAGGACTAATAAAAATAGCATAATATATGTATATACTACTTAAATAAACCTACTTAAATGCTTTATATGATACATTAAACTATACCAATATCAAATAAACATATATATTTAACAATAGAAGAAGTGATAAGGAAAGATTATGTTGCTCATTTTTGGTCGGTTTGACCGAGAAGGTGCCTAAATGTAGGTAATAAATGTAGGTAGATGTTTACCCCTTTAACATATCAAATCAACTTAAAATAATAATTTATTTCTTGAAATATATCACACTTATTCCACTAATATTGTGTTGTGTGGCTGTTTATATTTTATGTTTCTTTCTTCGTCAATCACGTCGTAATGGCTTTACCGATTTCGATGAAATTTGGATTGTTAATAGATTATGACCTGAATTCAAACATAGGTTATGTTTGAGAAACAATTGGTGCGAAGCCACTGGTAGAAGCTAGTGTTTATATATATGGACATATACATTTAAGATACATATACAAAATACATTTAAGAGTAGTATAGTTCCTTGTGAAAGGGCTCGACCGGTGAAGTACTTCCACCATACCTATTTCTGGCGCCAAGCTGCATTGCTGTGTTTCGCTTTGAAGGGTATGTTTGCCGGTGTAATTACAGGCACATGAGGCTTTACACCTGTATGCCTCAAGTTGATGAACGCTGAATTCTCTATTGTATAGGCGGTGGTTAGATACCACTTAACTTCAGGTAGACCGTAAGCTTGTTCCATCTATGAATAGTATAAAAAAAATTAAAAAAATCTGGCTTTCTTTACTTTGGCTTTTGAAATCGGTTGAGGGGAAAGGGTTTAAAATTCAGTTTCAAGATTCCACCCGGACATTTACACATTTAGGTACATTACAAGTTAATAAATAGCTTGTAAAAATGGGACCTTCTTTGTCCCTCTGTCCGTCCATCCGTCAGTCACTAGGTCAACTACTAGGTCAAGTGGGGTATCATATTATAGTGTATTAAGTGGGTAGACACAAATGTTTTTCTCTGCACACCGTCAGTAAAGTCTCGTATGTAGTTGAGGTTTATTTCAGCATCTATTTTTTTATCACATTGGCGACGAGGATGGTAAACGAACCCACGCGTGCGAAGCACGGCTTAATTAAAAGGGCATAATTTATACATTTCAAAATCTTTTTTAAGCGTATATATTCAAATTAATTATGATTGTTAGAAATGTCAGGCAAAATTAATGTGTCTGCTTTGACAACCGCCTATTATGGTTTCGTAGAATCAGTATGGAATTCCATCCCCGGTCGAAGATCTAGAGGTAGACCCAAGACAAGGTGGAGAGATGTAGTGTCAAATGACATGAGAGAGTGCCAAGTTTCTGATGACGACGTCGAGGATAGAGCGAAGTGGAGAAGAACGACCAAGAAAGCTGACCCCACCACCATGTGGGATACATAGCTGGGAAGAGAGAGAGTATTAAGGTATGGAATTATTTTTTAGGGCAACTCCACGCGCAAAGAACACATATTCGTCTCTCAAAAGAAGTGTATCAGAGCAATATGCAAGTTGCAGAAAACTGACAGCTGTAAGCCCTATTTCACGGAGCTTAGGATTTTGTCTCTTCCATGTCTGTTTATCTACGAAATCGCTACATTCATTAAAACAAATATGGACCTCTTTAAAAACCTTAACACCGGAGGGACAATCGCCCATACAACACGTACTACCAAGATCATTTCTAATTGGAGCATATTTCTACCTTAATAAGGTATTATTTTAATTTGAATAGTATTTATCTAGGTTCCCAACCATATATTAGATCAAAATACTTCCTAAAATGAAATAGAAGCGTATCGCATTCTGCATGTTTTTACGTCATAAAAGACCTGTTTTCAACCTAATTGTTTCGTATTAAAAACGACAACATCTTACGTATCCTACTCATGGGAACATAGATTATGTTACATAATACTAGTTACATAATAACAACACAATAAGAAAAATACAACAAGTTTTCAGTCATCATTTTTGGTATTACGGAACACGGTCAAAATCTAATCAAATTTAGAATCGTTCTATTGCTATCACTGTCGCTCTGCGTGGCTAAACTTCGTCACTAAACAGGGATAGCGATATTCAGGCCGAAGTTTTTGTGGCGGCCGAATTGAAGTTGCGCTCAATTCGGCCATTCGCTCGGTTCGCCGGCGCGTTAAGAGTAAAACGGCATCATAATAAAATTTGTTTCCCACCTAATAAGACAGCCTTGTTTAATCAGAGTGTGATGTGTATGGCTCCACGTATATATAACCACCTACCTGAGTCTGCACTGGGTTCTTCCAGTCTGAATGTGTTCAAGAGAAACTTAAAACTAATATTAATAAAAAAAGTATACTACAACATAAATGAGCTTCTCAGCGATAAATCCCTTGAATAATTGTATTGAATTCGACGTTATATTATTAATTTTCTATTTTAAGGTAAGAGCTGACATATTGAATATTGTAAATAATTTAATCATTACCTGGTTTTTTCTATGTAACTACTTGTAACGCTGACTAAAATAGCATGCGATAAACGCTGATTATGGACTAACTCAAACTGTATCACTAACCAGCGGTTACTAACCCATATTCGCAATAAATAATTTGATTTGATTTGAAAGATTACACGAGAAATAAAACGACGTCCCATAAAGGCTGGTTTAGACCTATTATGTTGTTAAATAGGTAACAATATTTTAACTTAAATTTAAGTGATTAACTGCATGTAAACACAGAATTTAGTAACAAGTTGTAAGTCAAAATTTAGTATTTTTCAAACTTTCGCGATCACTGTACATAATTATCGATTAAAAGGGTATTTATCGCGTATGTACCTTGTTTATTTGTTATCCCGACGTTTCGGCTGTGTTGCAACAGTCATGGTCTCGGGCTGACAGTCAAAATTTAGTTAGCAACTAAACAAATTAATTAGAATTTTGTCTATTTTTTGGTTAAGTTGGTGGGCGGGGCTTGTCACTTGACACGTTTGGACAGGCACAATATTAGTTAAACGCTTAAGGCGGGCTTGTTTCGGAACTTTAGGTATTTTACGCTATCTCAGGCCCCGCCAATCGAAACGTAATTAACTAATTTGAAACGCGGAGGAATTTTTGGGAGACAAACGGCGTGCGTCCGACCTCGAAGACGACTCAATTTCACTCATCGTCCGGCGCGAGCGCCTGAACGAGTAGGTTTTGATTGTTTTCTTTCACAGAGATTAATAATAACTGAATTACATATTTTTTTATTACAGTTCCTTAGTTAATAATAAGCTCTATCTTTTAGTATAAATTTGACGTGATTTCACAAAAAAATCTCTTAGTATCGACCGTTTAAATATCAACTTAGTGTCAACTTAATGATTTTTTTTATCGAGAAAAGTATTATTATTCGCGTTTCTATCTTCACAAACCGGTAGGTTATATGTTCAATTTTAATAAAATATGTTTTTTTTGTACATATTTTACATTTCAGTAGAGATACAGTTGTTAAAAAAAACCTAAAAGTCGTCACCCTTCAAACTTCCCCGCCTTAAGTGTAGTAACGCGCCATACTGATCTCTTCTATTTATTCAACTTCCCACCGCAGTCTTATGGGTATGTATTCTTATTTCCCTAATTATTTCATCTTTCACTTCGTCCAAAACCTCACTTATAACAAATTTAAGCACAGAATTCACGACTGAATTACGTTGTTGAGCGTCCATATTAAGTGAACTAAAGAGCTTAACTACTTAAATACGTATGGACATGTACTTAAATATAAGTCACTTATATATAAGTTAAAATTTAGTTACCTACTTAACAACCTAATATGTCTAAACCCGCCTTAACGGAACCCTCGTCACGAGAGTCACACTCGCACTTGACTGATCTTCTTTATACTACGTGGCCCTCTAGCGGTAAGCGGCATAGCATATAATAACGTTTTTAATATACCTAGCTGACCCACGCGGCTTCGCACGCGTTGTTTCTCATTAAAAACATTACCCTCCTTCTACGCAGTCGGGTAAAAAGTAGCATATGTCCTAATCCCGGTTACAATCTATCTATATATCAAATTTCATAGAAAACTCCCCTGACGTTAAGTCGTGACAACATAATAGACAGAGAGACAGAGTTACTTTCGAATTTACTAGTGATTCGCCCCGAGAACGGGAGATCTCGCAAGTCTACCATAAAAATAAAAAAAACAAATAATCTTTGACTATCAAAATAGTGCCACGAAATGCATAACCAACTTACTAGATCTACAGTTTCATTCAAATTACAGGTAACGGGAATTCATGTAAATTGGTTTGTTTTTTGGGTACTAATAGCAGTTGTTCTGGATTTCAGACTTTTGCCTATATTTGTGATACTTAAGCTACACGCATACCAAATTACAGCACTGTGGGGTCACTGGTGTACCCTGTAAATTTTGTCAAAGTTTAGTTTATAGTGTATGGCTCAAAACTACAAAAAATAAATGAACTTTACTAAAAATAAAAACGGTGTCAAAATGTACTGATAAAGACATTTCATTTAACGTCTTACTTGACTTAGTAGTCTCGTTTTAATTTTTTTACCGCCCTTGAACTCAATATCTCAAACAGCCCCCAACATTTTTAGCTCATTTAGTCACACCAAAATTGTGCCATCACTATGTATCAAATCGCACGATGATACATACATACAACGTCGATTTGCCCAAGTTGATTTGGTAATATCGCTTCGCTCAATCAATATTTATATTACATATTCTAGAATAACTAGCCATGTTCATTGTATTTGTTTTTTTTTATCTAGCCTACATTTTTCCACTGCTGGGCAAAGGCCTCCCCCAACTCCTTCCACCTATCGCGATCCCTGGCAGATTCCCACCATTCCTTCTCAAATCCACTGGTGTCGTCGCGCCAACGCTTTCGCGGCCGACCCCGACGTCGCTGTCCATCCTCCGGTACCCAAGGTATAGGTATAGGTATATTGGCCCATTTCTCCGGAAGCATTCGACTTACGTGCCCGGCCCAATCCCACTTGAGCTTCGCGGTTTTGTCTCCCACATCGGCAATGCCAGTTAAAGAACGAAGCGTGGTATTCCTCACCCGATCGGTTCTCCTGAATCCTAGGACGCTGCGTTCCATTGCCTTTTGGCAAATCTTGAGCTTGGACTTCTGCAGCTCGGTCAATGACCATGTTTGTGCACCGTAGGTTAGAACCGGCAGGATACACATGTCGATGAGTTTGCGCTTCAGACTCAGAGGAAGGTCACCCTTCATGTGCGCCTTCATGAACCAGTAGCTCTTCCAGGCATTTTCGATGCGGCGATCGATTTCCTTGTCATGCCTGTTTACGAAGCTTGCCCAAGTAAATATATATTTATCGACACGATGTTCATTGTATAGCTCTCACATTTTAATCTGTACCTACTTAGTTATCTATTACCATAAGTGTACCATAGATAAAGAATAAAATAACCATATCGCGACACCATAGATAATATAAATCCTCGTAAATCCTTGTGTTTGCTATGACGTCACAACATGGCCGCCTTACAAACGTACCGCCCAGCGGATTTATGGTGATTTCATAGTGTAAAGAGGTCACATACTACCTACATACACCAATTTGACAAAGACTGGTGAAACTTGACTCAACCAAAACAAAAACAAATCGCGTCGAATTGAGATCTTTCTCCTGTTTGTATTAGTTAAAATAGCGTACACATACATATTAAATTAGTAGCAAAAGTCAGTTTTTATAAGTTTTGTTTTTTAACGGACTTCAAAAATAAGAGGTTTTCAATTCGGTTGTATTTTATTTTTATTTATGAAGAAAAACTTCTTTACGCACGCTTGACTTGGGGAGTAAGCTGGTGAATGTGTTACGAAAAATGCGTACGGAAGTTGAGAGAGAGATATAAGTTAGTGAAGATAGAAAGTGAGAGAGTTACGTTTCGTATATTACTGTAGGGGCAAGAGAGAGAGGTGCGAGCACACATTTTCTTTCTGTCTTTCTCTCATAGTCAGTTGATTTGTAGCTTATCTCCTATCCCAAATTAGCCTAATTTATACAAACTCTTTCATGCTATAGAGTTCATTTTGCTATAGATAAAAAAAAAGTATTTTCGACGTAAAACTATTTTGAATCCACCAACTTCGATTTACGAAAAAGTTCAGCTATTCCACAACAGATGGCAGGCAGCAGCAGAAGTTTTACTTCAGTCGTGTGGTCTAAAACTCACTCGTTTTTTAAGGTATCCTTTCAGATTGGTCCTTTCAGATATAGAAATTCCATCAAAATCGGTTCATTAGTTTGGTTATGTCGTTTATAATTTTGTTAAAAAGTCACTAGTTATTTTTAAGTCTAATAAATAAATAGGTAACTTCTGTATGGAATACGGTACCATAATAAATAAGTTTAAACATTATTAATTAATTAAATGAGGTCTCAAAAATATACTCCGTCATTATTTCTAGTTTAAATTGCAGGTAGTTTCAAGTCCTTGTAAACAAAATGAATGAATGAATGAAATTATTTACGGCATCTTACAAGCTAGACACGATAACAGTTGATAAGATTTTTTTTATCTAGCCTATGCTGTCCAACTGCTGGGTAAAGGCCTCCCCCTCATCTCTCCACTTTACTCGATCCTGTACCAAACCCCGCCAGCCCCTATAAAAAGCATAAAAATCATCGCGCCACCGCGTCTTAGGCCTTCCACGGTGTCGCTTTCCATCTACAGGGATCCATCCAGTTACGACCTTAGCCCACCTATTTGGTTGCATGCGGGAGACATGACCCGCCCAATCCCACTTCAACTTGGCAACCTTGATACCGACGTCAGCGATGCCGGTCTTTGAGCGCAGCGAGATGTTCCAAATTCTGTCTATTCTCTTGACAACTAAAATCTGTGCTCCATCGCTCTTTGGCAAACGCCGAGCCTGGACTTTTGAGATTCAGTCAGTGACCAAGACTGGGCACCTTAGGTTAGGACAGGCAGAATACACAATGTCGATGAGTTGTCGTTTTTGTGATAATGGAAGGTCGCCTTTCATGAATGTCTTCATGGACTCTTCCTCTTCCAGGCATTGTCGACACGACGATCGATTTCTTAAGTAAGTTAAGAAATAAAATAAGTAGCTTTTAACATAAATTTAACCAACTTCAGATAACAGTAAAAACCAAACTACTTATCGCTTAACAAAGCGATCTCTTCCAGATAACCTTTGAATGGCGAGGATCATTGCATAATGGTTCTAAAATAGCAAACAAGTTGCATTAAAACTTGTCCCGGCCTCAGGTCGAGTAGTAGTTATATAACTCTCATAATAGTTCCAAATCTCCCCGTTGGCGCCCCACTATAACTCGAAGCCTTAGGAATGCTTACCTGTGTTACAGCTGCCATTGCGTCTCCGAACGTAAATTAAATTTAAATTAAACTTACGTAAGCGTCGCCACATCTGAAACAATTTACAACGTTTAATTAAATTTATTAGGAATTGTTGGTATATGATTTTCTCTGATGAATCTCCTCGTTAGTTTAGAGAAGCAATAGTTTTTTGAAGTAAAACTTCTTTATAACACATTTGCTCGTTAAGGGTATCTTATTTCACCAATTTCATTATCGTAATGTACGTCATTACGTACTTGTGCGTTATTGTAATGTAAAACGCACGAGTTTCTTTTTAATGAGGTAAAGGTAAAACGTATGGTTTATCATGCTCCGTCTAAAACGAACGGTACTTTTTTAAATCTTAGCAAAGAGTTTTTCTGTCAGAAAAGTGGTCAACATTTTATGGCTAAAATTAACTATAGGAGATACAATATAAAAAATAAACATTAATTAATTTTTTAATTTAATTAATTTTGACAATAACTTATAACCATTTATCTGTAACAAAAACAAAAAAAATATTAATTTACTTTATTAGTAATACTGGCTGTTTTTGTGCCTTTGCCTTAAAAAAAATGCGCTGATGCGCGCGCATCGCTAATTTGTGAACAAGTAATAATAAATTTTACAAATTTTTCTAACTGCTCTAACAAGTGATTAAAGATTTATTCGTTTAAGAAAGTCCGAGTTTTAGTTATTTCCTCGCAAATATGTTATAAAACGTCGTATGACATACGTGCACTTTGATAATTACAGCCTCTGCTTTCTTGTAGCACTCTCCTACGGCTCGGGCTAGCAATATCGCCTCGGCTGTACTTTTCAACTTACCGCACTTATATCATAATGTACTATTACGCACGCTTGTCTTGGTAAGTAAGCTGGTGAATGCGTTAAGAAAAGTCCGAACGGAAGTTGATAGGGAGATATAAGTCTGAATTCCAGAATAACTGTAATTTATACCCCAAAAAAAGTAACCAATTAACATGAACTCCCGTTACCTGTAATTTGAATGAAACTGTAGGTCCAGTATATTGGGAATATATTTCGTGGCACTATTTTGATAGTCAAAGATAATAGAAATAATATTTTTTTGTTTTTATTGGAGACTCGCGAGATCTCAGTTCGGGGCGAACCACTAGTTTATCATTTCACCGCTACCAAAGTAAAACCTCATTGATTTTCGTCTCCAATTTCAAGAATTTGAAGAGTCACCGACCTCTAAGCCGTGCACAATGAAAAATCACTCTCAATTTGTACGGACTTGTAGTAAAGCCTACTTATCAGGCTATCGCATATGGCTGGATTAAACAGGTTTAACAGCTATTATGTATTTTATACTTGATCTTAACCTGGTTTCACTCGTAGGTACTGAAGCATATGCTGTACAACGCTTTGGATATAAGTACATATATAAAATCAAAGGTGGATTCTACTCATAAAGGATAATTTTCACCGACTTCAAAAAAGGAGGAGGTTCTCAATTCGACTGTATTTTTTATGTTTGTTACCTCAGAACCTTTCGACTGGGTGAACCGATATTGATGACGTTTTTTTATTTGAAAGCTGGTGCTTACCGTGTGGTCCCATTTTCCTTTGGTCCAGTTCTGACAATGGCATCTATGTGAAAACCATATAAGTCTTAAATTTGATTAATTTGTATGTAATGTTTGTTAGTTCAGAACTCCGTTATGTATCAACCGATTTGCAAAATTTGTATATTATTTGAAAGGATATACTTTTAGATTAATCCCATGGAAATTTTAACAAAGCTGGTATTGTAGTAGAGTAGTTTAGTTTTTACTGTCATCTGAAGTCAGTTATATTTTTGTTAAAAAGTTACTTGTATAGGTAGTTACTTGTTGTGTAATATTACTTGTATACTTGTATATTGTATATTTTCGAAATTAAAGTTTAATTTCAAACATGGACGATTTCCATCAACTCTACAAAAACTATACGTGATTAAGACCAAAAATTTAAAATCTTAGTCTGTTTTTTGGATTTCGCAAGCACCTTAAGAATTGCGTAAGTATTTACAAAATATACACGTCTAATTATTTTTATCAGTTATCTGATTCCCATAGCTTTGCTTCGTTTGGGGCTATGTAGTGCTGTGTAAAATGTCCAGTAGTTTATTATTATTATTTTTATACAACCTAGAAATGGAACCAGCATATGGCCCACCTGATGTTAAGTGGTAACCATCGCCTATAGCAAAGTATTGCCTCGTAGGTCACGCACCTTAGAAACGTGCCCTACGATGCGCTGCTCTGCGTCATACTTGAGTCATACAAGTGTACAGCCTCATGTGCCTGTAATTTCACCGGAAACCCTTCATACTGAAACACAGTAATGCTTAGCGCAGAAATAGATATGATGGTATTACTTCCCAGACCGAGCCCTTTCACAAGTAACTCTACATCGATCATACATTGAGTCTAAGGCTAAAACAGCTGCCATGAAGCTGGGCATGCTCAACAAGGTCAGGAGATACCTCACACCAGGACAGCTTCTTAGTCTTTACAAAGCACAAGTCCGGTTTGGTATGGAGTACTGCTGCCACCTTTGGGATGGTTCGGCCAAATACCAGCTCGATACCTTAGACTCGATATAACGTAGGGCTTTTAACCTTAGACTTATAGGTGAGCAATATATGGCGGAGACTAAGACCCAAAGTCTCGAACACCACCGTAAAATAGCAAGCCTCGTCGATCTTTTACAGAATACGTTTCGGGGAATGTGCCCCGGAACTATACGATCTGATCTCGCCATCTCATTTCCATCAAAGGACAAGCAGGCGCTCGGCTCAGTACCATCCGTACCTAGTTGATATACCACCCATTCGCACACACCGTTTTGGTTCTACGTTCATAATGCTACGTATGCTATGGACAGCTAAGGTATGGAACACTTTGCCATCGTCTGTTTTTCCTAAAAAATACAATCCAGGTCTCTATAAGGTAAGAGTGAATAGGTTTCTTATAGACCTTCGTGCTTCATCTTAGACCACATCATCGCTTACCATCAGGTGAGATTGTGGTGAAACGAAGATCTAACCAGTTTTAAAAAAACGAGTGTGCTTTAGACCAGACTGAAGTAAAACTTCTTTTTCAAAATATTAATTTATAAAATTGTTCAATTACAAAATTGTCCACACGTCGATCAGTCTATGTTCATTCTGGACAGACGCAACTCGCACTCGCACCTTAACCTTTATAAATATACGAAACGTAACTCTCGCTCTTTCTATCTTCATTAACTTATATCTCCCTCTCAACTTCCGTTCGCACTTTTAGTAACGCATTCACCAGCTTACTCCCCAAGTCAAGCGTGCGTAAAGAAGTTTTACTACAAAAATCTCTACTAATACTCGTCAAAACCACATTGTCAGAACTTCTATTCCTAAGAATCACACATATCTCAAAAATGGTAGTCGGTAGATAGGTATAAGTGAGCAATCTATTGACTACCTACACTCTTACACATAAACTTATGTCTTTTTAACCGGTACGTGGATAATGACACAAAGCAAGTTCGCAGTGTAAGTGTCCAACCGTATTAGAGATTAGCTGAGTTTAAACTGCAAATCATGCAAAGATATTTTAATCCAGTAGCCCACCAAGTAAGCTTTGTTATTCTAAGAAGCGCATACCAGCTGATTACGGCCGTACAATAAAAGCATATTTTTATCAGCCCACTGTGTCCCACTGCTGGGCAAAGGCCTCCCCCCATTCTTTCCAGACACTTCTTTTAAGCGCTAAGATGGTCCAATCCGCTCGGAAATTAGTGGGCTCATCGCTCCATCTCTTGTTTGGTCTGCCACGACGTCTTCGGGCTGTGTCGGGGTTCCAATCGGTGGTGAGCTTAACCCACTGATTACCTTACATACGACATAAATGACCAGCCCAGTCCCACTTGAGTTTGGCCGCTTTCTTAGCTACTAGATGTAGCAGTACACCATTGGTGTTCGCGAGCGCAGCTCGGTGTTGCGTATGCGGTCAATACGCTTGAATCCAAGAATGCTGGGCTCCATCGCACGTTGGCAAACCTTGAGTTTATACTTTTAGTTGATAATCAAAGACCAGGTCTGCGCACCATAAATTAGAACGGGGAGGATGCATACGTCCATCAACTTTCGCTTGAGCGAAAGAGGAAGGTTACCCTTCATCAAATATCTCATGGACCAATAGCTCCTTCAGGCATTCTCGGTTCGCTGAGCGATTTCCTTATCCTGCCTGGAGTCGAAGGAGACTATTTGGCCCAGTTAAAAGTACAATATCAGTAAAAAAGTGGAAAAAAAATGACAAAACTTTTTTGAAGTAAAACTTCTTTACGCACGCTTGACTTGGGGAGTAAGCTGGTGAATGCGTTACGAAAAGTGCGAACGGCAGTTGAGAGGGAGATAAGATAAGACAAGATAACTCTTTATTGTACACCAAAGTAAAATACAGAACATAATTCTTACAAATAGATTTAGTACAATGGGCGGTCTTATCGCTAAAAGCGATCTCTTCCAGACAACCTTTGTAAGATTTTTTGGGAGATATAAGTTAGTGAAGAATATAATATAGAAGAGAGAGAGTTACGTTTCGTATATTTTTTTCTCTCTTCCTCTTATAGTAGTACGTTCCCTAGTAGTTAGTAGTAGTAGTCTTCCTCAGTCAGCAGTTCGTTTGATTATTTTTCGTAACATCATTTCGTTCTTGAACAATTTTATAAATTAATATTTTAAAAAAAAGAAGTTTTACTTCAGTTGTGTGGTCTAAAGCTCACTCGTTTTTATTTGTAAATAAATACGTATTCATTCATTCATTCATATTACTTCATAGTAGTACTTCATACTTCAAAATGTATACTTATGCAATCATTAATGCAATTATTTGTCGTATTTAAAATTCAATCATTGTTTCGATACTATACTAATACTGATAAATAATAAATCTTAAATACTACTTACTTAGACAATTTAATTTTTTTTTTAATGAATATTCCTAACAAGAACAGTGACGTCCTTTTCTCGCCCTATTATTGTTGTGCCCAACGTTACAACCAATAATGTTGTGGAATACAATAAATGATTGAGTGATTGATACGGCCGTCATAAGATGCTCGCCGTTTCTTAGAAAACCTAAACTCCCGACCACCCATGACGTAGATATCAACATACCTACCTCGATGAGCAATTGCACAACATTTCATAGGCACCGTCAATTTCCGAGTTTTCCACCATGAGTAATGTTGCTAATTTTAAATTTTACGGACTGAAGGAGTTGGAATGGCAAACTATTCGGATAATTGCGTGAGATGATTCAAAAATGTTGTACGCCTAAGATGACTGGTAGATAAGTCCTCCTTGCATTACTTTATTTGGTGTGGAAGTATTATAAAATAATTAAAAAAAGTCTTATCTGGACTTAAAAGTATATACAAACAAGAATACCTAAAGTAAGAAAAAAACATTACAAGTTAATGTTACAATGACTGCAATTTTATACAAAAAAATCCAGCCAAATGCGAGTCGGACTCGCGCACGAAGGGTTCTGTACCATTATCTATAAAAACGGCAAAAAAATCATGTCTGTTGTATGGGAGCCCCACTGCAATATTTATTTGATTCAATATCACAATTTTATTTATTTACCTTACTTGAGGTCGGTGCCAGCTAGTCCTCTAAATTGTATGAGCGCCCATGCAACTCAGAGGGCTATCTTAATTGGCGTCAATTATGTATGTATGGGGACACCTTTTAATTTCCACATTTTATTATTTTATGGAATTGTTCCTTTATTTGTGCTGTAAGACCTTGCTTTTTGGCAAATTTCGTGATTCTAGGTCAACGGGAACTACCATAATATAGGTTTTCGACCCAAAACCTATAGGGTACTTCTCTTCTGGTTGACCTAGATTTGTCAACTTTGGTTAAAAGAAAAGTTTTACAGCACAAGTAAAGGGAAAATTCCGAAAAATAAAAACAGTTGAAAAATAAGGTAAATTTTGGTATTTGTAAGTTTTCTTGCAAATCTAAATTTGCCCATATCTTTTTATCGTGTTGACTCAGAATCTTGATTTTTATACACCTAATAGGTACTACAGACCTCAGTATCTGGTATAAATTTAAATTTTCTAGGTCCACCCGTTCCTGATAAAATCCATGGTGACACACGAACAGACGGACAGATGGACGGACATTCTCGGAAGAGAATGATCTTATAAGGGTTCCTTTTTTTACCTTTTGAGGTACGGAACCCTAAAAATAAGTAAATTAATATTAATTAGAAAAAAAAATCATGAATATTATAGTTTCATATCACAGATATTTTTAATTACTAATTACTTTACTAACTTATATCTCCCTCTCAACTTTCGTTCGCACTTTTCGTAACGCATTCACCAGCTTACTCCCCAAGTCAAACGTGCGTAAAGAAGTTTTACTTCAAAACTAATAATTAATAGCTTAAACACATATGAAATACAAATACACATAAAGTTATGAGTTTAAAGGAATGTATTGTACACACGGCTACACATCAACATTTATCATCTACATTTCCAGTGTAAGCTGACCTCTCTTTCCACGAAAAGCCTACACAATGTGAGAACAGCTTATACTGTAAATGTATAGCTTGATATGTAGCCGTGTGTACCTAATCTTAAATTTTTCTAGGAATACAATCAAAGGTATGTAGGCTATCATCGGTATTAATTTCATTATATTTATCAACTTCCTGCCTTTAATTAAATTAAATAATTTTTTGCGATAACGGCACTTTATAAAGAGTCCGTTAGGTATAAAAGCCCGGCAGCCGATTGAGGAACTTACAGTTTTTTTAACAACCTATACTGGCCACTGCTGAGCAAAGGAGATTTCTAAAGAACTCAAGGAATGGAAGGAAAATGATCCTTTCATTCCTTGCGTTCTTTAGAAATCTCCTGCCAGTTAGAGTTGAACCCAATCGTCATGCGTTTTCGTGGTCTGTAGATTGCCAGACAGCGGAGATCATAGTCTTTACTGTACAGCTTTTGTGAACGGGCTCGAGGAAGTGGACACCACCGCCTTACCTTTATCTGCCGCCAAATAGCAGTACTTGTGCTGCTGTGTTCCGGTTAGATGGTAGTATGTAAGTCCTATAGTATGGCAACGTATCCACATAGAGATCAAGACAACATAAAACCTTGTGTTGAATTCTATGTGGATATCCATGGGCTGCAGTAGCCACTTAACATCTGGTAGACTGCATGCTCGTTTGCCATATAAGTACCTAGTATTAAAAAAAAAAACTAGTCCATCTTTCAGGAAGCATTCGCGTGACATGACCCACCCAGTCAGTTATTACAGCTATCAGATGAAAATTCATGTTATAGGTCTTATAGATCATAGCCACTAGCGCCCAGGTTAAGGGCCTTTTTTCATGGAACAAAATCTATACACATGAAGACAGTTCCTAGGGGACTCAAACTGTATCACAAAACACCTGTTATTAACGTATATTCGCAATAAATGAATTGATTGATAGGTAGAGTGCAACTGTCTTTATCACTCCGTGTGAAAATACGAGTAGTTTTTTTTTTATTATTATAATCTTTAGGTAAGTAGGTATGTTTTTTTGTATTTGTTCTGTTCTGAATGGTCTGTCCTGTGTGTGTGTCAAATAAATGGATTTTCTTTCTTTTTCTTTCTTTCTTTTAGTCAATGGAAAATAGACGCAGTGCAAGTACTAATTCTAATACCAAATATAATGTCAATAAATAATGATATATAGCAAAACTATTGGTTAATATGAAAAATCTAAATACATAGAACTTGCTTCACATAAATATCAATGGCTTGACAAAATTTTACTATCTAATTTAAAGCAGGTATTTATTGAATACTACGAGTTTATTGTAAGTTGAATTTCTATCGAAAAAATATCAAGGAATCGCGATTTCGCTTCAAATACTTAGCACATATCCTCAACTCTTGCAAAAGTATCTTAGCTTAATTCCTCAACTCCTGTAAAAATATTTAAGAGAAAGCAAATGATGCGGTATTACTGAAAAATATCATAAAGAGATCTGCAGATAATAACCTAGATTCTAGATTGCGATTACTTTTGTGAGAGAAAATAGTCCAAGAAACCTCGAAGCGAGTTACAAAGCATAACTCATAGCCAAACATATTTTCTCTTTGATATTCTTTTTTGATAAATATTCCTAAAAATCCGATCCATCCAAAGGTTGTCTGGAATTAATACTTTAATGAATGTTACTTTTATGGTGCCGATAAAGTATTTTCATTCATTCATCCTTTCCTTCATTCGTTCATCCACTCATTCATTCGTTCGTTCATCCATTCATTCATTCGTTCATTCACTCATTCCAAAGCACACTGTTACTCAATGAAATATATTTAACCAATAAATTAACTAATCTAACTCTGCCGTGCAAATCTCCACATAAAAATGCAGAATGCGTAACAAATCAATATTCATTACTATCTGTATCCGTCTGTCTGTCTTATACCTGTTAGATTGCGCATAAAAATGAATTCCTTGTGTTTATTTGACACTTAGAATTAATTAATAGATGTGGTACGCCCCGAACTGAATCTCGCGAATCTCCCTATAACAAAAATATAATATTTGTAATCTTTGACAATCAAAATAGTGGCACATTAGATCATTCAAATTACAGGTAACGGGAGTTCATGTAAAATGGTTACCCTTTTCTGGAGTAGAAATTGCAGTGATTCTGGATTTCAGACTTTTCCTATATTTGTGTCACTAAAGCTACAAACATATAAAATTTCAGCACTGTGGGGTCACTGGTGTAAGTGCCCTGTAAATTTTGACAAAGTTCAGCTTTTATTAAGGCTAATAACTTAAAAACTACAAGGTTAAAACTAAAAATATAAATTAGGTCGAAATGTACTCACAAAGACCTTTTATTAAACGTGCCACTTGACCAGTGCCATTTTTTTTACCCCTCTTGAACCCCAATATCTCAACAACCCCCCCACAATGTTAGCGTATTTAGTCACACCAAAATTGTGCAATCACTACCTACCTATATACCAAATTTCACGGTGATCCTCGGACAAACAAACATACATACATGCATACCCGAATTTGCTCTAGTTGATTTAGAGATTTGGCTTTGCACAATCAATTTTAAAAAAAACCCCTTCTCATATTAAACCTGTATAAATTTTCATTTTATAGCTGAGATTCCCTTCACTTACAAAAGTGCTGATATCTTCAGATCGGATAATCTCATCTTCATTACACATAGCTAAGAACAATCACAGTTAAACTACCTTTCCGTATAAAACGCGTCTGAATCTAGCCATCCGTTCGGGAACTACGATGCCACAGACAGACATAGGTGTCACACTTATAACACACATGTTTTGCTTTGGGGGGTAATAAAATACAGCCTCAGTGGCGCAGTGGCCGAAAAACCGTCGTTAAGCAAATGTGTACACACGGCTACACATCAAGCTATACATTCCAGTATAAAATACAAAAATTATTAAAAAAATCATTTATTTCACAAGCTCATATAGGAAAGCGCACAACACAATAGGTAAGCTAAGGTTTAGATTAGATTAGAAAATTCTTTATTGCACTAATAAAAAGATACATAGGCGAACTTAATGCTAATTAGCATTTTCTTCCAGCTAACCTTTGTGTAGTGTGGAGAAAGTGGTAGTGCCAGAAAAAGGAAATTTAATCAAACTTTAGCTTAGATATAAACTTACAAAAATTAAAAATAATAATAATACACATACATAAACGAAATACACAAATCTACATAAAGTGCTCAATTTTGTTGGGTATCTTGAAGAGAGATGAAGTATTTAAAGAGTTTGGATTTGAAGATTCCCATAGAGGCGGCCTTGCGGATTTCCACTGGAAGAGAGTTCCACAAGCAGATAGCAGTCACAGTGAAAGAGTAAGTGAAGAAAGAAGTTTTTAGGTTTATACAGGGTTTTCGAGAGCATGCCTGTGACAGCAATGTCTGGTGTACGGGCAGTATATATGTTAGAATAAGCTGAACTCGTGTTTGTGTAGGCTTTTCGTAGAATGATAGGTCAGCTTATACTGGAAATGTATAGCTTGATGTGTAGCCGTGTGTAAATGATCTAGTAATGGGCGGAAGCTATATAAATAAAAATGGTAAAAGTTTGGATGTTAGTTTAAACCCTCCGTCGTCCAAGACACGTTCTCGGAGACCCGGATGACGAAATCACTTCCGCTAATGCGGGTGAGTCATCCACATTAGACAGAGCAAACACTCCACAAATACACCGACCTCGCCGGCGAGGTCGACGAGTCCCATTAGTCGCCGCCAACACGAGGTACAAGCACGTACCCGGGCGTTTCTCTCCTATCCCCGTCCCGGCAACAGCCCAAGCCGAGGTTCGTACCTAAGTGGTGCCCTTGCGCTAGTTGCCTCATCAAAAATAAAATTATAGGGCTGAGCGCCTTCTGCGCTCGCCAAAAGCTCGGTTAAGCTGCAACGGCCTCAGAGGCCAACAGCGAGATAAGTCCATTCGAAAAAAAAAATGGATGTTAGTTTGTCACCCAATCACACTCGGTGACAAACTCACGGCTAAACAGATTTCGATGAAATTAAAAGAACTTAATGTTTTTTTTAAATAATAAACTTATAATTTCTCTGGGCAGAATCACTACATTCAATAGAATAGAGTTTTGTATAACATTCTCGGCAGAGAATAAATAAATAATGCTGGATATTTCACACAGCGCCATCTAGCCCCAAACTAAGCAAAGCTTGTACTACGAGAATATAACTGATTTAATGCCTGCACATTTTTTTTTGTAAATACATACCTGTAGATCGAGTGAACATTTGTTCCGCGGTGGGAATCGAACCCGCTACCTCCTGCGTCTCAGCCGGCTATTCGCCCACTACACCACTGAGGTCGAAATATATTTGATATATTCTTATAATTATACTATTTATAATTATTATTATATATTTTGACGACCTCCGTGGCGCAGTGGGTGAATAGCCGGCTGAGACGCAGGAGGTAGTGGGTTCGATTCCCGCCGCGGAACAAATGTTTGCATAATCTACAGATATTTGTTCTGGATGTTTTCTATATATTATAAGTATATATTTACAAAACAAAAGTATATATGTCATCTATTAGATAACTGGTTCCCATAGGACAAGCTCTGCTTAGTTTAGGGATAGATAGCGCTGTGGCATGTCTAGCAATAATAAGTAAACATTACGAGGTTCATTGATAACGTTCACACGGAAACATTGGGACGATCTACGTAAGTATAGTATTGAAGGGTTCACCTAACTAATATTGTTGAAGTACGAAGAAGTTTTTCAGAAAATTTTATTGTATTTAATTTATTTATTAGCTAAATTGGGAATGGGCTTGCCACGTTGCCCGAATGCACTCCAACAAATGGGTCCATATTGTAACACCATGGACGCCTGAAGACGGAAGGCGACGTCGGGGTCGGCCGAGAAAGCGATGGCGGGACGATTTCGACACCTTCCAAAGAGGATGGTGGGAAATAGATAGGGATGCTTAGAGGGACTTCTGGGATACCTTTGCCCAGCAGTGGTACGAGATCATCATCATCATATCAGCCGTAGGACGTCCACTGGTGGACAAAGGCCTCCCTCATTGATCTCCAGGAACTGCGGTTGGAAGCGGCCTGCGTCCAACGCCGACCTGCGGTTCTTACCAAGTCGTCTGCCCATTTTGTAGGTGGACGTCCTACGCTGCGCTTGCCGCTCCGTGGCCTCCATTCGATAACTTTCCGGCCCCATCGGTCATCTGTTCTGCGCGCTATATGGCCTGCCCATTGCCACTTCAACATGCTAATCCGTCGGGCTATGTCGGTGACTTGAGTTCTCCTACGTATCTCCTCATTTCTGATTCGATCCCGTAAAGAAACCCCGAGCATAGCCCTTTCCATAGCTCGTTGAGCGACTCTGAGCTTATTCATAAGGCCAATAGTGAAGGACCACGTCGTACGTGGTACGTGATAGGTTAGGAAAAAAAAGCTAAATTACAGCTTACTTGCACAGCAACAGGCTCAAAATATCTCACATAATATCACATCACAGTCACTCTACATTTACGTCAACACTTATGAAGTGTCTGTTAGGGGGTTTGATTATCAGCTGAGTGATAAGACTCCCTCCCTCCTCCCTCCCCTGTACCCCCATGACAGAGGGGGGTAATATCGAACGGGCCCGTATAACTCGTGGATAGTTTAGTCGATCGTTTGAACTCTAGCTGATTAGTTTATTTACACAAAAATTAAAGACAAAGCTATTTGAAACAGTATATGAGACTTTTACGAAATAAGAGTGTTTTTATAAAGAGCGCACGACTATATACAGATTGTTTGGTAATATACTGACGATATTCAAGTCACGGTTTCTCAAAACATAAAAAAGACTTCTCTAAAAAAAACTACTAGTTATATTAATAAATTTTAAAGAAAATCGACTAAGTTTAGGTGATTAATTCGATATAAAACTTACTGCCTACTCTTGCAATCTACATCCAAAAATAAAGGCCGATTTGATATCTCTTTCGGAAATAGCTGCGATTTTCGGGTTAGAAAGGGACAGCAAGAGATATCTCAAGACGTCACCAATGCAGTGTCTGTGGTTAGATAGCAAGCATTATGCAATAGCACAACATAAGTTTAATAGTGTTTGTTTTTACATGCCAAAATAAATTTCATATATCTATGGTAAACATTTCACAAATTTATTTATTGTGCTCATCAAAATAACCCCTTTCATTTTTGTGCGTATTTATCAAACGCTCTATATATATAGAACCGTGGGGGACTACCCCCACGGTTCTGTATACGAAGAGATCCGAGGATAAGTGTCTATAATAACAGTTCCTCTATCACACTACTACTAATTTGCGAAAGTGTTGATGTTTAAATGAATGAAAGATAAACTGTTGCACCACAAAAGACACAAACATAAATATAAAAAAACACAAATCCACAAGAACAAAGGACGACCTCCGTGGCGCAGTGGGCGAATAGCCGGCTGAATCGCAGGAGGTATCGGGTTCGATTCCCGCCGCGGAACAAATGCTTGCATAATTTACAGATATTTGTTCCGGCTCTGGAAGTTTATCTATGTATATATTCGCACTTGGCCGGTATAATTTTGTTTTAATCGGAGAACCACTAATATTATTGGAGCAGAATGGCAAAATATATTCAATTCATAATCCAATCTCGTTCCTGTCAACTGTCGTTATGTTTTTAAAATTGTATTAACCCCCTGGATTGAAACATTGGCAGCCTTTATAGGCCAAACCACACTTGCGAAAGCACAGGCGGAAGCTAGTAGTATCTATAAAAAATAAGGCATCTAACACACCTATCGTTACTTCCGGTCGCACTCTTCGGTCACGCCACTCGTTAAAATCGTTCGTTTCAATAGAGATCATTCGCGTCGGTCACGCAATGTCGAACTTATTCGGGCTGTTAGAGGATTTTTGAAAAAGGGCTGGCTCTTGTCAAGGACTCTTTGACGGATATTAAGGAAACTGGGTAAAAATTACCATTGATAAGTACATGTAATCGCTAAATGTTGTCAGTGTATTAGTTATTAAATACTCATAACTAGTGGTCCGCCCCGAACTGAGATCTCGCGAGTCTCCCATAAAAACAAAAACATATTATTCATAATCTTCGACTATCAAAATAGTGCTACGAAATAAACATCCAAATTACTTGACCTACAGTTTCATTCAAATTACAGATAACGGGAGTTCATATAAATTGGTTTCTTTTTTAGGGTATAAATTGCAGTTATTCTGGATTTCAGACCTTTGCCTATTTGTATCACTAAAGCTACACACGAATGCCAAATATCAGCATTGTGGGGTCACTGGTGTACCCTGTGAAACAGGTTTGAAATGCACTAATAAAGACCTTTAATTTGACGTCCCATTTGACCTAATAGTCTCATTTAATTTTTTTTTTACCCCTCTTGAACTCCAATATCTCAACCCCCCCCCCCCCCCCCCCCCCTCCCCACACCAGTTTTAGCTCATTTAGTCACGAAACTTGTGCCATCACTACCTACCTATTTATCAAATTTCACGATGATCGTATAAACGCTTCGAAAGTTATCCTCAGACTACATACATACAACGCCGATTTGCCCAAGTTGATTTGGAGATCTCGTTTCGCTCGATCAACTAGCTGTTACCCTCGAATTCGTACGCGTTACACTACTGAATGTATAGGTAACCTAGAAATAAAGCTAAACTCGCTGTTGGAACTTGAGTTGACACCCAATTTTTATCCTTTGGGATCTGATTTATAGGATAAAGGGTAGCCTATGTGGTAATCCAGGATATAATCTACGTATATACTAAATTTCATCGATTTCGGTTCAGCCGTTAAGACGTGATTGAGTAACAAACCAACACCCAAACTTTCGCATTTATAATATTGATTTGTAAAAATTTATGTTCAGTATTTTATTTTGGTGTACAATAAAGAGTTATCCTATCTTAAATATTGTCATGTTGATTACCCTAAAAAAAGGTTTAAGTATCTTCCACAAATAAACACCTTAGTACTTTTTTTATAAAATAAAGGCTAACTTCTAACCACGATCTCGCCTGAAGGTAAGCGATGATGCAGTCTACGATGGTACACGCTTGCCTAGAAGAAACCTATTCACTCGTGACATGAAGAGCCCTATGTATTTCTATGTGACTGTCTGTCTATCTGCTTGTACCATCGTAGCTCACAAACGGATGAACATATTCAGATACAGTTTTTTTAAATAGAAAGCTAATTTGTCTTGGATGGTTTTTAGCTGAGTCATTTTTTTACCCTAACGCAAAAAGAACTATCGGAGCTTTTTTATTTTTTTAAATCCTGTTACTGACAAACCACGCGGACAGAAGCTAACCTATTTCTATGTCTTTATCCCTGGTTCCATGTCCACAGCCTTACAAGTCTACCATCTGCACCAGCAGATGTGCAAGGTAAACAGGACACGCGCGCGCTGAGTCACGGTACAGCCGGACAGTTATACCACGAAATAGATGGCTACAGAAGTTAAGTTTAGTACCACGCGCAATAACAGGTGCATGCACACATCACACTAATATTATAAAAGCGAAACTTTGGATGTTTGTCTATTTATGTATTTGTTTGTTTGTTACTTAATCACGTCGTAACGGCTGAACCGTAAATTTAATATTAACTATATGTTAAGTAGATTATAACCTGGATTAACACAGGCTACTTTTTATCTCATAAATCAAGTCCCATGGGATAAAAATGGGGTGTCAAGTCAAGTTGAAACAGCGAGTTTAATTTTATTTCTAGGTTACCTACAGATTTAGTAGTGAAACGCGTACGAAGTCGTGGGCAACAGCTAGTATAATAATAATGCTGGACATTTCACACAACACTATCCAATCTCTAAACTAAGTAAAGCTTTTATTTTTATATGGGAACCTGTAACTGATAGAATACTTATGTACATATATACTAATTTTTTTGTAAATACGTACGTAATATTAATACGTTATAACTTATAATATTATAGAGAAACATCCAGACGGCGGGAATCGAGCCTGCAACCTCCTGCGTCTCAGCCTGCAATTCGCCTACTGCGCCACGAAGGTCTTCACACAGCCACGCGCGTATGCGGATCCCGGATCAAGACTGTCAAAGGCCAGCCGCGAGTGCCACGTTTTAGTGACGTAAATCATGTTTTGCTTAACATCATCTGTTAGATGCTTGTGAATTAACTTGTGATAATGTACAATAAAGTGTTTACGTGACAGGGAATAAACGTTCTTATCAAAATTGTTGCATATTTGGTTGTAAAATAGTATTTTTCAAACTTTCGCGATCACTGTACATAATTATTGGTTAAAACGGGTATTTATTGCGTATGTCCCTTGTTTATTTGTTATCCCGACGTTTCGGCTGTGTTGCAACAGTCGTGGTCTCGGGTTGACAGGAGTACTTGGAGCTACCGTCGAGAAGTGTGGGTTGCTGCAGCAACTACCCTCACTTGGTTTTCAGAATTAGAAATGTCCTCGTTCATATTACGACACACTACACTAACCGTATCTACGCACTGAGACGACCGATCATGACGCGCACACCTAGCAATCACCGGGTTATAGGACGTTGAGAGTCTATAGCCATCTTCCCGTTTAACCAATAATTATGGATGTAAAATATTGTAGTTGCCAGCGCTACGCTCGAGCGTAGGTCATTTAAGAGGAGACCGGAGGGGAATCGCCCATACAACACGTACTACCAAGATCATTTCTAATTGGAGCATATTTCTACCATAATAAGGTATTATTTTAATTTGAATAGTATTTATCTAGGTTCCCAACCATATATTAGATCAAAATGAAATAGAAGCGTATCGCATTCTGCATGTTTTTACGTCATAAAATACCTGTTTTCAACCTAATTGTTTCGTATTAAAAACAACAAGATCTTACGAATCCTAGTCATGGGAACATAGATTATATCGTCTAGTTACAGAATAACAACAACACAATGAGAAAAATACTACAAGTTTTCAGTCATCATTTATTATTACGGAACACGGTCAAAATCTAATCAAATTTAGAATCGTTCATTTGCTATCACTGTCGCTCTGCGTGGCTAAACTTCGTCACTAAACAGGGATAGCGATATTTTGCCGAAGTTTTTGACGCGGCCGAATTGAAGTTGCGTTCGGGGTTCGCCGGCTTCTTAAATCACAATCGGGTCGAGCTTGACTTCTTTACCTGCTTATGCTGTGGTCACGGTACGGCCGGGCGGTTACAATACTTAGCTCCTTTATTATTTTATGTTGAAGGATTGAACGCATCTGCTCGAAATTATTGGTTTTGAAAGATTTATTGCGTGGAGGTAGCTTGTATTTATCAAAAAGAATTGTATTTTTTTTTAAATAAGAAATATGAAACTTTTAATAGAGGTACTCCCGTGGAGTGGTTTCTTGTAGGAAAAAACTAAGTACATAGGTATCATTTTAATAAATAGTATGAGTCTTACCACTAAAAACATTGAACTCTGTTTAGCGCATGTCTAAAAAAACCTATACAAAAATTGATAAAAAACTTTTTAAACACGCGTAAGTTAAACAACTGTTTAACTTATAAGAAGGTAAGTATTTTGTACAAGTAATAATGAAACACCAAAAGCTCTGCTGACTATTAGACCTTTACCCAAAAAGCAATCAATTTCTCAAAATTAGATTAAAACTAACAGCGATAAGAAGTATTATGTAGAGATTTGAAATTAAAAGGTTTAATAAATAAATAAATATTGCTGGACATTTCACACAGCACTATCTAGCCCTAAACTAAGCAGAGCTTGTATTATGGTAACCAGCTAACTGATAGAATACTTATATAATTTTTTGTAAATTTTTTTTAAAATTTATTTATCACTTAAAATTTTTACATACAATAATGTTTAAAAAATAGCACTTAAAAATCACTAAGGTTTGTAGGGTAAATACATACTTATAATATATATTATAGAAGAACACCCAGACTCGGAACAAATATCTGTAGATCATGCAAACATTTGTTCCGTGGCGGGAATCGAACCCGCTACCTCCTGCGTTGCAGCCGGCTATTCGCCCACTGCGTCTCGGAGGTCGTCGTAGGTATTCGTAAATATAAAGAATAATATTTTTTTGTTGAAAAATTACTTTTTCAAAACAAGCTTTTATAAAATTCTTAATTAGAACCACAAGCAGATTCAAATGAGACAAACACTAGTAGCTAATCTATTCAGAAGTTCCATTGTCTAGAATCCGCCTTCATCATGAGATCACCTCCATGGATATTATTATTGCATTATCACCAAAGTTCAATAGTATTCCAAATTTAAATGCTTATACAATGTTTCGTGTCTATGCTGTTGACCGTTGAAGAGTTCCTTCTTGGAAACCAACCCTGAGTTCAGCAGCCATGACATAGTGGAACTTAGAACGGGCTATCATAATTAAATGCGTATACTAAATTTCGTATCTGTGCTGTTGACCGTTGAGTTCCTTCGTCTGGAGCCAATCCAGGATTCTACATCAGGTCATGCTTACTTAGGGCTTGCAATTCGGATATCCAATATCCGTATTATTCGAATATCCGTGTGATTTTACTATCCGGATAGTGACGATCAATATATTCGGATAATTCGAATAAAACGAATAGTAAAATTCAGCAAAAAATCACGATTTAAACATGAAATTAACTACATCAAAACCATAATTTCATAATTATGTGCAGTAAGTGCATGTATCTAAAAAGTAATCTGAATTTAAAACACTGTTTATCCTTTATTTTTAATATTTGTCGCATTTTGTGACAGAAAACGTGATCTAAAGTATACCTATCGAGTTTCATTATGGTCAAACGTGATTTATATTTTAATGGTAAATGTTGGAATAACTTAAACATTGTTTATAGCTACTTTAATAACAATTATTTTCGTTTTTAACGCTTTTCTCAAAATTATTCGAATTATCCGTAATATCCGGATATCCGAATAGTAAAGTTCACTACTATCCGAATTATTCGGATACTAAAATCTTACGGATAATGCAAGCCCTATCTTACTATAAATATGCATTGGTCTCCAAAATAAGCGTGTATACTAAATTTCAGCTCAATTGGTAAAAGATAACTGATATAAAATTCAGTTGCAAGATTCCACCAGGACAAACATACATACATTGCAAGTTTAATAAAAAAATTCTGTTTTAAGCCCCAACGATAAAGGAAGGGTGGTTTAGTTTTAAATGTCTTCTGTCAGTGTGTCTGTCTAATATGGTATCGGCCGCGGCTTCGCACGCGTGGTTTCTTAATAAAAACATTACCCTTCTGCGCAGTCGGGTAAAAAGTAACATTATGTAAACTTTATTTTTGACTGCTGTTTTGTTGTGTCAAATAAACATAATTATTAACTTACTTACTATGACTGACTTGCACAACGTGGCCTAAACGTATTTAGTGGCTAAATATGATTTAAGGCGTTGTCAAATCATACAAATCCGACGTTTGGATCGTTGTGCAATTTTATCGAAATCGGTCCAGCCAGTCGTAAGTTTAAGAAACAGAAAGACAGATAATTACTTTCCAATTTATAATATTAACTAGTGACCCGCGCCGGCTTCGCACGGGTGCAATGCTGATACTAATTTTTTTTTTCGAATGGACTAATCTCGCTGTTGGCCTCTGAGGCCGTTGCAGCTTAACCGAGCTGATACTAAATATACTACAGAATGTCTTTTTAAACAACGTTCACAACTTTTGTCATTAGACAATACAAACATGTTTTCACTAGAGGTTACTCTTTAAAGAGTATTTTGAAAGAGTATTACGAGTATACGACATCACATTAGAAACCTCTAAAATTATCAATGTTTCTCGACTTTATTATGCATGTATTATACCTTCCTCTTGATTCACTTTATCTGTTAAAAAAACCGCATCAAAATCTGTTGCGCAGTTTTAAAGATCCAAGCATACATAGGGACAGACAGACAGCGGGAAGCGACTTTGTTTTATACTATGTAGTGATGAGGATTATATTCAAATATATTATGTTTCCACAATGTCTTAGAACACGTCTCTATAACCAATGTTCCTGCCAACTATAACTTATGGTGCCGAGACATGAAGGCTCACGATGGAGGCTGTGCACAAAATAAGTGTAGCACAGAGAGCCATGGAGCTCGCCAGCTCGGCATCACACTCTTAAATCGATATCCTAATACCGAAATTCGCAAGCAGACTAAAGTACAAGACGTCAGCATGCGAATATTGAGGCTCAAGTGGAGTTGGGCAGGACACTTGGCCAGACGTAGTGACGACAGGTGGACTTAGGCACTGACAGAGTGGAGTCCGAGAACTGGGCATCGAAATAGGGGACGTCCAGCAGCGAGATGGGTCGACGACGTCAATAAAACCGTGGGTCGTACGTGGTTCAGACTGGCACAGGGTCGGGAAGAATGGCAGAAACAAGGAGAGGCCTGAGCCCAGTAGTGGGTCGACACGGTCTGAGAATGATGATAATGATGTACATTATTATCTCACGAACATTGGATAAAAAGACGTAGTTTTAACATGAAACATAAATATTTGAAGAACCATGATAGTTTAAGATAAATCAGCCAGATAGATAGTAGGGGGTAAACGACCTGTCTAAGTCACGCCCACTCTCTCAGAAGAGTTGGAAAGTCTCAGAAATAAGTTATTTCCAATTTTAAACCGACTGTTAAAAAAGGAGGAGGTTCTCAATTCGTCGGAATCTTTTTTTTTTGTTTTTATGTAGTTTCCCCGATTACTCGAAGACGCCTTGACCAATTCTTTTTTTGTTTAAAAGGGTATAACTACGTTCTTAATGCGTACAGCTAAGGTATAGAACACTTTGCCGTCGTCTGTTTTTTCCTAAAGAACACAATCCGGGTCTCTTTAAGGTAAGAGTATATAGGTTTCTTCTAGATCTTCGTGCTTCATCTTAGATCACATCATCGCTTACCATCAGTTGAGATTGTGATCAAACGAAGATCTATCCAGTTTAAAAAAAACTTCCCAGTTGGTCCCATTGGCACCAAAATCTGATAATGTCATCCCAAAAAATCGAGGGCAACCCTCAAATTTTATAAGGACGCATGATTGTTTTATGTTTTTTACCTCAGAACTCCGTCATTTATAAACGGATTTGGAAAATTCTTGTTTTATTTGAAAGGATATACTTTTAGATTGGTTCCATGGAAATTTCATCTAAATTGGTAAAGTAGTTTGGTTATTACTGTTATCTGAAGTCGGTTATATTTTTGTTAAAAGGTTACTTGTTGAAGTCGGTTGAAACACACTTGCCTATCTAGGTATAATGTTTATAGGCCCTAGAAAAAACATATTCATTGCCGAACTAGAGATCTAAGGAATTAAAATTAATTCATCATCATCATCATCAGCATGAAGACGTCCACTGCTGAACATAGGCCTCCCCCTTAGCTCGCCACAACGAGCTTCCCCAACGGTTATCGGTTCTACGAGCGATGTGACCTGCCCATTGCCACTTCAACTTGCTAATTTTGAGAGCTATGTCGGCAACTTTAGTTTTTCTGCGGATTTCCTCATTACGGATTTTGTCCCCGAAAAAAGAAACCCCGAGCATAGCGCTCTCCATAGCTCGTTGAGCGACCTTGAGCTTAACCTTGAGAAAATTAATTAATTATTTCAATAACAAAATAAAAACCTTATTTTGTTTAATTACTATCGGCAGTTAGCCGCATACAATTAAGCGGAATGTATTTTAATTGTTAATTTTATTACAGTATAATATTGTTATTTTACCCCTCAGGTCATATTTACAAGGTCTGCAAGCTTTCACAATTTAAGATCAGATTTTTATTAAAATTAAATTAGCCTATATCATCTTCTGGATGATGTTACGGCTGCCCCGATACTGCAGTGCATCAGAGATGTTTGCCCACACAGATGGTTTTCACGCCATCATGCGCAAGAAAACTGCATTGCTGATTAACAGAGTTCGGGAGTCGCAACAGCATCCTGGCAACAGGACGGTGGCTGAGTGTTGCACATCTCCTTCAGAATGGCCATTAATTTTAACGACCTCCGTGGCGCAGTCGGCGTATAGCTGGCTGAGATGCAGGAGGTAGCGGGTTCGATTCCCGCCACGGAACAAATGTTTGCGTAATCTACAGATATTTGTTCCGTGTCTGAGTGTTTTTCTATACAGTGTTTTTTTTTAACTGTAACAGTACGGCAGCACACATAACCAGAGGAGATACCGGTGCAGTTTCTTTTAAAACATCAGCTCCTTTTCGAAGAAAAACGTTTTGCCATTAAAATTCTTTTGGTCAAGTGTGAGTAGCGTCTTCAATGAATGAATCAAGATGGTAAAATTTTTTTTGATGCCGATCGATGCAGTCCTTTGTAAGGATCATTTTATTGTATTGGATGAAAAAAAACTGAACAGCGGAAGTTAGTCAAATTTATAAAAAGTATTCTCATGCAACAGGACAAACAAAATTACTTCTACAAACATTTTATTAGATTCTAATTGCACATTAAAGAAGAATTAATACTGTAGCGATTAAGAAGTTTAGGAACTCCATGCTCTCATGAGCAATTCAAACACATTACGTATTTCAGAACAATTTTGAATTTCGAACATGGTTCTTGCACCTGTCGGACTTTTATATTAGTCATTGCATCATCTTATTTGTCCTATCATGGCGTTGTCGAATACGCAAAAAGTAGACTTAATTGAAGCATGAGAATACTTTTTATCAAATTTGACTAACTTCCGCTGTTCAGATTTTTTTCATCTGATACAATAAAATGATCCTTACAAAGGACTGCATCGATCGGCGTCAAAACAAATTTTACCAACTTGATTCATTTTAAGGCGCTACTCACACTTGACCAAAAAAATTTTAATGCCAAAATGTTTTTCTTCGAAAACGAGTTGATGTTTTAAAAGAAACTGCACCTGTCTCTCCTCTGGTTATGGGTGCTGCCGTACTGTTACAGTTAAAAAAACACTGTATATTATAAGTACTTATATACATATTTAAAAAAGATATAAGTATTCTATCGCTGACGTGGGCATCATGGCTGCAAAGCTGAAATGGGCGGGTCATGTCTCCCGTATGCAACCCGATAGGTGGGCCAAGAAGACAAGCATAAGGACTCCTTAAGACGGAAAGCGACGCCGAGGAAGGCCTAAAAAGCGCTGGAGCGATGACTTGGACGTATTCCAAAGAGACTGGCGGGATATGGCTCTAGACCGTGATAAGTGGAAGGAAGAGGGGGTTATTGTTTTTTAGGGTAGAAATTGTAGTTATTCTGGATTTCAGACTTTTCCCTACATTTGTGTCACTAAAGCTACACGTATACCAAATTTCAGCACTGTGGGGTCACTGGTGTACCCTGTGAATATTGTCAAAGTTCTGTTTTTGTTATGGCTATTAGCTTAAAAACTACAAGGTTTAAACTAAAAATAAAAACGAGGTCGAAATTTTTATTTAACTTGCAATGTATGTATGTATGTTAGTTCGGGTGGAATCTTGCAACTGAATTTTAAACCCGTTCCCCTCAACTGATTGAGCTGAAATTTGGTATACATGCTGATTTTGGATTACAATGCATGCTTAACTATGTGACGTCATTCTAATTCCAATATGGCGGATCATCCAAGATGGCGGACTAGTTATTTTTTTTCACTATCACAGTATGAGTATCAAATGAAAGGGCTTGCTGAGGAGAACACGAAAACTAATACAACGTCACATTAAACCTAAAATATGGGTGACCATCCAGGAATCATACATAACTAATAAATAATAAATAAATTTAATAAATAACGCTTGTTTTAAAAAAAAAAAATTAAAAACCAGCTTTTATTCATTTAGCAATTTTTTTTTATTTAGTTAATTGCCCTAGAAAGAAGAAAATAAACTTTAAATTAAATCAAACCAATCAATTCAGTACATATATTACACAATTTATTAAACGATATAACAGCTTGTCGCGAGATAAGCGTATTTTATAGGAAACATTTTCTTTCATAGAACCTGAAGAATAAAAGAACCTTACCTCTGTATTTTTGTTGTGAAGGTTTACCTAAATTGTAGTTTAACTAGGCAAGGTCTAGACTTGCTGCTGATTTATTGCTTGGATTGCTATTAATTGGATGGTATATTTTGCTTTGTATTTTTGATAGAGCGAAGCGAGATCTCTAAATCAACTTGGGCAAATCGGCGTTGTATGTATATATGTATGTTTGTCCAAGGATAACTTTGGAAGTGTTGATCCGATCATCGTGAATTTTAATACATAGGTAAGTAGTGATTGCATAATTTTGGTTTGACTAAATTGAAAAATGTTGGGGGGTTTCTGAGATATTGGGGTTCAAGAGGGGTAAAAAAATGAAGATAGGATATTAGGTCAAGTAAGACGTCAAATGAAAGGTATTCATTAGTACATTTAGACTTCGTTTTTATTTGTTGTAAACTCTCTATAGTTTTTGAGTTATTAGCCATAATAAAAACTAAACTTTGACACAATTCACAGGGTGCACCAGTGACCCCACAGTACTGTAATTTGGTATGCGTGTAGCTTAAGTGACACAAATATAGGCAAAAGTCTAAAATCCAGAATAACTGCAATTTGTAGCCCAAACAAAAAACCACAATACATGAACTTCCGTTACCTGTAATTTGAATGAAACTGTAGCTCAAGTTATTTGGTTATTATTTCGTGGCACTATTTTGATAGTCAAAGATTACAAATAATATTTTTTTTTTTTTTATCGGAGACTCGCGAGATCTCAGTTCGGAGTGAACCACTAGTTATATCAAAGGAAAAATATACGACCTCGAGTGTGTCGTAATTTGAACGAGTACATGTCTAATTCTGAAGACCAAGTGAGAGTAGTAGCTGCAGCTGCCATCACTTCTCGACGGTAGCTCCAAGTACACCAGTCTGCCCGCGACCACGGCTGTTACAACAAGTCAGTTCTTCGAGCTATGTGCCCCGCCCTCGCCACTTCAGTTTTCTAATCCTCTGGACTGTCAGTGATTTCCGTGTCTAATTAAGGACCCACAAGTTTCAAAAACAGCTTAAAGTGTAAAGGGAAAGTGTTCCATCTATTAAGCAATAATCTCCTTTCCTGTAATCACCCCGCAGATAGACCAGCTGAGAGGAATCGATCGAAACACCCCCCAACCACCCTCTGTCACCGAGGAATTACTAAAGCCTTCGTTTCTGATGCAACGGTGAATGCTACATGAAGAACGTTAAGTCACTCAGTGTGTAAGTACCTTAGTGATATACAAAAATTGACAAATAACAAATTTAAAAACATAATAAAACAAAATCTGTATAAAAAAAACTAACAAACATATCGGATTATTTAGATGAGAGAAGCTTGGCATTGAAATTGCTCCAACTCGTTCAAAAAATGTTACAATTTATACGTAATTTATTTTCTTTATTGTTATGTATTCTAAAAGGATCATAAAAAAAACAACCAGCCTTGTTTCTTCCCTTTCTTTCCTGGCTTGATCGCGAAGGAACATGCAGTAAAATTGACGTTTCAAAGTGAGCCTTATTTTATTTAATACTTTATTGAACAAAAATACAAATTACATGTACAAAAGGTGGGCTTAATGCTATTAGCATTTTCTACCTGCCAACCTTAGAGGTAACAAAAAAGGTTGGCGTGCTAACTTTTAACAATATGAATGTTAATTAAAAAAAACAAAAGAAACACAAATAACAGTAAACTCCGATATAACAATAATAATACATAGAATATAATATATATATTTATAGATATAAATCCAAAAATACTATTACATACAACACACATAGGTACTACGTTTTCATATATTTTAACAGCCAGTGGAGGACTGCAAGAAATGACTGTAGACTAGTCCTCTGAAAACCGCTTTCCTAGGCCTTATAATATTATTGAATAAAAAGATTTTGATTTTAGTAGTCGAACAATAAAATAATATAATAATATTATTACACATTTCACACAGAGCTAACTAGCCCCAAACTAAGCAAATACTATGGACGATATATCTAACTCAATTTTGTATAAATTGCGACTATTGGCTCTACAGCGATTGAATTACGAATTCAGCCTGTATTCAATTTATAGTCTGTGGCAAGCCCGAGGCCGAAAGAAAGCGTGCAGATGTTCTAAGATAACGTTATCAGGGTAAACTCCGGCCAAGGCTACGAACATTGTACGTATTCTTATTGTCATTTGGTGTTAGAATTAAAAACCTCAGAAGAAAATACTTACGGAAATCAAAGAGGTCATATTTGAATCTATCATTTTGCATGCCCCGATAACTTTGTATGAGCGTCTTCTCAAGAAATCAACCACATAAAAACGCGATATATAATTATTTTTTATCCATACATGAGTGATCCACAATGAGTATACAAGAAAAACTAGCCAAGTGCGAGTCGGACTCGCGCACGAAGGGTTCCGTACCATTATCTAAAAAACGGCAAAAAAACACGTTTGTTGTATGGGAGCCCCCCTTAAATATTTGTTTTATTTTAATTTAATTATTTATTTTTAAAGCGAATATATAAATAAATATTCTGTGAATATTTCAAGCGTCTACCTGTTGCCGTTATCAATATCGAGCTAAAACGAGCAAAAACATCACGTTTGATGTAAGCCCCCTTAAATATTTATTTAATTCTGTTTTTTTAGTATTTGTTGTTATAGCGGCAACATAAATACATCATCTGTGAAAATTTCAACTGTCTAACTATCACGGTTCATGAGATACAGCCTGGTGACAGACGGACAGACGGACAGCGGAGTCTTAGTAACAGGGTCCCGTTTTACCCTTTGGGTACGGAACCCTAAAAATCGAAATCCCGGAATAAATTTCTGACATTTGATGAAAATTCCTGTCTTTCTTGTCAGTAATGATCAAAATTACAAATAACGATAATATAATAGACGACCTCCGTGGTGCAGTGGGCGAATAGCCGGCTGAGAGTCAGGAGGTAGCGGGTTCGATTCCCGCCACAGAACAAATGTTTGCATGATTTGCAGATATTTGTTCTGGGTCTGGGTGTTTTTCTATATATTATAAGTATGTATTTACAAAAAAAAAATATTATATAAGTATTCTATCAGTTCTCTGGCTCCCATAGTACAAGCTCTGCTTAATTTGGGGCTAGATAGCGCTGTGTGAAATGTCCAGCAATATTTATTTATTTAACTTAACTAATGTTGATGGTTATTTGTAATAAAAATTGAAAAATTGTAGAAATTCCAGACGGTTTAGGATTCCCTCCGCATTCCGGACAATGACCTTACCGGACATATCCGGAAAATTCCTGACGTATCGCAACGCTACTTAAGGGTCCATTAAATAACAATAAGCTAAACATATTTTTATTTTTTATGTGTAACATCTTTCCTCTCGGTTTGTGGGACTGATATTGGCAAATGGGACGGAAATGTGTAACAGGAAACCGGGATTTGAGCAATGAGCGCGCGCGGTGGTCAGATGTTACACATTATATGCGACTACTGTGAGGCTCGTAGTTTTTTTTATCGTTTTTTACTTCATCATCATCATTATCTCATCAGTCACAGAACGTCCACTGCTGAACATATACCTCCCCCATAGATCTCCAGAGCGACCGATATCGTACGGCCTGCACTCAACGGCTCCCAGCAACCTTTAACAGGTCGTCTTTCCATCTAGTGGGGGGCCGGACGATATTTCTATGTTGTATCATGTAGTTCTGTAGTTCTAGAACTAGTACCTATAGGTATATTGACACATGCGACCTATTAGATTTTGTAAAAAATAAGGATAGCTATCGCTACACTACCGTATTTGTTGTCGAAAGAAACCCTCTTTAATAAATTATAAATATGTACAATATTTATAAATAATAATTATAAATATGTACAAAATAAATATACAGTCTGTCACCGCATTCACGACATTAATTTAAAACACATTGCAGAAACGTGTTAACTGATATTAGAGATTGGTTTAATACCGGTAGCTTAAATATTTATCCAGTAATCGATACATTATAATAAATGAGTACTTAGTAGAGTTCCTTGTGAAACCACACCTATTTCCGCTGTGTTTCAGTTTGAAGGGTATGGTTGCCGGTGAAATTACAGGCAAATGAGGCTTTACACCTGTATGCCTTAAGCTGATGGACGCAGGGCACGTTTATAAGATGTGTGACCTACGAGGCAATACTTATAGGCGATGGTTACCACTTAACATCAGGTGGGCCATAAGCTTGCTCCATCAATAGGTAAAAAAAACACATTCCCAATAAACAATTTTTAACGTAAATGGCGGCGCCTTGGCGATGCCGTTTAGTCAGTTTAACAGGTATCTATTACTCGTGCGCGATAACTTGGGACCTGCTAGGAATGCGACTCCCCGACCGCTTCCCCTGCACTTCCCCGATTGCGCCCGTATTCGTTCGCATCACTATTTTTTACTAGGGCTTTTAGTCTCGTACTGGCCTACGTCACGTAACAACGCGCTCTGGAATTCTTTTAGTTTTCGTTTGTGTTATTGTTTTGTTGTTATAGTTTATGTCATTGTTTTGTTGTTGTAGTTTTTGTTATTATAGTTCTTGTTAAGTGTTTTTGTTATCATTATGAAGGGTAAACCTTTGCATAGCGGACAAAGAAACCTCGTGCGTGAAAGTGTTAGAGTTTTTTGAAAACGAAAAACGGAACAAACAGTTTTGTTTACCTGTCCACTAAGTAGTGACGAAGATGAGATAATGTAAATAATAGATAAAATAAATGTATAAACTTAAACATTGTATTTTTATTTTATTCAAATAGTGTAAAAAAGATTAGATAAAAAGCAGCGTCCTCTCTGAGTAACATAATAAATTAGGTTAAAAAAACAAAGACGAAGCCGCGGGCGGCTGCTTGTTATGTTCGCTTTTTTGCGGGCGGTACAAACACGCCAATATGACGTCACCGCGCTCAGGTCCCAACTTATCGCGCACGGGTAATACTTACATGATGAATGAATATGATTTGCTATTTTACCACGTCATCAATTATTTATAGTTGTTTATATGTATATTTTATTTTAGTATTATATGTACTTGTTCTGTTAGTTATTATTTGATTAACGCCGCCGTCCTCATTTGTTCACACAGATCCTGTCCATCCAAAGGTTGCCTGGAAGAGATCGCTTTTAGCGATAAGGCCGCCCATTGTAACTTTTACTTTGGAGATTTAATTCAAAATTCAAAATTCAAAATTATTTATTTGGAACATAAACAAAGTACAATAGACAAATGAAAACGTTGACAACTGCAAAAGTTAAAAAAAAAACTGAGAAGCAGTGTCAGCGCCCTCTTCCAAAACCAAACCGAACAACGTTCCAGCTTAAAACAAGTCGATACAAGGAAATGTTTATTCTAAATATGATTATGATTTTAAGTTGAATACTGCGTGTGTGTGAGTATGTGTGTGGTGAGTGTTTGTGTGGTGTGTGTGTGTGTGTGTGTGTGTGTGTGTGTGTGTGTGTGTGTGTGTGTGTGTGTAGATGTGAGTGTGTGTGCGAGTTTGTGTGTGAGTGTGTGAGTGCATACGTGTTCGCTTGTTGTTAAGTTTACTAGGTAGGAGAGATCAAAATATTCTCGGTATCATCGTACGTTAGTGACTGAAGCCAGGTTTTGCATTTAATTTTACATCTGTGGAATGCCAGCGGATAAATGTCAATAGCTTTGTTTACTCTGTTGTACAAGGGACAGCTTATATAAAAGTAGTGTCTTCCAGCTAGGGCAGTTCTGCGGGGTTGTATGCTGCAAACCATATCAGAGCGACGCTTAAGAGAGCTGAAAACTGGATCGAAAGAAAGTTCACCGTGTTTCCGCAAAACTGTCGCTAGGACAAATAGTTGACGCACTGTAAGAACTTCACAGATCGAATATAGGGTAGCAGTGGGTAAGAGTCTAGATTTAGAAGTCATGACCTTCAATACAGCTCTCTGGGCTCTTTCCACTCTCAACATGAGAGTCTTAGTAGAACCGCCCCATGCAGTTATACAATAGGATAAAACCGATTAAGCTAGAGCATAGTAAAAAATTGTGTATTCTCTTTTGTTTGTTTTATTTTTAATGGTGTGCAATAAAGAAATTATCTATCTATTTATCAGTCTTACCCGTGATTTAAATTAATGTCGTAAATGCGGTGACACGCGGTATAATAAAATTATTTTATCAGTTAACCCAGCTCTGTTTAGTTTGGGGCTAGATAGCGCTGTGTGAAATATCCTCGATAGATCATTTTAGACTGTGTTTATGGGCTTACGGTCCTGATAATGAATTGCATCGTTATGTTGACGATAATCACGTGAGGCTTTACGTCTTTATGCCTCCGTTTCTTATTTGCGTGACCTACGAGGCACTTGGTCCGTCTGCAAGTAGTAGAAAAAAAATTTTAAAAAAAATTGCACCAAAAAGAATTTTAAGAGTGGAGTTTTTGAACAATACTCATGATGAACTTCGCCAAAATAATTTTGGTAATAGCATTTTTGAACAAAAATTATGATCTTCACCAAATAGATAAGCAACTTTTTCGTAAGTTTTCGAGCGGAAACGACTTTCGCACGACTGTACTCGCCCACAACCTTAGGCGCCTGATAGACGCATCCCAATTACACTCTGTTGTATGTAGGTCGCTTGAACGCCCACAACGGCCGACGTTGTACGAAGCACCAGTATACCTAGGCACACCCTACCTCCCACCAACAATCGAGCCTAGAGGAGCAGGAACAACGTGAGAGACCCGTGTAACCTGGTCGATGGTTTGACCTCGACGACCGAGCTGCTCTGTTCTTTATTCGAATCAAAATGCGTTCCAGAGAAGCAATGGTTGAAGACTATTTCTTTTTAATTAATATCATCTAGTGATGTGCATCCATCTTCCAATTTGGGTATCAATCATCCGATAAATAATCGAAAAAACCGAACTTTTAAAAAAGGTACTTTTTTTTAATACTTGCTTTTGACTTTTTTTTATTTTAAATTTAATATTTTTGTTTGTCAGTTTTTTTACTCAATTTGAGAACTACATTAAATTTAAACTAGTGTCTATATATGAAATACATTAATAGCATAACATGTATTATACCTACATGTCTACACTGTATAACTTATGAATAGCCTGACAAAGTATGAATAGGAATGGTACAAGGAAAAGTTAAGTATTGGTATAACCTCGATTAAACAAAGACATAAAAATATGTCACGTATTTAATCTTATGTCAGATTTACAAGTCAAAGGCCCGAATGCACCGGCTAAAGAAATCGAACAATGGGTCGAAATCTCGGCATCTGTCAAATGAAATCGCGACAAAATAAAAGCGAGCATAATGTTCAGACGGTAGCTGTCATTTGTCATAATTGTATGTCGGGATCTGACAGCGTTGTGTTATTCTTATAAAACAAAACTGGTTCTTTAATTTCTTAAAACTAAAAAAATATGTTAAGCGGTTTTAAAAAATATTATAAGTATACCATTTAAGAATGCGGTTTTGATGTTCGCCTTTGTAAAATGTTTTTAAAATATATTTATGTCACACACACTTGTTAGGTCACTTACCTTTATAAAAATATGAAGACGATAAAAATTCAAAACCTCTAATACGGGGTTTGCTATATTCAATCAATAAAATATTTATTTTAACCGCTACTGAAAGCAGCATTTAATGCGGGTAACAATTAATTTCCAACAACTGTCTCTTCCCATGATCATTAAACATTTATGCTTTTCATTTCAATTGTGGCTGACAAAACATTACGTTTCGATACCGTCTCACAATTGAATCAACTTTCCTTGCAAGTGATAAGAATAATTAAACAATGAATGAAAAAAACAAGTATAAACAATAAGTGCGGAGCTTTTGCATCCATTAAAAATACTTGTAAACCGTCAATTAAAAATTCCGAACGCCAATCAAACGCGGAAACTCAACACGGAGAAATACGATGCCCGCAAAAAAAATTGCAAGCTTAAAGTCGCTTCTTACACCGCAAAAGCTCCGAGCTTAATCGATCACAACGAAACTTACATTTCAAGCCGGCTTTCGCCCGTCGAAAAAAATAACAAAAAACACATAAACTTAAAAAAAACACTAGTGATATTATGACTGTGGAAATTAGAGATGTCGCGTTCGATTTTCGAAATTTTATCCGGTTTCAGAGGGTTACGGACGCGCGCTCGCGGCGTTGCGTGCTAGCCACTGATCTAATTTCGAGCGCGCGCTGTGAAAGTGACGTAACGACGCCATTTTGCCCCGCGCCCCGCCCGGCCGCGCCCGCTTCCGCCTGGAAAAATGCACTATTTAATCAATTTCAGAAGTTGAGTGGAATGTTACAAAGCTGTTGGTTTATTACAGTGTATCACGTTACTAGGCGCGAAGGTTTTTCATGAATCGATGGATTTGTCTTATCTGCTCTATAAATGTAGATCTAGTGAGGTTGGTAGCGTGGAACGGTAGAGTCAACGTCTAATGGCGGGTTCCTATATCCGTCGGTGACCAGCTACGACACGTTTCTCCTTGAAAACGTGTCAAAAGTTTGACACTAGTTTGACACTTTTTCAAGGAGATACGTGTCGTAGTCGGTTACCGAAGGATATAGGAACCCGCCGTAAATGAAACTACATATATTGCTAGTTTCTTTAAATTGTATGTTCTTCTGTTGCCGTATATTTTTTACGATAAAGTTGTGTGATTCGTTCAATCACTTCTTACAACTATTAAGGCAACAACAAAAATTTACAAGTAAAACTGAGAATGATTATGCTTTTAAGTTTTTGTGATTGCAAAACAAAAACTGGCACCATTACAACTCTCAAAATGAATAAATAATTTATTTCGTTAAATTTTGTTTACTATAGTATTTTGTTTCATATTATTCCTAGAAAAATTGGCATATAAAAATGGCCAAACTTATTAATAAATTCAATAATACTTTTGCATACAGTCACCAGCATAAGATGATTTAATAAAACCGTTCAAGTGCGAGTCGGACTCGCGAACGAAGGGTCCCGTAACATTATCTATAAATACGGCAAAAAAATCACGTGTGTTGTATGGGAGCCCCCCCCCCCCCCCCCCCCCGTAAAAATAATTTTATTTTAATTTAATTATATAACTCAATATTCTGTAAATATTTCAAGCGTCTACCTGTTGCCGTTATCAATATCTAGCAAAATAATCATGTTTGTTGTATGGGAGCCCCCCTTTGTTGTTATAGCGGCAACAGAAATACATCATCTGTTCAACTGTCTAACTATCACGGTTCATGAGATACCAGCCTGGTGACAAACGGACAGATAGATAGACAGACAGCGAAGTCTTAGTAATAGGGTCACGTTTGACCCTTCACTTGACTATGTATTCATCACAACTGCAAACTTAAGTTACACTAGGAAACATGATTGTATATAGTTTAAGTCTAGATTTTAAGTTTGTAAACTTACTTTATCGAAATAAATTTTACTTTACTTTGAGAACGGAACCATAAAAAATGAGATTCAAAAATTTAAGTAAGGTTTCGTACTTTTGGTTCATATTACTGTTAGTTGCAGACTAACTGGGGCTTAGGAGGGCTGTTCTCTGTCGGATAACCTCGTTACGGATTCTAACCTTTTGTTATATGCTCTATCCATCGCTCGCTTTGCGACTTTCAATTTGTGAACCAATCCTACCGTGAGTGAACTCCTAAAGATCTCCTTTTGATAATACTATTTCGCTAACTGTACAACCGCATTTCCCTACGTAAAATCAAACATTGTTGTAAACTGGTTTTACTAGTAGGTATAAAAAAAAACTGTAAAACTTAAATGCGGGAATAAAATAGTTGAGTAGTTTAAAATGTTTCTGTTATATTGTTGCAGAAAAATACAGATATTTTACATCAGTTTGGGTGTTGCTAGCCGAACTGATTCTAGTTATATTGATTAATTAATTGAACATTGTATAATGCACATCTTTAGATATTTAATGAAGTTTTCAGCAATAGATACATAATATATTATATACAAAAAAGCCGTAAAATATATATTTTTTGCGCTTAAATCGCAAACGCTGGCTAAACCTTACGAGATAGATCAAATTAATGTACTACGGAATTGTATATCTTAAAAAGCTCGATTACGTTTTGTTTGAGGGTAATGTTTTACGAAAAAACTTGTGTGAAGCCGCGGGCCGGTCAGCTAGTAAATTAATATATCCATACATAAATAAATAAATAAAGCCTTTATTCCCACTAAATAACTATTTACATACAATTTAATAACATTTACATACAATTTAATAATTTCAATAATTCAATAAAATTAATATCATAGTATTAATCATTCAATTATTTACATTACTGTTATTATTATTATTATTCAATTATATTAGTTTGTGTCACTTAATTTATTTATTTATTTATTTTGGGCACCCAGAACTGGGTGTAGGCCTCCTCCATGCAATGCCACGTATGGCGATCTTGAGCGAGTGGTGTCCAGGTCTTGCCCGCAACCTCTACCAAGTCGTCGCACCATCGTCTTTTCGGTCTTCCTCTTGTGCGCACCGCGTCTCGTGGGTACCAATGGAGGATACGTTCGCTCCATCTTCTATCCTGTGCTCTAGAGATGTGGCCTGCCCACTTCCACTTCAGTTGGCAACTAACTGCGTCGGTGACTTTCGTTACGGTTCTGATGTTATCACTTCTGACTCTATCTTTTAGTCTCAACCCAAGCACTGATCTTTCCGTGGCTCTTTGAAATGTAGCTATCTTTTTTATTATTTCGTTTGTCAATGGCCAGGTCTGACAGCCGTAAAGCAGAGAAGGAAGAATTGTGTTGTCCATCAGCTTTTTCTTGAGGTGGACCGGGAGTCTGCTCTTGAATATATCCTTATTTGACCAATACTTTTTCCACGATATGGCGACTCTTCTATCGACTTCTTTCATAGTGGAATCTTGGAATGAAATTTATTGTCCAAGGTAGATATACTCTTTAACGTACTCCACGGCCCCGGTTTCTAGCTGAATAGGTTTAAGATCTCCCTTTGTCATGGCTTTGGTTTTACTTAGGTTCATGCATAGACCAATTTTTCTGCTCTCTGTATCTAATGAGCTTAGCATGAACTGAATGTGTTCATGTTTGTCTGCAAGGATAACTATGTCATCCGCAAAGCGAAGGTGAGTTAGTCGCTCCCCATTTATGTTGATGCCATATTCGCTCCAGTCGAGTTTTCTGAACATACTCTCCAATATGTATATCCATACATAGGCGAACTTAATGTTTAATGCTTATCAAAAAAAATTTTGTCGAGGTCGTTCAGCGTGCTATGGAGAGGGCTGTGCTTGGTGTTTCTCTACGAGATCCAACCAGAAATGAGAAGATTCACCGACATAGCGCAAAAAATTAGCAAGCTGAAGTGGCAGAGAGCGGGCACATAGCTCGCAGAACTGACGGCCGTTGGGGCAGAAAGGTTCTCGCGCGTAGACCACGCACTGGAAAGCGCAGCGTCGAGCCTCTAGCATCGATTGTTTGTTACAAATAATTAAATTATAAAAAAAACTAGCTGTTGCCCGCGACATCGACACTTCTAAATTTGTAGGTAACCTAGAAATAAAGCTAAACTCGGTGTTGCAACTTGACTTGACACTCCATTTTTATCCCACGGGACCTGATTTATGGGATAAAAAGTATATATGTGAACTCAGGTTATAATCTACGTATATACCAAATTTCATCGAAATCGGTTGCGCCGTTACGACGTGATTGTTAGAAGTATCTTACAGGCTAGGCACAATAACAGGTAAAAAGAAATAAAAAACTGGCCAAGTGTGAGTCGGACTCGCGCACGAAGGGTTCCGTTCCATTAACTATAAAAACAGAAAAAATTATGTCTGTTCTATAGGAGCCCCCCTTAAATATTTGTTTTATATTATTTAAATTTAATTATTTATTTTTAAATTGAATATATATATAACTAAATATTCTGTGAATATTTCAAGTGTCTACCTGTTGCCGTTATCAATATCAAGCAAAAACGACCAAAAAAATCACGTTTGTTGTATGGGAGCCCCCTTAAATATTTATTTTATTCTGTTTTTAGTATTTGTTGTTATAGCGGCAACAGAAATACATAATCGGTGAAAATTTCAATTGTCTAATTATCACGTTTCATGAGATACAGCCTGATGACAGACGGACAGGCAGACAGACAGACAGCGGAGTCTTAGTAATAGGCTCCCGTTTTACGCTATGGGTACGGAACCCTAAAACATATATGTAGGCATATTGCATTAATTTTATCTAAGAAAGGATTATTAATTACTATCAAAATTACGTTTTTGTAGTTGATAATATTTTCTTGCAGTGTTTGCTTTCGACAAAAGACTTCAACGGTTTCAGAGAAAACTACAAAAAGCACGCATCAAATCATCATTTTCAAAACGAGAAATTATAGTGCAAAAGTATTATTTTGGTAAAAGCTACCTTAATATTCGAAAAAAAATTACCATACTGAAGTTTTGCATTGATTAGACGTGAGCTAAACAATTTCGAGTTGCTGACAATACGGACAAAATTAGGACACAGTGTCCCAACTCACACTTTTGATTTTAATATTTTTTTTACTGTTGATTCGGACACCATCAAATTATTGAAGCTGTTGAGTACAGTCAGGTAAAAAATGTTTAAGCAAAATATAATATAATGCGATAAAGCTAATCAAATTGCTTTGCGAGCGTGAGGTGACTTACATTAATGTTAAAAAAACCACAAGTTTCATTCATAGCGTATATTTGGTATAAATCAACATCTTGTATACTTAGGCATCTATATAATGATCACATAAAAATACCTCAAATAAATAGATAGACAGAGTGTGACCTTGCTATGCATCTATTTCGTCATCTTGCTGTGTCGCCGCCACGCCTCGGTAAAAACCGGTTTTTGTAACTGACCATACAATGCAGCTATTTTTAATGGTGTCCGAATCGACAGTAACAAAAATATTAAAATCAAAAGTGTCAATTGGGACATTGCGTCCCAATACATTTTGTCCGAATCGACAGCAAATCACAATTTCCGAAAAAAAATCATACAATTTAGGGAGAGTTCCCTTAAATGGCAATCACATCACATCACACTAATCCCACTATTATAAACGCAAAAGTTTGTATGTATGTACACGTATGTATGGATGTTTGCTACTCTTTCACGTCGTAACGGCTTAACCGATTTCGATTAATATTGATATGTACGTAGATTATAACTGGGATTAACACATAGGCTACCGAGTGCGAAGCCGCTGGCGGAAGCTAGTAAGCTTATAAAAAAGGAGCTAAGGAAAACTTACCTAAACAAATTTAAATAACAAATACATTTGGCAAATCGATTCAGCCTCCTTCCATCTAATCTATCCCACATGAGCTCGCAGCGTCCGCTTCCTCATTACTGCTCTAGTTCCTTCCTCTACTCGCTCATGCAAATGACGTGCAAAGTACTCGCATTTTGTGTTTTAACTTACCTATCTAATAAATATTACTGGATATTTCACACAGCGCCATCTAGCCCCATACCACGCAAAGCTTGTACTATGTTAATAGTCATTCATCACTGGTAACACACACTGATTGAAGACTTTCGTCTTAAGGCACTGAGGTACGTTGGGCGAAAAGACGTTGCGAAGTTTCCCAAACGCTGCCCATCCGAGTTGGATTCGACGATTGACCTCTTTCTCGAAGTTGGACCTACCTAATTGGACTGTTTGTCCTAGGTATACATATGCGTCGACAACTTCGAGAGCCAAGTTCTCAACCATAACTGGGGCAGGCACGACATGGACATTCGACATAATTTTCGTCTTGTCCATGTTCATTTAAGTCCTACCCGTTGGGAGACTCGATTGAGGCCTTCGAGCATCGTGCTGAGCTCTTCCATCGACTTTGCCATGAACACAATATCGTCGGCAAACCGAAGGTGAGTGATGTATTCGCCGTTAATATTGATGCCCAGTCCTTTCCATTCTAGAAGCTTGAAGGCATCTTCCAATGCGATCGTAAACAGTTTCGGAGAGATTACATCTCCCTGTCTTACGCCTCTTTTTAAGGGAATCGCCTTCGAGCTCTGTTCGTGTACTCGGACTGACATTGTGGCGTTTTTATACAAACACTTCAACACTTCGATGTACCGATAGTCAATACGGCATCGTTGGAGAGACTCAAGCACTGCCCATGTTTCGATCGAATCGAAGGCTTTCTCATAGTCCACAAACGCGAGACATAGCGGCAAGTTATACTCTTCGGTCTTCTGTATGACTTGCCGCAGCGTATGTATGTGGTCTATGGTATTGTAGCCTTTACGGAACCCGGCTTGTTCGGGAGGCTGGAAGTCATCAAACCTGCGTTCGAGACGGTTCGCGATGGCCCTTGAAAACAGCTTATAAACATGGCTCAAAAGCGAGATGGGTCTGTAATTCTTAAGCAAGGTGTTGTCACCTTTCTTGAAGAACAGAACCACCACGCCCTCGTTCCATGCTTTTGGCGTCGTACCTTCAAGCAAGGCGGAATTAAAGAGCTTCTGAAGGACTTTAAGTACCGGTGATCCACCCGCTTTCAGAAGCTCTGAAGTGATTCCGTCCTCACCCGGCGCCTTGTCGTTCTTAAGCTGCTTCAAGGCCATCCTGACCTCATACAGGCTGATGTCCGGTATATCTTCGGTATAATGTCGGGTCAGTTTAGCTCTTGGGTCGTTGGCCGCACTGCAAACAGGTTTAGTGACCGAATCGTAGAGCCGTCCATAGAACCTTTCGACTTCCCTTAACACTTCCGCTTTACTTGACGTTATGCTGCCATCTTCCCTCTTCAGCTTTGTCATGCGGCTTTGCCAATAGAATTATCTCTCGCGAACACTTTGGAGCCTTTATTCTGCTCTATCGTATCTTTAATACGAGATGTATTAAAGGTACGAATATCGTGCCGCAAGGATTTCCAAATCTGTCTATTGAGCTGCCTATGTGACTGAGCATCATCGGGAGACTGCAGTCGTAAAGAACGTCGTTCAGCCATGAAGTTAAAGGTGTCATCAGAAAGTTTCTGAGGTCTATTTGTACGGGGGTCTTAAAGAACTGGGACCCCACCGTATGGACGGTTTCTACGAACCTGTTATTGATCTTGTCCACTGATGCATCTACTTCTAGACAGTCAAAGCGATTTGCAAGTTCGAGTTGAAAGCTTTCGAGGTTTTGGATATGTGCGCGAGTGGGTCGGAGCGTAGACTTCATCAAACGGGACCTTTCAAGTTTAACGTTCATATTCAATGTGGCTCTAATAATTCGGTGATCACTGCCGGTTTTCACCCTGTGAATCACAGAGACATCATTGAATATCCGTTTCTTGTTGGTCAAGGTGAAATCAATCTCATTTCTCGTGGAGCCGTTGGGACTCATCCAGGTCCATTTCCTGTGAGGCGGCTTCTGGAAAAAAGAATTCATCATAAAGAGTCCGTCTTTCTCCAGAAAATCGGCCAGCCTCTGTCCCCTGGGGTTCCATTGCCCATATCCAAATTGCCCCACTCTCAACTCATCATCGCTTCTCATGCCTAGCTTTGCATTGAAGTCCCCCATAACAACAATAAAGTGAGTTTTGTTCGTATGTATGGCTCTACTGATGTCATAGAGATGTCATACATAGACTCTACTTCTTCATCTGGGTGTGAAGAGGTCGGCGCATATACCTGAACGACCTTGAGCGAATATCGCTTAGATATTCTGAGTATCAGGTACGCGACCCTGCTCGACACACTGTCGATGGTGATAATGTTGTTGATGAGTGACTTGTGAACGAGAAACCCAACACCACCTTGGGACAGTTGGTCGCCCTCCCGGTAGTATAGTATGTTACCAGACTTAAGGGATATCGTGTCCTCGCCCTCTCTACGGACTTCTGATAACCCCAAAATGTCCCAGTGTAATCTACTAATTTCTTCTTCCAGCTCAACAATCTTTTCGTCTGTCCTCAAAGTGCGGATGTTGTGTGTTACCAAGGCCAGTGGTCGTAGTAGGGTTTGGTAGCTGATCGTCTCCCGGGGATTCTTAGCACCCCTGGCCCCGCCGTTACCGTGACTGCTACCGTAGCCAGGATTAGCGGGGCCGCCGGGGACTCGGGGCCTGGTTTTATGTTGCACTATATCCATAAGGGGGTTGTTGCCATACTCGCCACGTTTGGCAGGCGGGTTGGCTAGCGCGGTATAGGTATTGAAAACACGAAAAGACGCTGCTGCCCATCATTCGGAGGTATCCCTTAGCAGATTCCTACTGCATCCACGGGCAAGAGCGGAGGGGCAACATTCTACTGCCGGTGGCCCACGGCAATTATAGTATTATTATAGTATTATTTTGTACATACATACAAATTGTAAATAAAATTTAAGTATAATATAATTAGTCCATTAATAAAAAAAATCAACAATAATAACAATTCATCATAACAATTGAATAAATCTAAATATATAATCATTCATTTATGAGCTATAAGCTCGTTGTAGTTATAAAAAATCATTTTATGAAAATAATTAAGCTAGGAGCCTGGGTGACTATGTCGGGAAGCTTGTTGTAGATGGCCGGAGCCATGACATGCGTAAGCTTCGGCGATTTAGTAAGTGTTCTCGATATTGACTCGAGCCTGCGCCGATTGCGGGTATTATACGTAGGCATGGAAGTGGCCAAGTTTTTCATAAGAGTCCAGATTGATTCTAACGTTCACCACCTGATACAGGGCAACGTTAGAATTCTTAGACTCCTAAAGTGTGGTGTTGCAGATTCCTCGCTACGGACTGGCACGATAACTCGTACAGCCCTTTTCTGCAATCGGAACGCGCGCTCCTAATCAGCAGCGCGCACCCACAGTTTGGCGCCATACTGCAGCAGCGAGTGCACCGTGGCAAAATAACAGGCGCGAACTACATCAGGGAACACCACCTTCGCCATTCGGCCCAATGCATAGCACGTAAAACCCAATTTCCCGCACAACTTGTGTTCGCCCATCGCAGTCCCCTATAGGGGACTAGCATGACGTTCCTAGATTTCCAGATCGATATATCGACCTGGAAACCTTGAAACGTCGTGCTCTTGACTTGGTCGACAGCCTTGCCGTGGACTGTCACCGACAACGACCGCATCGTGTGGCCCGACAAGCGGAAGTGAATAAAGTGCGTCTTGGTTAGATTTAGAGCGAGTCCGTTCACGTTAAACCATTCCGCCAGCTGCCCCGCTGAGCTATTGAGGTTTTCCTACAACCGATCAACCGATGGCACGGTGAATATCGCGGCCACGTCATCCGTGTACATAAAAACCTCAGCTTTTGTGACAGCTTCCGGCAAATCGTTCAATAGCAAGGAGAACAAAGTGTTTCACTCTGAGGACCCTTGAGCTATTCCCATGCTCGACCTTAAAGGATCAGACGTGATTCCGCTCCCTAGCACCACCTGAGTTCGGTCTCTCAACAGATCTTTCAGAAGGGCATACGGCGGGCCGTTGATTGCACAGACGTCGAGTAGCTAGACTTTCAGTTTTTTACAAGATACATTTTGGTGAATGTGCGCAGGATCTTCATGACCTTGTCCTTCCTTCCCCCTTCCACCACCGAAAAGTACCACCCATACCTGGTCGGCATACCACCTTGCCGTACCAAACGATTTGCTTCCACTTTTCTTGTTAGCACAAGTAAGGAGTGGAACTCACTTCCGGCGTATGTTTTTCCAAACCAGTATAATCTCGGAGTCTTCAAGTTCAGAGTGAATAGGTTCTTTCTAGGCAAGCGTGCTCCATCTTCGATCACACCTTCACTTACCATCAGGTTAGGTAGTGGTCAAGCGCTTGGCTATCATCAATAAAAAAAACTTGACTGCTAGGGTTTTATGGTCAGCAGAACGCCTTCGATAGGTCACAGCATATCACTGCGACATGCTGTTTCTTCTCGCGTGCGGCGACGACGAGTCTGATGACCTCCCGCGTCAGCGATGTCGTCGTGCGGCCCGGTACGTACTGCTGATCGAAAAGGACGTTCGTCGATGTCAAGAATGTGAGACGTGAGCTTAGACCGTTCTCAAATACTTTTGCGACAGCTGGTATTATGGAGACGGACCAATATCCGTACATGTCGCTCCGCTGATTTTTGCCTTTAAATATGGGGGTACTTTACTAATTTTTAATGTCGATGGGTACGTACCTTCTCCGATACAGTGGTTAATTGCAAAAGCCTGGACAGGAGCAAATGCAGAACCAGATAACTGATAGAATACTTATACAACCTGTTTTGCTATGTACGACGATAATTTATAACGGGTTCGTCGCTGCAGACTTAATATGTGCCAATGGGGATTCAGGGACCCTAACCGCAGTGCGGTGATCCTGCGCATTCAATGCAGCACTTGCTGATGTGCCCATTGTGTCCGAACACCTGCACGATGTAGGACCTAATAACCGCCTCATCTAATGCTATTATTACTCTAAGGCTGTTACATAATAAGTAATAGTTAAGTAATAGTCAGCTTCTCGAAGTTATATCTACTGTGTCACAGAATAGGTAATACTTGGTATTGAATATACCTACATAACACGATTTTACCTACAGTTGCACAGATTAAGAAATAGTAATCGGTCGAAATACCTACACTTTTCTAGTAACTAGTAGAAACATCGAGAAGGTTCTGGAAATAATGCTCGGTATAAATAGTGCGTAGAGACGCTCGAGAAGTCAGTCTGGATTTGGCTATACGTGCGAACATTTCGGTGACTTTTAGTGGTTTATTGTGCGATAGTGTTGAACAGAAGTGTTATTTTGGTTAGATACATTTTCATTATTTTATCCCGAACCCTCAGCTCGTAACATGTTGTGGCTAAACACCTATCCAACATACTATAAATTAAAACGTAGAACTCTTGACACGCTAAGAAGAAGATAACACATTTTAGAAATCGTATTAACTGATTTTAAAGGTGGGTTTTACACCCGTAGCTTGAATATTTATCCAGTAATCGATACATTTCCAATAAACAATTTTTAATGTAAATCGGCGCCTTTGCGATGATTCCGCTTAGTCAGTTTAACAGGTACCTACTTACATGATGAATGAATATGATTTGTTTACCTATACAGGCTGTTTCATTGATATTTTAGGACATGATATTAAAGTTGTTTGTAAATTTAAAATTTTCTATGGTAATGAATTTGCAATAAATCTATTTTACTACAACAATACTAGCCATAACACGTAGTATACGTTTTTTTTTATTTAAATTCATACTCATATATAACATATAGAGAAACAACCAGACCCGGAACAAATATCTGTAGATCGTGCAAACACTTGTTCCGCGGCGAGAATTGGACCCGCAAACTCCTGCGTCTCAGCCGGCTGTTCGCCCACTGCGCCACACACGATAGATAGAAAGTCAATAGTTACGTATTAGATTCTTATAAGATTCTAGGTATATTCTTTCTAGATTCTTGATTGGTTATACTCGTAGATAGATCAGTAAAACCCATTCGCACACACCGTTTTGGTTCTACGTTCTTGATGCGTACAGCGAAGGTATAGAACACTTTGCCGTCGTCTGTTTTTCCTAAAGAATACAATCCGAGCCTCTTTATGGTAAAAGTGAATAGGTTTCTTCTAGATCTTCGTGCTTAATCTTAGGCCACATCATCGCTTACCATCGGGTGAGATTGTGTTCAAACGAATATCTAAACAGTTAAAATTAAATCGAATAAAAAACCCATTGTGACTTTTATTGTGTTGTAATTTTTATTTATATGGTGTACACACGGCTACACATCAAACTATAAGTTTCCAGTATAAGCTGACCTCGCACTGTGTAGGCTTTTCGTAGAATGAGAGGTCAGCTTATACTGGAAATGTATAGCTTGTTGTGTAGCCGTGTGTACATTACGGGGTAAGAGAGGTTTTGGTAACTTTTACAATATATATAATTAATATACATTGTAAATATAAAATATTAAAATATAGTGGTCGCACGCCTCCGAAACGGGTCGACCGATTTAATGAATTTTTTTTTTGTATGGGTAGGGATGAAAATAGGTCGTAATATATTTTCACCCTCCTACCCCAATCCTTACATTTTTAAACGCAATTTTAGTCATTTTGTATGAACAATCACACTTCACACTAATATTATAAACACGAAAGTTTGTATGGATATATGTGTGGATGTTTGTTACCCTCTCACGTCGTAACGGCTGATCCGATTTCGATGTAATTTGGTATGGACGTAGATTATAATCTGGAGGGCTACTTTTTGTTGATAAAACACGCGTGCGAAGCCGCTGGCGGAAGCTAGTATTCATATAATTTATCCGTCGTTCATTGACGTGAAGTCATTTACATGAAGTGTCGCGTCACTTTAACATGAGTGTCTTAAATAGTTTTTATCCCGAAGTTCCCACGGGAACGGGAAATGAATGAATGAATGAAACCACTTTATTGTACATTAAAAAAAAATTTAAATTGGAAATTTCAAGCGTGCGAGGCCGCGGGCGGGTCAGCTAGTATTTGTATAAAAAACTGCGCATAACAATAAGCTAGGATATACAGTGTTTTTTAACTGTAACAGTACGGCAGCTCCCATAACCAGAGGAGATACAGGTGCAGTTTCTTTTAAAACATCAGCTCGTTTTCGAAGAAAAACATTTTGGCATTAAACATTTTTGGTCAAGTGTGAGTAGCGCCTTAAAATGAGTCGAGTTGGTAAAAAAAATTTTTTTGTTGCCGTTCGATGCAGTCTTTTGTAAGGATTATTTTATTGTACTGGATGAAAAAAATCTGAAAAACGGAAGTTAGTCAAATTTGATAAAAAAGTATTCTCATACAACAGGACAAACAAAATTCCTTCTACAAACATTTTATTAGATTCTAATTGCACATTAAAGAAGTATTAATACTATAGCGATTAAGAAGTTTAGGAACTCCATGCTCTCATGAGCAATTCAAAACATTTCGTATTTCAGAACAATTTTGAATTTCGAACATGGTTCTTGTATCTGTCGGACTTTTATATCAGTCGTTGCATCATCTTATTTGTCCTATCATGGCATTGTCAAATACGCAAAAAGAAGACTTAATTGAAGCATATAAGAGTCATCTATTTATTTAATTATTATTTAATTATTTATCGACGACCTCCGTTGCGTAGTGGGCGAATAGCTGGCTGAGAGGTAGGAGGTAGCGGGTTCAATTTCCGCCGCGGAACAAATGTTTGCATGATCTACAGATATTTGTTCCGGGTCTGGATGTTTTCTATATATTATAAGTATGTATTTACAAAAAAAAATGTTTATAAGTATTCTATTTGTTATCTGGTTCCCATAGTGCAAGCCACAGAACATAAAAAACAATAGAAGTCTATAGAATATAATAACTTCTGTTTTCAGTTTCCCCAAGGCACAAGACATAAAAAAAATAAAAAAACGTACAAATTATGAGTCATCCAGCATACAGAGTCATGACCTGGCACCGTGTGACTTTTTGCTGTTCCCAAAAATTAAGAACCAATTACCTGAGAGGTAGGAGGTAGCGGGTTCAATTCCCGCCGCGGAACAAATGTTTGCATGATCTACAGATATTTGTTCCGGGTCTGGATGTTTTTCTATATATTATAAGTATGTATTTACAAAAAAAATGTTTATAAGTATTCTATTTGTTATCTGGTTCCCATAGTGCAAGCCACAGAACATAAAAAACAATAGAAGTCGTAAGTAGGCGGGGCCCGCGTAACACCAAGTACGCGGAGTTCCGCGCACTACAAGCTTCGCTCACTTCAGTCGTGTTTCAATTACTGTGGGGTAAACGTACTTCAAAAAAATATAAAAATGCCATATTTTGCCGTTTTGGAATGTAAACATTATAGCCGAACCAAAAATTTAACAAAAGGGGATGCCCCCTTTTGTTAAATTTTTGGTCCTATCACCGGTAAGTATTATTTTATTGTTTTTTGTTAGTTTTGTTTAAAATGCAAAATCGTCAAACATAATAGACTGTGAAGAAATAGACTCCTTAAGGTCGCGTTTCTCTTAAACCTCAACTTAAGCTACTCAATTAAGGATGTGACCTCAATATACTGATGAATGTGTTATCGATAGCTTTAATTAGTTACCCCTATTAAAAGGTGTATAAGTTTTAGGGCGTTAATTCCTTGTTGTTTTATTGATGATTTTCTGAATGTATTTTAGACCTATGGTGTGAAATAATATAATAACTTCTGTTTTCAGTTTCCCCAAGGCACAAGACATAAAAAAAAAACGTACAAATTATGAGTCATCCAGCATACAGAGTCATGACCTGGCACCGTGTGACTTTTTTCTGTTTCCAAAAATTAAGAACCAATTACCCGATCAACGGTTTTCATCACCAGAAGAGGCTGTCGAAGAGTATGAATAACATGTATCTGACGTCACCACCGGAGGAGTGGCACAAATGTTTTCAAAATTTGTTCAATCTTATGAAACAGTGCATTGACGCATAGGGAGAATATTTTGAGAAACAATAAATTCATTTTTGACCATTATTAGTATTATTTTATTGATTCCGGAAACTTTTAATGTGCCCCTCAAATAATAATTCAGTATACAGAGTGTTTTTTTTACTGTAACACAAAATGTTTGTAGAAAGAATTTTGTTTGTCCTGTTGTATGAGAATACTTTTTATCAAATTTGGCTATCTTTCGCTCCTCAGATTATTTTCATCCGATACAATAAAATGATCCTCACAAAGGACTGCATTGATCAGCATCAAAAAAAATTATCAACTTGATTCATTTTAAGGCGCTACTCACACTTGACTAAAAAAAATTAATGCAAAAATGTTTTTCTTCAAAAACGAGCTGATGTTTTAAAAGAAACTGCACCTGTATCTCCTCTGGTTATAGGTACTGCCGTACTGTTACAGTAAAAAATAACACTCTGTATAATATTCCAGTAATATAATATTTTTTAAGTAAGTATATATGAGTTGGATACCTGTGATTATGTTAAGAAAGAAAGAAAAGAAAAGCTTTTTATTTCGACCACCACAAATATAACCTGACGTACCTATTTCGTTACCCGTAGTAGGTAGGTGATAATCGATATCGATACATTCGTCTTGTATGCTCATTGGTACATCACTAAGTGAGTAGCGCTGTTATTTGAGCATCCGAATAACAGCCAATGCATTATCGATCTTATACTTTGCTGTTAGAGACTATAACAAAAATCGTTAGCGACAGCGCCATCTGTTGTTCAGTAGCTTTGTTTTGTGGGTAATCAAGTAACAGCCATTGCATTATCAGTCTTATTTCTAATTAATAGAGACTAAAATAAAAATATTTTCTAAAGCGCCATCTTTTGCCGAGTAGAAGAAGTAAACTTTATTTTTTTGTTACTGTTTATTTTATTGAATTTTAAACCATGTTCCATAGTAGCTAAGGTTTTATATCCGTTAAATTGGTTTTATGGTTTTAGGCCTCTTTGAACGTTCTCTTTCAAAACTTTTATTTCTAAGTGTGCTAGTTTTTACATGTGTGAGTTTATCTACACTGGTTTTCTTAGTAAAAAGTCATCATGCTAGTTCTATTGTTTTTAATGTTCTGTGGTGCAAGCTATGCTTAGTTTGGGGCTAGATAGCGCTATGTGAAATGTCCAGCAATATTTATTATTTAGTTATTTAGGGTCTGTAATTATAGATTCTGTATGTCTGTATTTTTGTTGCTTTGAAATACCTACCTTTTTTTCCTGTGTCACGCCTTACATAATTTTAGCACGACCAGCATGACTGGTAGATAATGCTAGTAGCATTAAGTCCTCCTAGCACTATTCTGTTTTGTGTGAAAGTATTAAATAAAAATAAACAGTGCGAAATCATTAGTTTTGACCACTTTTCGCCCAGTTGTGGGCATACTAATGCACCAGATTTGGCCATCATTTTATACAGAGATATTTCAAAATAAAACATGTACGAGTATATATAAATATAATTGACTTATATAACAATTATGTTGTTAGTTATTGATCGAGCGAAGCGAGATCTCCAAAGCGACTTGGACGAATCCTCGTTCTTATTTAGAGTTAAGTTAAGAGGTTAATTAAGTTTATCAACTTTCATGTTTTAAAAAGTAACTCTGTCTGTTTGTTACGATTTAATGACTCAACAGCTAAACCAATTTCGATGAAATTTGGTGTATAGACGTAGGCTACTTTTTACCCGACTGCGCAAAAGAAGAGTAATGTTTTTATCAACCGACTTCAAAAAAGGAGGAGGTTCTATGTTCGACTGTATAATGTACATATCTTTTTTATGTATGGTCATCGATTTCTCCGTTAATTCGTCGCTGTTCTGGCTAAGTGACGTAACCGACATTTTGGAGTAACTGACATATTTTGTAATGTTACTTTTATCTACTTTTGAAGACGAACCGATCTGTCTAATCGGCGTATCTGTATCTTCTACCTATGTCTACATGTATGTTTGATCATATCTTAAAATTATAAATCATTCGAAGTGTCCTAAGTACACTTACGACTTTTTGTAATATTTTTTAAAATATCGGTTACGTCATTTAGTCAGAACAGCATAATATTATAAAATTATTTATATTTATTTATATGTATATTTTATTTTAATCATTTATGTACTAATTCTGTTAGTTATTATTTGATTAACGCCGCCGTTCTCATTTGTTCACACAGATCCTGTTCATCCAAAGGTTGCCTGGAAGAGATCGCTTTTAGCGATAAGGCCGCCCATTGTACCTTTGATTTAATTTTGTATTCTCATTTGTTTGTTTTATTTTTAATGGTGTGCAATAAAGAAATTATCTATCTATCTATCTATCTATCTAACAGCGACGAATTGTGGACCGATTTTCAAATTTCTTTTTTTGTTCGAAAGAGGTGATCCCATAGAAATTTAATCGGAATCGGTCAAGTAGTTTGTTTTTTTTTTGTTTTCTGAAGTGGGTTATATTTTTTTAAAATAGTTACTTGTTGACAAACCACGCGTGAGAAGCCGCCTGCGGAAGCTTGCTGGTTATATTTTACATGGCATAATAAACTCAATCGCTGAATCGCTCACAGCATAATATTGCTCAATCTATTCCCGACTGGCAGTCTCGTATTGATCGGGATGGGCGACATCGACGCCGAGATGAACGATGCATTTAGTAGGGTTTCTAAAACTCACTCGAGCTGACTTTTATATATGATATACTAGTTGGATATTTAGTATTAGCTTGCCTTGTTTTTTTTATCACTTCCAGAATTATTTGGCGCCACAATCATAACGTGTTTCCCATCAATGGCCCCAATGCAATGTGGAAAATTCCATCGTATTTCGAATTCACGACTTATTTGTTTCCATTCTTGTTCCGAACTTGGAACCTAAAAAAGAAATAAATATATAATAAGATAATAATTTACAGGTAGATGAAAACAATGCACTTGAAAGTGGTATGGAGTCAGAGCCATCTCAATCACCAAGGCCGAATGCTACAACATCTACATCTTCGAGGAAAAGAAATAAGACAGATGAATCAAATGAAATATTAGAGGTTTTGAAAAGTGCTAAAAAAAAGATGGATGAAAGGGAGAAGAAGGATCCATTTGATATATATGGTGAATATATTGCTGCTGAATTAAGAAGTGTTAAAGATGACCAAGCCGTGACACAGGCAAAGTACCATATTAATAATATACTGTATGAATTAAAAATGGGACGATATAATACATATGGATATCAAACGGCATCTTCTCATCCATCATCAACACCAAATAATGTTCAGGAAACTGAAATAAGGGAAATTGAGAGACACGAAACAAATAGACTAGATGCATTACGAGACGAAACAGAAGATTCGGCTATACTAAACTTAGTTAACTATCTCAGTGATGAATCAACGCAATAGCCATACACTGTTTTTTTTGTGTTTTTTAATTAATAAAATACTTGATTACACAAATAGTGTTCTTGTACCTTGACATATCCTGCTAGTGAGTTAATTAGTTCTTGACATACATCTGGTATAATTTTGCTAATCAATTGTTTTGATACTCTGAATGTGTATGAAAGAGAACTGTATGAATCTCCAGTTGCAAGATACCGTAATGTAATAGCCAGCCTCGTTTGAGGTGAAACTGGCTGACGAATATTTGTTTCCCTTTTGGCTATTGATGGACCAATCATTTCTAGAAGATGTTCGAAATCACTTTTCGACATTCTCGTAAAGTTACAAAATGATCCATCTGTCATTCTGAGGTCACTCATCAAATTTTCTCTTTGCAAAAGATAATTTCGAATCCACCATCTTTTTCTCTTTTTTTTATTAGAGATTCTATACATCTGATACAGAGAACACAACAACACTACCTCCTCGGGCAACATTTTAACGCAGACTGGCGTGTGGACAACCTGTATTGATTTAAACATAGTTGCTAGCAACATTCTCGCCGCTCACCAACAATGTTTAGCAACTGTTGCTCAACAAATGTTTCCCATGAATACGGGGCTTTACCCGGTTAAATTAAAAATGCTATGTTTACTCGCATATAATTTGCAGTTAGATACTAACTTAACTTTGTAGGGATAATTCTATTATGCACTAGTGTGTTATTTTATTACGCGCACGTGCGTTATACACTTAGCGGCACAATTAACCGCCCACCCTTTTAAAGTGGCAAATTTTGATGTTATCGCAGTTGTAAGTTATTGGGCATAAATAAGACAAGTGTGAAAGAAATGTAGTGACGAAAAAATTACAAACTACCCACTTAACTTTGATTTTTTTACGCATAAGTTGTGAATAGGATAAATATCGAACTTCGTCTCATTATCGTTATCGTTGCCATACTGCTTACATTGCTTCAGTGGCATTAAAAGTAAACAATTTGAGTTTGTTTTGGTTTCGTAACTTAAAGCTAGTGTTTGGACATCACAAACATGCCATTTGATGCTAATTCAGTGGCGAGAGCCGTCGCTTTTATCGACGAAAGGTTTAGTCAGCGTTACGTGGCGCGGAAGCTTGGTGTCGCACGTACCACCTTAAAGGATGCAGTGAAACGGTTTCGGGAAACTGGCTCTTATGAGCGAAGACCAGGACAGGGCCGAAAAAGATGCACCTCCGCTCGTGACGACCGATTTCTTGTGACCAATGTTCTAAGAAATCGGTTCACTACAGCTGTTGAGGCACGAAACCAACTTCGTGAGGTTCGCAATGTTCAAGTGAGTGAAAGAACAGTGAGAAGAAGACTAGGAAAGAATGCCCTTGGAGCTTTTCGACCATCTCGAGTGCCACAATTGCTCGTAGGCCACCGGAGAGAAAGACTTCGTTTTTCCCGAGAGCACGCCGAATGGAATATGGAACAATGGAAGAATGTTATGTTTACTGACGAGACAAGAATATGCTTGCACGGTCCTGACGGTCGCCAGCGTGTATACAGACGCAAGAATGATAGGTTTGCACCATGTACTGTAGTGGAAACAGTAGGTTACCAAGGTCGCTCTATCATGATATGGGGCGGCATTACTTACGAAACACGCACCGACTTGGTTATCTTCGAAAGAGGTGGAATAAATGCTCAGAGGTATGTAACAGAAGTGTTGGAACCTCATGTAATGCCATTTGCTCCATTTATTGGCGAAGATTTTTTATTATTGCAAGACAACGCTCGCCCCCACGTTGCTAGAGTTGTTACCGCGTACCTGGATACCGTCGGCATTCGAAAATTAACATGGCCATCCCGGAGCACAGATTTAAATCCTATTGAACACATATGGGACAATTTAAAAAGACGTGTTCGAAGCCGCATACCAGCTCCAACCACCATAGATGAATTAAAACAATCCGTGATTGAGGAGTGGCAGAACATTCCACAACAACAGATCAAAGATGTCATCGACAGCATGCCAAACCGTTTGATGGAAGTCTGAGGGCTAGAGGTGGAAATACGCACTATTAGAATTCATTTATTCAGCAGATTTTTTATTTTTAAGCCATTTCATCACATTTGTTAATTTACGGTCAAAGTGTTTTTCAGACTTTTTATAAATAAACGTAATAATTAAAAACAATATTATCTTTCATTTTACTTCAATATACCTACGTTATAAAATCTAGACACGGCGTCCATAAGCACTTAAGTCATTTTTTTCTCGAAATGCTAAAAACTGACAGGGCTTTGCTTTTTGTATAATCCTTCGACGGCAATAAGCAACTAAGTCACAGGGCTTCAATTCGCGAGCCGGTAGTAATACGCACCAAACAACTTATGTTTTTGGAACACTTCTAGTGCCGGACCGTAAGCACTTAAGTCGACTTAAGTACTTTTGTTCGTTATAGTTTTATTATTGTTTTTGACTTCAGCTATCTGACTTAAGTTGTTTCACCCACAAGATTCTCGACCTACCCTTTATTTTTTGTTAAAATGCATTATGGCCATTAGAAATTCCAGGATTTTAAGAAGTGAAGTGCCTTCGTGAAGATTTTGTTTTGAGCCACCATTATAAATAATTCTGACCCATGCTGTGGTTGTGTTGTGCAATTAATGATAATGTTATAAGTTACTATGGAATCGAGAGGGAGAAAAATACTAAACCTTGTTATAAATACAAAAAATACAACTACTGGTACGTATTATCATATTTTTTTTTATAAATACTTACATTTTAATTTAGCATTTGTTATTTTAGTCTAATGTAAAAAAAGGAGTAACATTTTATGAAAATTTTTGAATGATAAATTTACTAAATACCTAATTGATTTATTTAGAGACCATTATTATTTTTCTAATTTTTTATGCGAATAACATAGCTCTGTATTATTTTAGGTGACCATAGTACAACTACTACTGTGCAACCAAGTACATCTGGGACGCAGAAACCAACAACTTCTGTCGAGCCACAAAACAAACAGTCTGACGTTGACCACGTGACAATAATTCAAAAATCATCAACCAGCCCTAGTCTGCTCACAGAAGATACCGCTGTTTATAGTGATCAAAGTGTTTTTATTGATCCTGAACCAAGCACATCAGGAACTCAAACACATACAGCTCCTGATGAAACACCCAGTGACTTTTCTAGTGATGACTCTGTGGCTGACCCAACATACTCTGTGCCTGACCCTACACGCACTGAACCAAGTCCCAACCTATCTGCAGAAGATGAAGAACTGCCACAATCTCTACCTCAACAATCAGTACATAGCCGAAAAAGAAAACGAGAAAGTAAATTGAAGCGCAATCTTGGTCTTTCGTATGTGACGGCTTCTGGGAAAAATGTAGAAGAACGCAAAATGCAGGAACTACCTAATTGTCGAAATAAATGCCGAGAAAAGATAAGTAATGAACAACGTGCTGTAATTCATAAGGAATTTTGGAATCTTGGGTCATATGATTTGAGAACAGCTTTCGTTTCATCTCTAATCACCATCCAGGAAAAACAAACAGAACGACATCGTGTCGAGGATCCTGAGCGGCAAAAATTTAGACAATGTACCAACAGGTATCATTTAGACATTAACAGTGAAAAAATATCCGTATGTCAAGGTTGCTTTTTAAAAACCTTGGCGATAACGGATAATTTTGTTAAACTGACAGGTTTAAAGAAACGCAGCACTTCCAGTGGAATAATTCAACCAGATAAACGTGGAAAGAAAACTCCATCTTATTGATTTAATTCGTATTGATTTAAACATAGTTGCTAGCAACATTCTCGCCGCTCACCAACAATGTTTAGCAACTGTTGCTCAACAAATGTTTCCCATGAATACGGGGCTTAATTCTATTAATTGCATTATTTTATCATTGCTCCACACTACTGCCATGTTTATAAACTGTTGCAAACTCGTCCACACACGTCAACAATTGTCGCTAAACTGATGTTTACGCTTGTCGGGCGAGAGCTTGTCAACATGATGCTGTCAACTCTGCAACACGCAGTGTTGCCAGCAACATGTTGACAGCAACTCCGCAACACGTTGATTCAACTTTGTTGCTCAACAAATGTTTCCCATGAATACGGGGCATAACTGTTTTGTTTTATTCACTTGGCAACCATCTATACTAATCATAAAAAGAGGAAAGATTTGTTTGTTTGTATTGAATAGGTTCCCAAACTACTGGCTCGATTTAAAAAAAACTCTTTCACTGTTGTGAAGCTACACTATCCCCGAGTGACATAGGCTACTTTTTACCCAACCGCGCAGAAGGAGGGTAATGTTTTTATTGAAAAACTACGCGTGCGAAGCTGCGGATTGGTCAGCTAGTTCTACGATAAACTTGTCCACACCGCCTCGGCGAACATATAAGGGAACGTTCCCACTACGCCGGACCGGCAGATCTGCCGCGCCGGTAAATCTGCCGGAAGGGCTAGTGGCTGTACAATTTATATGAAGCTATTCACATTATCCCGGGTCCGGCATTTTTGCCGAGCCCGGCATTTTTACCGAGCGTTTTGTCACTACGAATTGCCGGTAGAACGACCGGGCCCGGAGTAATGTGAAAAAGTTTGTGCCGGTATCTGTCCCCCGCTCGCCCCGCTCGTGCTCCCCTCGCCCCGCCCGTGTTCCACTCACGTCATTCGGCTCGCATTTTCTGGTAAAAGTAGACGTTTAGCATGGATATTCAAGCAGAAACTTTAATTACGCTTGTCCAAGAGAGACCTGTTCTGTGGGATAAGACCGAAGACGTCTATAAAGACAAAAACTTAAAGTTAGCAGCATGGCGTGAAGTATGTTTAATACTGAAACCAAACTTCGATGAACTGGATGAAAAAGAAAGAAAACAGTACGGTGAGTTTTTAATGTTTTATTGATAAAATGTAAATGCATTGATAAATTTTATTTTATAGCTGCTGCCTGCCACGGAACGGAACCAATATCCGAAACAAAATAATTAGTAAATGATGTCCGTATAGCGTTGGCATTAGGGCCACCTCGACTTTACATATTCCGATTCATGGGTGTCGTTTCTTGTTCTTGTCTATGTTCTATATTTTGGTAACTTTCAAAATTTATACCATCTTTTTCTCTTACAAAATTATGTAAGACTGTACAAGCTTTAATTACTTGAATTGCTGTGTCTACGTTCAGATCTATAGCTCGATGGATTATTCGCCACTTATTTGCCAGAATACCAAAAGCGCACTCAACATACCTTCTTGCTCGACTTAGTCTATAGTTAAAAATCTTTTTATCAGTATTCAAATGTGTACCTCCATATGGACGTAGAAGATTAGGTGTTAAAGCAAAGCCTTCATCGCCAATAAGTATAAACGGTAATTCTTCGTGCAAGTTTTCATGAAGCGGTCTAGGCTTTGGTACATTTAAAGTACCATCATTGATCTTTTGCCAAAATGTACTATCCTTTAATATAGTAGAATCGCATTCCTTGCCATATGAGCCCACACTAATAAAAATAAATCGGTACTCTGAATCGACAACTGCCATTAATACAAAAGAATAATACTCCTTGTAATTAAAGAACATAGAACCACTCTTGGCTGGTTTCAAAATTCTGATATGTTTGCCATCTACTGCTCCAAGACAGTGAGGAAAGTTGGCTTTTCTTTCGAATCCTGAAGCGATGTCCTCCCATTCTCTCTCAGTATCAGGCAGCTTAAGGAAATCTGTCTTTAGGTTTTCCCAAATGACGTGGGTCATTTCTTTTATTAGTTTACTTATTGTCGAAACGCCTACTCTGTATGAGTAATGTATTTCTTTGAATGAACATCCTGAAGCTAAATATCTGAAAAAAAAAGTATTTTTTGTTAATACATTATTACTTTATACGTCACCAAGAAACAAATTGTATTGTTTTATGATATTTTTTTATTGATTTCAGGAAAACAGGTTTCAACTAAATGGAATAATATACGAGATTCGTGGCTTAAGACAGTAAAGAAACAAAAAGATGAGTCTAAATCTGGATCTTCGGCCAAAAAGACACGAAATTATTTATATCACGAGCAATTAATGTTTTTGAAAAAAGTCTCCGAACCTCGACCACCACATGAGTCAGTTTCAAAAAAAGCAAGAACCGAGACTGAATTAGGCATGGAATCAGATTTTCGTTCACCTTTAATTAAAGATAAAAGAAAAATTGATAATAAAGAGGTAAATGACAGGATGGTAAAGTTTTTGGACTCCAGAATAAACCCAGAAAAGGAAAACCATCATCTGTCTTTCTTCAAAGGCATTATACCAATCTTGAACACTTTAACTATCGAAGAGACTTTAGAATTTCAAGCTAGCGTCATGACAATGTTGCAAAAAATTAAAAGTAGGAATAATGAGAGACCAAATTACGGACATTGGCGTGATTCATATAATCAGATGACCGGACCAGATCAGTATTCTGGATCTTTTCTGGATCAACAGGCAACAACATCTATGTATACCATCAACTTCATCTCAGTCATCGAATCCGATTCCAGCTTCGCCATCAGCATCTAGTAATCATTCCATACATTCCCAAGACTCAGATTACTTAGATTTTGAAGGGTTTTAAGTTTGAGTACAAATAAATACATAAATAAGTTATTTGCATTTTTAATTCATAATGATTATCAAATACATACACCCTCCCACACACACACATTATATATATTCACATTCATCAAACAAACATACATAGCAAACATTCATTCATTCATTCAGTCTTAAGTAGGTACCTACGTCAAAACTATTATTACGCAATCTAGTGCATAAAATAATCTTACCTTAGACATATGGCTAATCTTTGTTCTGGGCAAATACATTCTCTGAAACTTGTATCTCGTACTCTTATGTCTAGTCGTCCCAGTAAATCGTCAAAAGTGGTTGCTGTCATTCGAAAATAATTGAAGAACTTTGATTCGTCTCTTCTAAGTTCACCCATTAATGTTTCAAATGTTCCAAGTGAAAATCTTTCCCGTAAAATAGGGTGTACCCAATGTTTTCTTTTATTTTGCCTTCTATTAAGATACCACCACAACACAACAATTTCGTCGTCCATTGTGCGCGCAGGTCCAAATTCAACTGAGGTTTTGACTGTCTGAATTTCTTCCGGGATCCGATCTAATGTGAACACTCTGTCCGGTGTCCGGTTTCCGGCAGGTCTGCCGGTCCGGCGTAGTGGGAACGCTGCCTAACTCCCACAAATATACTGTCCATTTAACGGGTGCCTGGAAGAGATCACTTTTAGCGATGTTAATAAGATACAAAGTACTGTATAACATTTCTGGCTGGTAGTTGGTGCGGTGATGGGTAGCCTTATCGCTAAAAGTGATCTCTTCCAGGCACCCGTTGGATGGACAGTATATTTGTGGGAGTTATATGTTCGCTGAGGCGGTGTGGACAAGTTTATCGTAGAACTAGCTGACCAATCCGCAGCTTCGCACGCGTAGTTTTTCAATAAAAACATTACCCTCCTTCTACCTATAATTTAAAAGTATATTTTCTTATAATTATTTATTTTTAATGGTGCTCAATAAAGACATTAACTATCTACTCCCATGTTTCATTATGACCATAGTCCGGAGGTAGGTACAGTTATGCCATCATACAGGTCCATCTTAGTTAGGATACCTATATTTTCCTTCCTGAATTTTATTATACCTAGTACTTAAACTATAGTTATTCTTGTTTGTGAAATATTGAAGTTTGTTGCCGAAGAAATATTATATTAAGTTTAAGACCACCAAACCCAGACCTGGAACAAATATTATCAGACCATGGTATTGAAAAAGGTAATATTAAGAGTGACGCTGCTGACTGCAACTGCCGACTGCAAGTGCAGCTGTCGCGTTGCTCGGATTTTCTGTCATATAAATACATAAAAACATTCAAAGTTTGTCCGGAAGAGCCCGCGTTTAGCGATAAGACCGCCCATTTGACTGTTATTTATTGTGTACTAGCTTCCGCCAGAGGCTTCGCATACATTTTTTGGCATTAAAAAGTAGCCTATATTTGAATCCAGGTCATAATCTATCAACACACCAAATTTCATCTAAATCGGTTCAGCCATTACGACGTGATTGAGTAACAAATAACCAACATCCAAACTTTCACATTTATAATATTAGTGTGATTTCCTTTTTACTTTATTTTTATTTGGCGTGCAATAAAAATTTGTTGCCTGGAAGAGATCGCTTTCAGCGATAAGGCCGCCCATTGTATTGCCTTCTTTATTTTAGCCTAGTACTTATTTTTGTATTATTTCTGTTTGTGATTTTTGAATTGAATAAAGAGTGATCTATCTATCTATCTAAAGAGTTTTATGATACTAGAGATGTTTACATACAAATCAGAAGTGCCGTTGCGGTCGACTGCGACTGCGTGAAGCGGCACTTGCAGTCGGCAGCGTTGCTCGGAATAGTACCTTATGGCAGGTATTGAACTAGCTAATCCCACCTCCCCATAACTTAGATCAACCGTTGAACTTAACCCAATAAAACCGGGAATTAACACGCGTAGTAAACTCCAACTTTGGCAGTTAAAATTGCGAACTGTCATAATTCTCCCTGACAAATGACTTTTGATGTTTATGTTTTGGTGGAAGTTGGTTAGTTATGGAGTCAGCCTTAACACTACTAAGGGCTTAGAGACTTTAAATAAGATTTTCAGCTTTTAAAGTATACAAACCCTAGGTACAGGGTTTTCTCTAGGGCAGGGATTCCCAAAGTAGTCGATATCGACCCCTTGGGGTCGAAATCGGTTTACCAGGGTTATAATGATTTTTTTTTTCAAAAAATAATTATCTACTTAAATAGGTTTACGTAATTTGTATTAATAATTATTAATTACATTTGATATTTACTGAATTTTATGTCTATTTATTTTGTTATTTTTTGATGAGAAAATGATGTCAAGTTTACTCACTTACATCTTACGTATCCTAGTCATGGAAACATAGATTATATCGTCTAGTTCCAGAATAATAACATAATGAGAAAAATACAACAAGTTTTCAGTCATCATTTTTGGTATTACGGAACACGGTCAAAACCTAATCAAATTTAGAATTGTTTTATTGCTATCACTGTTGCTCTGCGTGGCCAAACTTCGTCACTAAACAGGGATAGCGATATTCAGGCCGAAGTTTTTGACGCGGCCGAATTGAAGTTGCGCTCGGGGTTCGCTGGCTTCTTAACCATCCGCAAAGTTTTTAAATTGATATGTAGTTTGTATCAAGAAGAAAAAAACTAGAGATAATATTATTAAAGTAATTTGGCTATAAGGATCTGAGTATATGAGATATCAGTTCATTTTGGAAAAATGTTTTCTTCCCAAAATTTGGGAATCTAGGGCTCTAGGGAAACCTATAAAAAATGCTAGGTGGACCGATGTGTGACAAATGGACAAAGTAGACCAAAAAGGAGATGGAAGGTCGTTTTTATTAGTATATTCTTAAGTGTAACCCTAGATAGTAATCTTCAACGGCGTCCTCACATTGTTAAGTTGTCGAAGACTTAATTCTGCGGCATACGCAGTCAAAAAATCCGTCTTTTTCGGACGTAGACACAGCTAGACTAGTTTACTTCAGCTACTTCCACAGCATTAATTCATACGGTATACTGCTGTGAGGGAGTGGTGCAGATATAAACACCGTTTTTGTGCTGGAGAAGAGGGCTGTTCGTGCAATTTATAATATAGGCCCCAGAGAATCATTACGCAATAAGTTTAATAAAATAAATTTATGACATGCCCTTGTCAATACATCTATGAAAATCTTATGATTTTAATGTATGTTCATCAATTCAAAACGCCTTTAAAACGTATTAGGCACACAACTCTCATGTTCCAGTCACACCAACTATGCCCAAAACTCTGTGTCTGTCGCACGCTAGATAGCTAACAAGGGATTTTTCGTCAATAGACATCTTCGACATCTTCTGCATACCATCTTTTAAGAAAAAAATAATCTCTGTTCTTAATCATACATAGCGCGTTCCATACCATATTCAGAAACTCACACAAAACACACTCCACTCCCTCCGTCACCCCCTCAAGTACACACATTTACACAGCATCGTTCCCACCCTTACGTTCTCCAAAGTTCCTTAAATAATTAAATAATAAATAAATTGTGTTATTAATAACTCTCTAGGTGACTATTTCTTATAAGCTATTTCTATAAAATGATAATCTGTTAATGGTATTAAGCATTAGCTATAATAGTATGTTTACATTGATGTCAAGTGCTGTTGATTCTGTAATGAATAAAATATAAAAAATTGCTTTTGAGGTGATATCCAACTCTGGTGTCTCTGTAGTTGACCGCATATTAAATGCACTAGTTAAATTCATATTTTATTTGATTTAAGATGCCCGACTTGCACAACGGTCCCTAAATGTATTTAGTGGATAAATATCATTTAGAGAGTGTCAATTCATACAAATACGTCTAATTTAGACATGTTTAGTGGCTAACTACTTTAAGGGATTGTTGTGCAAGCGCTTAGATTTTATAACCAATTATTAGCGACCAATTATTGACGACCTCCGTGGTGCAGTGGGCGAATAGCCGGCTGAGACGCAGGAGGTAGCGGGTTCGATTCCCGCTGCGGAACAAATGTTTGCATAATCTACAGATATTTGGTACGGGTCTGGTTGTTTCTCTACATATTATAAGTATGTATTTAAAAAAAATGTATATAAGTATTCTATCAGTGATCTGGTTCCCATAGTACAAGCTCTGCTTAGTTTGAGGCTAGATAGCGCTGTGTGAAATGTCCATTAATATTTATTTATTTATTAGTATCTGCCTGACTGTTCATAGACGACGTCACGTTCATCTAAACTCAAGCAAAGTATCGCCAAAGTAAATCAGTTCCCGAAACTAAAAGAAAGAAACCTATAGAAGCAGCAAAAAGTTAAAAAGTTCGTAAAGGTTTATGCGTCTCAATCGAATGAACACGATGATATTGATAGCCTAACAATGGAACGAGCCATGATGGCGACGTTCCCGCGCTTTCTTATGTCAGTGTCATTTCGATGGCGGGAGAAAAACGTTAGATTTTATGAGGTATTCCACTGACGTCGGGGCAAAATATATGGAAACACTAGCTTCCGCTAGCGGCTACTCACGCGTTGTTTGTTAACAAAAAGTAGCCTGTGTTTGAGTCCAGGTCATAATCTATCAACACACAAAATTTAATCGAAATCGGTTTAGCCATTACGACGTGATTAAGTAACAAACCCACAACTAAATTTTGTAATTTTTATTTTATACCTAGGGTCATAAATTCTGTCACATGTTTAATATAAAATAATTGAAACAAGTTTATTCATTATGTAACCATTTATATACCAAAATGAACTTAACAAAACATAGATTCTTATGACACTAAAGTTTATTCAAAATGACCTCTGTGATTTTGAATACAGGCCTTCAATCTGTCAACATGCCAGTCGTCTGTCGCAGCACGAACGAGGTCCATGTCAATATCGGCGGCTGCCTTAATCAAGGATGTCTTGAGTGACTCCAAATTGGGATGAGGCTTTGAGCACGCCTTTTCCTCCAAGTGTTGCCATATCTTGTAATCTAACGGATTTAAATCTGGACTGGAGGAGGGCCAGTCTTCGTGCCGGATGAAGTCGATTTCACGCGCCGCCAGCCAGTCTTGTGTGCTCTTCGCTCTATGAGCTGGCGCCGAATCTTGTTGGAATACCCAGTGCCTGTTATTGAACATGGTATGAGAAACAGGTTCCACAAGGTTCGTCATGACTGTATTTTGATACACAACTACATTCGTTTTTACACCTTTCTCACAAAAATGTACCTCTGTTAAGCCCCAATATGAAACTCCCAACCATACCATGAGCGAGGATGGAAAATGACCTCGTTGGACACGCGGAATACGGTTGCTCGCTTCTTCACTACTGTGTGCGTACACCTTATCATTTTGTTTGTTGTAGCTCTCTTCTACGGTAAAAATTTTTTCATCCGAAAAATAATTTCCCGATATTTTTTCCCCGCGTACCGCTTCAACAAAGCGCGGCATCTCTTCAGTCTCAGGTCCATTAGACGAGCATTCAAACGATGTCCTGTTTTTCTTCGATATGCCCGAAGCCCTAAGTCTTCATTGAACACCCTTTTCGCCGTGGTTCTGCTTAACCCCATCTGAAGGGCCAACAGTTTCTGCTTACGTTTGGGATTTCTTTGAATTCGCGCCTTCACAGCTTTTATCACTGCTGGAGTACTAACAGACCGAGGGCGACCACTTCTTGACCTGTCATCTACACTAGAGTCTTCATTGTATCGTTTGATGGTGCGATAAACGAATCTTTTGGTTATATTCAAATTTTTCAGTATGTCAAAAATTTTAATTGGCGCGTAACCGCAACGATGCAACGCAATAACTGCAACACGGTCTTCTTTAAGCGTCCACTCCATATTTAAAAATGAGTAAAATTCTAAAAAGTATACATTTTTATTTTCATGAACAATTCGAAATTCGAATTCTATAAAATTTTTTTGGGGCCAGCATTCTAAAAGAAAAGTTTTTACTGTGTGACAATACTTATGACCTGACTAGGTATATAGATAGGACCAAAATTATCATGATAACCACAATGATAACTAATTTGTAAATAATTACGACAGGACAACGGAACTTCTTAATTGATCGTGCGAAGCGAGATCTCTAAATCAACTCAAAATCATGTTTGTTTGTCCGAGGATAACTTTCGAAGCGTATATCCGATCATCGTGTAATTTGGTATATAGTGTGGACATAATTTTGGTGTGACTAAATAAGCTACAAAGATTGGGGGGGGGGGGGGGGGGGTTGTTAAGATATTGGGGTTCAATTGGGATAAAAAAACAAAATGGGACTATTCGACTAATTATCAACTACTATGACTATCAAAATAGTGCCACAAAATAAATAACTACCTAGATATTTACATCGTGGCACTATTTTGATAATCAAAGAATACAAATGATATTTTTTTTGTTTTAATCGGAGACTCGCGAGATCTTAGTTCGGGGCGAACCTCTAGTTAAATTAAAAAAACTGTGAGATCATTCATTCATACAATATCTGCAAATAAGTGTAAACAAATGTACACCAAATCCCATGTTATTGGTTCGCCTATGAGTCGGTAGTACACTCAGACAAGTTGTCTTACTTACAATCATTAATAATATAAATATGGAATTTATATAATAATAATGCTGGACATTTCACACAGCGCTATCTAGCTCCATACTAAGCAAAGTGAACCTGATATCTTTACATAGGTAATAAGGCATCTTTACATAAAATGAAGTCGCTTCCGCTGTCTGTTCGCTTAGATCTTTTAACACGATAAGTGCGAAACAGGGCTTGAAACACCCTGTCCGTGTCTCGTCTTTATAGCGGTAAGAAAAAATTTAAACATCTCTGTCGTGCGGGAGGCCTAAATTTCATCTGGTTCAGTGTAGGAAAGAGATAACTATATATCTGAGACGTGCTATTGATTCCTAGTTCTGTGGTATACCAACCTCAATGCCGGGTTTCTTAGACCTCGTGCCGCATACAAAAAAACCGTACCTACGATTTGTTTTATTTGGCGCCAAAAAATGATTTTGTTCTCCTACGGGCGGTGGGGTTAAATATGCCTCGTGCCGCCACAATCTCTGGTTTTGGACGAGGTTTAAAAACGACCCGTAACGCAGTAATGGAAAGTACAGATAAATCTGTGCCGCTGGGAACTTGTTAAACTACTCAACGAATTTTAATGCAGTTTTCAGGCATAGATAAAGTGATTCAAGAGGAAGATTTATATGTTTAATACATACATAGTAACTGCGAAAGTAACTGTTTGTTTGTTACATTTTCATAACTAAACGGCTGAACGGATCGTAATGAAATTTGGCAAGGAGAAGGACATAGGCTACTTTTTACCCGAGTGCGTAAAAGGAGGGTAATGTTTTTATTGAAATACCACGTATGCGAAGCCGCGGGCGAGTCAGCTAGTAATACATAAATACTATTTTTTAATCACGATTTTCTCTGTTTTACGACCAAATGTCCGTCGGTAACACCGTTGACGTAGATCCCACACCACTGCGCCCGTCAATTCGGGTCATCAGGGTGAGCGGATTCCGCTCACCCTGATGAAGGTTCACGAATTGGACTGCATCATTGCCGGTCGTTATACCGGATAAATGTGGCTGGAAGCTGTTAGGTACAGGCCACACAAGATCGGTCGCTCTCGAAGTCTATGGGGGAGGCAAGGTTTTGTGTTGCGTGTTCCAACTGGACATCTTTCGACCTTTTCATTGAGAGTTTTGACCGAAATGTGTGTTGTCGTTTTTGCGGGCGACGTTAGCAAATAAGTTTAAGTTTTAAGTACTTTAATACGTATGTAAGTCACTAAGGTATATATTTATATGGATCGTAGAATTAAGTTTAACATGTCGTACTTTTCTATTGTTGCCTGAAATTAAGATTAAGAGATTTTGAACGAGCGAAGCAAGATCTCTAAATCAACTTGAGCAAATCGGCGTTGTATGTATGTATGTATGTCTGTTTGTCCGAGGATAACTTTCGAAGCGTTTATCCGATCATCGTGAAGTTTGGTATATAGGTAGGTAGTGTTGGCACAATTTTGGTGTGACTAAATGAGCTAAAAATGTGGGGAGGTTGTTGAGATATTGGGGTTCAAGAGGGGTAAAAAAACAAAATGGGACTATGCGGGCAAAAGCACGTCTAATAAAAGGTCTTTGTAAGTACATTTCGACCCCGTTTTTATTTTTAGTTTAAACCATGTAGTTATTAAGTTATTAGCCATAATAAAAACGGAACTTTGACAAAATTCACAGGGTACATGCGTGATCCGAACACAGTGCTGTAATTTTGTATGCGTGTAGCTTACGTGATACAAATAAAGGCAAAAGTCTGAAATCCAGAATAACTGCAATTTGCACCCCAAAAAAGAGTAACCACCTGTAATTTTAATGTAACTATAGGTCAAGTTATTTTGTTATTTATTTCGTGGCACTATTTTGATAGTTGAAGATTACAAATATTTTTTTTTGTTTTAATCCAAGACTCGCGAGTCACTACATTATATTCACCGCTGTCCAAATACCGAAACAAATATGTCACTCGAGCATTGTCCTCCAACACAAAAAGGGGGATAAAACAAATATAGACAACTATAGACCAATAAGTCTGATCTCGAAACCACATTAGTGGCGTTTTAGACCTACACCAACCATCTGAGCAAGCAGGTTTTCATCCCGGCTTCTCCACAACAGATCATCTAAACACACTAAACCAGATTATTGAAAAGTACGAATAATGCGAATAAGACCCAGGTGTGTCTGTTCTCCGCAAAACGAAGTCAATTTAATCTGACTCCTACTTTCCGAAATGTATCCGTGCCGATATCTGACCACCTCGAGCTTCTTGGTATCACATTAACTCCGAATCTCAATTTCGGCTCCTGTATTGAGTCGAAAGCCCAGTTGGCAGCTCAAAAGCTTGGTATACTCGCCAAGGTGAGACATTACCTTACACCGGGACAGTTGCTCAACTTGTACCAAGCACAAGTCCGATCGTGTTTGGAGTACTGTTCTCACCTCTGGGATCAGCGAAGTACCAAATTGAAGCTCTGGAATCAATTGAGAGAAGAGCCAAGAAGCTCATAGGCAACGATGAGCTACTTGATGCAAGGCTTCTCAGCCTGGAGCATCGACGAAAGGTTGCTAGCCTCTCGGTTTTTTATCGAGTATATTTCGGGGAGTGTGCGGCGGAACTTTTCAACCTGATCCCACCATCTCCATTCTATCAACGGACAACCAGACGCTCTGCGATGCGCCACCTCTATATGGTAGAAGTACCTCCCTTTCGCACAAAGCTGTTCTCTTCGACCTTTATTATGCGCACCGCCAGAGAGTGGAACGCCTTGCCAGAGTCTGTGTTTCCTGATAGCTACAATCTGGATATCTTTAAGTCGCGAGTGAATAGGTTTCTTCAAGGCAAGTATGTACCATCGTAGACTGCATCATCGCTTACCATCAGGCGAGATCGTGGTCAAACACAAGCCTATAATGAATAAAAAAAAAAAAAAGTACACAGAATTTCATAAACCACTCTACATAGTCTTTGTGGACTACACAAAGTTTTCATCCGTGAGTGGGACGGAGAAAGAATACAATTCTCCCCTCCGCCGCCGGGTAGCGTGTCGTAAGAGCCGACTAACCCGGTCACCTGCTGGTGGTAGGGCTCTGAAAGAAGTCCGTCTGGCTAGCTACCACCCTCCTACTAGAATCTACCGTCAAACGCGGAAACTTCTAGCGTACGCGTGTTCCGGTATCAGTGTAGGAGAGCCAGTGTCCCCCACAGGTAGAGAGTACTCCTGTCATTACTGGGGACCGTTGGCTTGTCTTAGCAAGGGCCTTTTTTGGGCCGGGATGGTGGGTTGGCGTGATGTCCAGGGAGACCCGATGAAACGGCTGCCCGCTGGCCGCCCGTGGGTCAGTAGGGGACCCGAACCCAGGGATAACTTTTCAAACTCCGCCCTGGGAGGCTGTCTCGCCAATCCGCGAAAAAAGCTTGCGAGTGACTGTCGTGCCGGAGTAGGAGACCGGAGTGGAACCCGGCAGCTGCTCTCAGGTTGGATGGGGGCCCTTCCGTACATCACGCCAGCCATCCACATCTGGAACAACTGAGCCCTTGTATAAGCCATGTTTGCCCTTATTTCTGGCTGAAGTACTCTTTACTACTTTCCCTTTTTAGTTTGTTTCTCATGGCCAGTCAAAATAAAAGTAAAAGTTTACCAGCGGCTTCAAAATCCACTCTCAGAGTTGACCTCTGCAAAATCCGCGGATTACACTCGAACTTAAATGCTGTTCATCATCATCTTGAGACAGCCAAGCCTGCCCTGCTCTTTTTGACGGAGACTCAAATCTCCTGCCCGGCTGATACATCTTATCTCCTCTACCCTGGCTATATACTAGAAGAGCATTTTCTCCGGAAAGCTGGGGTATGTATGTACGTTCGGGAGGATGTTTGTTGTCGCCGTCTCAACGGCCTTGAAGCTACAGATCTGTCGTGTCTTTGGGCCCGCGTCGATTACGGGGGTCGAACCCGTATTTACGCTTGCCTTTATAGATCACATAGTGGTGATTCAGACGCAACTCGACTATTTGAGCACATCGCTGAAGGGATAGAGTGTGCACTCGGGCAGTACTCCAATGCAGAGTTGATCGTTCTCGGGGACTTTAACGCTCACCACGTTGAGTGGCTGGGTTCCCGATACACTGATCATACTGGGAGAACTGCCCATGATTTTGCAATCTCTCATGGCCTTACCCAAATGGTCTCCTGTCCAACTAGGATTCCAGATGTTGATAACCATGTACCATCCTTGCTTGATCTTGTGCTGACTTCACATCCGGATAAATACCAGGTCTCTGTGGAGGCTCCTCTGGGATCCTCTGATCATTGCCTGGTAACCACGTCAGTGCCGACCGTTCGTCCTAGTTTATCTAGTAAACCCGGGAAGCGAAGGGTTTGGCATTTCGGAACAGCCGACTGGGATGGATTACGCGAAATCTACGCATCCTACCAGTGGAGGAAGCTATGTTTCTCAACGGACGATCCAAACACTTGCGCTGACTCCGTCGCTGATGTCATACTTCAGGGTATGGAATGTTTCATCCCCAACTCTGTAGTGCGTGTTGGTGGCCGGAGTCAACCCTGGTTCAACCGGGCTTGTGCCGTTACAGTCAGCAGCAAATTGGCTGCCTTTAAGAACTGGACTGTAGCGCGTGAGTGCCAGGATCCCGAAGTTTCCCGTTTGAGGAAAAAATTCAATGCTGCCTCCAGACAGAGCAAAAAGGTCATGGCTATAGCGAGGAAGCAGCACTTCAGCAGAATTGGCGACCAGTCAATGGGGTATCCTTCTGGAAGTAGAGCCTTCTAGTCTCTTGCCAAAGCTGCTGAGGGTAACTTCTGCCAGTCCCGCTTACCATCTTTACTCAAGTCGGACGGATCTCTGGCCCATAGTGCAAAAGAGAAAGCCGATCTCCTTGGATCTCTTTTTGCCTCCAATTCGACCCTCCTCGACGGAAATGCTGCAGCACCGGTTATACCTCGGTGTCCGAGTTCCATGCCAGAGGTACGTTTTCATCAGAAAGCGATACGGAAGGAACTCCTTTCCCTTGATGTGAGAAAGTCGAGTGGGCCGGATGGCATTCTAGCCATTGTGCTCAAAAAGTGTGCTCCTGAGTTGTGTTTTGTCTTTACGTCCCTCTTTGAATTGTCTTATACCACTGGTATCGTGCCGTCTTCTTGGAAAGTGACCCATGTCCACCCAATCCCTAAAAAAGGGGATCGAACCAATCCGTCTAACTATCGGCCTATAGCAATTACTTCCCTACTCTGTAAAGTGATGGAGCGAGTAATTAATACTCAGCTTCTTAGGTATCTTGAGGAACACCAGCTGATCAGTGACCGCCAATACGGCTTTCGTCATGGGCGATCAGCTGGTGATCTTCTAGTTTACCTCACTCACCGCTGGGCGGAAGCCGTCGAGAGTAGGGGGGAAGCTCTAGCTGTTAGTCTAGACATCGCGAAGGCGTTTGATCGGGTGTGGCACAAGGCGCTTCTCTCGAAGCTTCCCTCATACGGCCTCCCCGGGGGACTTTGCAGTTGGGTCGCCAGTTTCTTATCCGGGCGGAGCATAAGAGCCGTTGTAGATGGTTCTTGCTCGGACTCAATGCCCATTAACTCTGGTGTACCCCAAGGGTCAGTGCTATCGCCCACACTGTTTATTCTTCACATCAATGATATGCTGCACATAAGCGGCCTTCATTGTTATGCGGATGACAGTACGGGTGATACTTTCTACACTGGTCGCCCTAATGTCTCTCGGTCGGAAGTGGAAGACAACAGACAAAGACTTGTGTCTGAGGTTGAAGGCTCTTTGGAGCGTGTGTCAGATTGGGGTAACCTTAATCTGGTCACCTTTAACCCAACCAAGACGCAAGTCTGTGCGTTCACCACAAAGAAGGCCCCTTTCACAATAGCTCCACGGTTCCAGGGCATTCCTCTCCCCGTCTCGGCGAGTATAGGGATTCTGGGAGTCGAAATTTCTAATGAGGTCCAGTATGGGAGTCACTTAGAAGCAAAAGCTGTGCTCAGCTCCAAAAAACTTGGAGTCCTTAACCGTGCCAAACAGTATTTTACGGCACAACAACGGCTATTGCTGTACAAAGCGCAAGTTCGGCCGCACGTGGAATACTGTTCCCATTTTTGGCACGGAGCTCCAAAGTACCAATTGCTTCGTTTTGACTCCCTTCAGAGAAGAGCCATTAGAATAATCGGTGATCCCAAACTCACCGACAGGCTGGAACCGCTGAGTCAACGCCGTGACATCGGATCGCTCAGTGTATTCTACCGCCTGTATAATGGGGAATGTTCTGAGGAGCTATTTGATCTCATCCCGTCGTCGAGATTTTACCACCGCACTTCTCGACAACGTAATAAAGCTCATCCACATATAATCGACAATTGGGTATCGCGCACCACACGCTTCACGCGATCTTTTCTACCCCATACTTGCAAGATGTGGAATGAGCTACCATCTGAGGTTTTCCCATTAGACTACGACATGGCACGCTTCAAGAGAAATGTAAAGAGGTTTCTTCAGTGTAGGGAACGCATCGACAATACCCCGGGTGTTGCCGGTGTCAATAGGCGACGGTGACCACTTACCATCAGGTGGGCCGTAAGCCTGTTTCCCCACAAATAACATAAAAAAAAAAAAAAAAAAAAAAAAACAAAGGCTTTTGATAGCCTTCAGCACTCAACAATATTCAAATCACTAACCAAGCAGCAAGTTCACAAAACATACATTTTAATCTTCTTAAAATCATTTACCGCCAAAGCACAGCCAATATAAAACTCTATTCTACTGGTCCAGCATTTCACATACAGAAAGGAGTCAAGCAGGGTGACCCACTCTCACCCATTCTGTTTACAAGCATCCTCATGGATTCTTGGTATTCAGAAGGTACATTATCTTGAGCTACAACGGGCATAAACATCGGTGGCAATTTGCGTTTTGCGGATGAAATTGTCCTTTTTGCCCAAACAGCACACGACTTACAAGAAATGCTCCAAGAACTGAGCGCGGCATTCCGGAGAACCGATCGGATGAGGAACACCACGCTTCGTTCAATAACTGGCATTGCCGATGTGGGAGACAATACCGCAAAGCTCAAGTGGGATTGGGCCGGGCACATAAGTCGAATGCTTCCGGAGAAATGGGCCAACATCGTAACACCTTGGGTACCGGAGGATGGACAGCGACGTCGGGGTCGGCTGCGAAAGCGTTGGCGCGACGACATCTGCGGATTCGAGAAGGAATGGTGAGAATCTGCCAAGGATCGTGGTAGGTGGAAGGAGTTGGGGGAGGTCTTTGCCCAGCTGTGAGAAAATGTAGTATTGCTAAAACAAAATTATATTCACCCTGATGAAGGTTCACGAATTGAACCGAAACATTGATGGTACCTACGTGATAAATCCTTTATTTATAATAATGATCTATTTTATATTATTGTTAATATAGTATTCTGTATTCTGTGGGGAGGTCTATGTTCAGCAATGGGACCGCGGCCCATGGTAAAACTACGCAGCTAACCTGCGTAGCCTCTGCGAGCGCATCATACGCAACAATGAAACTACCGCGTTCTCTTTTCCATTAAATTTACATCCTTGTTTAATATAAATTGTAGTATGTACCTATATTATGCTATTTTTGTTAGTCCTGTGCAAATTTTCTTTAGTTCCCTTTCCTGTGCACTACCTACACATCTTTATCTACAATACACAAAGGTTATCTGGAAGAGAATGCTCTTTAGCATTAGTTTCGCCTTTGTACTAGTTTTATAAGTGCAATAAAGTATTTTCAATCAATCAATCAATAAATTAATATAAAATAATAAATTGCCGTGGGGTGCCGGCAGTAGAATGTTACCTCTCCTCTCATGCCCGTGGATGCAGTATGAGCCTGCTAAGGGATACCTCCGGAAGATGGGCAGCAGCGTCTTTCCGTGTATCAACATCCCGTACTGCGCTCGCCAACCCGCCTGCCAAGCGTGGTGAGTATGGCAACTACCCATCATGGAGATCCATGGAGGCCTGTGTTCAGTAGTGGACGTTTTACGGCTGAAATGATGATGATGATGATGAATCAATAAATATAAATAAATAAAATTGCTGGACATTTCACACAGCGCTATCTAGCCCCAAACAAAGCAGAGCTTGTATTATGGAAACCAGATAACTGGTAGAACACTTAGGTATATACTTTTTTTTTGTAAATACATACTTATTAATACAGAAAAACAACTAGACCCGAAACAATATTTGTACCTGCTACCTCCTGCGCCTCAGCCGGCTCTTCGCCAACTGCGCCACAGAGATCGTTTCTTCCTTTACGTATTTTTCCGAACCTTTCGTTAAACTGAGGGTTAAACCTAATTCTGGACAGAGTGTACCAACAATAATTTATTTTCTCGTATGTTACTGGGGCCGGGTCTCGGGTTATCTTTCAGTCGGGAATTGAATGTAACCTCGGGGGAATCTTCACGATATTATAATCAAACGTACCTTCAAAGGTACCTTACGAATAAAGCGTTTTTTGACTTCACTTTTTCTCGTACTTGATTATTGACGTTAGAATACCTTTTTACCTGTATTTATAACCGGACTGCGCAGGAGCGCAATGTTAAAAACCATACCTTTTGTTGAGGCATTCCACGAATAGCAACGATTTTAGAGCAACAATTTTATAGAGCAACGATTTATTTTTGACTTGGTGCTCTTCGTTGAATACTAAAAATTATTTCAAATGTTTCCACGAAGGGCACCTACAATGTAGTAGCTTCTAGTGTCATTATTGCACAAAATAAAAAAGAATCTGTACCTACATAGGCGATCTTAATGCTAAATAGCATTCTCTTCCAGATGACCTGGAACATTTACAAGAAAATAAACATTAACATTTAAGAAAACAAAAAAATATTATTTGTACAAATCTTTCACTATCAAAATAGTGCCATGAAATAAATAGCCCGTTAACTTGACCTACGGTTTTATTTAATTTACAGGAACGGGAGATCATTAATTTGGTTTTTATTTTTTGTGGTAGAAATTGCAGTTATTCTGGATTTCATACTTTTCTCTATCACTTGTGTACCCTGTGAATTTTGTCAAAGTTCAGTATTTATAGTTAATAACTTAAAAACTACAAGGTTTAAACTAAAAATTGAAACGGGGTCGAAATGTGCTTACAAAGAACTTTTATTAAACGTGCCACTCGACCGGATAGTCCCATTTAGGTTTTTTTACCCTTCTTGAACCCCAATATCTCAACAAACCCCCACATTTTCAGCTCATTTAGTCACACCAAAATTGTGCCATCACTACCTACCTATATGCTAAATTTCACGATGATCGGATTAACGCTTCGAAAGTTATCCTCGGACAAACAAACATACATACATACAACGCCGATTTGCCCAAGTCGAGAGATCTCGCTTCGATCGATCAATTCGATCGGTAGGCATGCAACTTCACGACGGTGTTCGAGACTTTCGATCTTAGCCTCCGCCATATATTGCTCGCTTACAAGCCTGACCCTGAAGTAACATCCAGGTAAACATGATATAAGATATAAGTTATGGATATCACAACTCTACTATTGACAACGCCGGAATTCACAGATTCAACCCTAGGATTAGCCACGACCAGTCCGTTCCCAAAAAAAATTGAATAAAAATCTATTTATATATTTTATGTATCTTAATATTAATATTTATGTAATTTTATGATTATATTGTTGGAAGTGTTTCGAACTACCTACGGCAAACACTATAAATACGGACGACGCGAGGAGGAGGGCCTTCTTTTCACTGCGAACCACCGTGCTGAACGGACGTACCAAGTATCACCTTTCGATTTGTTTTGTATAGTTCTCATTTCTTTTGTGGCTAGTGTTCTTTTAGTTGTAATTATTTCTGTTTTTGATTACCTTATTTTTAGGTTAATAAAATTGTTTTTTTTTTTAATATAAACTGCTTCTGATTCCTAAAATCAGAAGTGGGATAAAGAAGTTTCTTTATCCCACTTCTGATTTTAAGACAAGTTTGTCTTAAAAAAAAGAATAAAATACTAAACGTGGTGTTTATTTTTTTATGTTAGTTGAGGGTAGTTAATTTTATTTCTTCTGATTGTCATTTAAGTGTTTATCTAATTAGCATGGTGCACCGCTTTTGTGTTTTCTTTACAGTGCAATCGTAGAGATGAAGAGGTTGAGCCGCCCCTGGTCTCGCCACCGGCGACCGTCTGGATCACGGAGGTCACGAGACCAGAGGTCCCGCAGTCAGCGCTTCCGTGACCGCTCGCGTGGTCGATCATCGCATCAGCGGCGCTCGCGTAGTCGATCGCCTTATCGACGCTCCAGCAGTCAGCGGCGTCGCAGTCACTCTCGTGAGCGTTCCCCGCACCGACACTCGCATGGTCATCGGTCGGACACTCGAGGGCGATGCGCCCATGAGCGTGATCACCACGACAAGCGCCACTGTTCTCGTGACCGAGCACACCACCACGTGCTGAGGAACGTCTACCGTCAGCGCTCGCCGTTTCCGTGCTCACGCGCGGGCCTCATCGCGTGCGCTGTCACCAGGCGCTCGTGCGCTCTCACCGCCTGTACCGCCGCGGCCTGCGCCTCGATCGCAGGCGTTCAGCTCGCCTGCCAGTAGCGTGTTGATGCCTCCGCCGTCGGCGCCTTCGGTGCCTCCACTGGATTTACTCATCGTGCCCTGCACGGGTCAGGCGCTGGAGCCTGAACTAGGAGCACGTCGCTTGGGAAGATAGTGTGCCAGCGGTGCAGTAAAATGGTAACAGATCGCATTGTGGATGCGATCTAATCCATCAACACGACAGCGGTAAGACCGAACCAATGTTTTTGTATTTCGAGTTATGATCCTAGCTTGCACAACATTTAGAATTAGTGTCGAAGTAGATAATGCATATGCATATAGTACAGGAACTCGGTGACGAGCTTGTCACTGGCTTGCAAGCAAATGTTATCCGCGGAATAACTGACCCACATCACATTATTCGAACATCCGCCACGAACCCATATCTTTGAAGTACCTGATGATAGTCCGGTTCTTTTCGATTTACGTAAAGTTAAACACGTCTAAGCCTGTAATATAACTCGAAGAATAAACACTATGCTAAGAACCTTATGCTAAGAATGAACACGATCTCATTAGTCACATCGAAAGCGTAGATTTTGAAGAGGGTGCATGTTTTTCTTGTGGTGTTCCAGGGCATAAATAGACACTGTAAATAGGTCAAAAAGCATTCTGGAGTGCATTGAGTTGCTACCAAAACAAACTTAAAAGTATTTTTTGTGCCAAGTCAAGCTTATCTTTGTTCGAACTGTAAACAACCTAGGCATAAAATACATGTTTTGCGAAAACGAGATCTGGCGCAATAAAATTGAAGTTGTCTTTTGTTTTTAAAATTTGTCTACCCGCAATGGTGTAAATATAGCCGACCGACGTGCAAAGTCGATGTTTTAACCTGTCAATGATCACTTCAATACATTTTTGTAAGGTTGTGGTGACTGACCGATTAATCGATAGTGGCTCGATCACTTTGCTGGAGTCGCTATCATTTTTGAAACATTTACGTTACACGTTAAAACCATAGTTTTGCATAGTAAAAAGTCTGGGAAGTCCAATAGGTCTAAAGTACTTCCTATTTTACCTTACCGGTTGAATTTGACTATTTGACTTAAAGGTCGATTTGTTTATTGTGTTTGAGGTTGATTTCATAATGTTTCCTTCTTTAGACTGAAATCGAATACTTGTATCTATCAGTCATGATCAGGTACGGCCGAGGCGTTAAAAGGTTAAGGCATTAGTTTGATTGTTGTCGCCGAACCTTAATACATAATCCAGTGTTCGTCTGTTATCGGCTAAGCCAGCTATTTTAGACGGTATCTGGCCACGTTAAGAAAGCCTGTCCTCCTCGAAGTTTCGAACTTAACTCTTTGGTTTTTGCCAAGACAACACCACAGACAAGCTGGACTTCTGCATGCGAGGACCGCGCCGAGCGAGCGTTCCAGGAGACCGCGTGGCGTGTGACGCACTCGCGGAGTGCGAGGATATGCGCGCCGAGCGGAACGAGCTCGCCGCAAGCTTGCGGGCGAAGTGCGAGGCGCGCACGGCCGACGCAGCCGACGACCAGCAGAGAGTCACCGGAGTGGCGTCGGCAGAGGCGCGCGTGTGCACTGCAGGCTGCTCGCACCGACCTCGAGGCGTGCTCGTGCGCGGGCGCGGCGAAGACGCGGGTGCGCGACGCTGAGCTGTGGGCCAAGGACGAGCTGGCGAGGAGAACGACGATCGTCCTCGAGCTGAAGAGCGAATAAAAAGCGGTGGAAGAGTACGTCGTCCCATGGCGTGGAGAGTGGACTCCCGAGTCCAGCTCCGCTTTCTTTGAGGGTATGCGATACCCGTGTGGCCCTTGAGGTATTTGTGTGGCCCTTGAGGTATCTGTGTGGCCCTTGAGGTATCTGTGTGGCCCTTGAGGTATATGTGTGGCCCTTGAGGTATCTGTGTGGCCCTTGAGGTAACTGTGTGGCCCTTGAGGCATTAGCACCAAGTCCATTGGAATGGTGTCTTGATGGCCATGGAAGCTGGTCGGCTTTGCAAACCGACCAGTCGCTGTGTAACGTGCGTACACAGGGTTCATTATTTGGCATGTTATGTTTTGATTTTCTTACATATTTTTGTAGCTGAATATTTTGTGCTTTATGCACTCTAGAAATATTATTTCGAGACTAAACAATGAACTTTGCTTTAGAAGTGTCAAAGTATTCAGCTATCGTGTTTTGGTGCTGTATTTACTAGTAACCTAACTAACCCCTACTAAATGCATCTAAAGATGATACCGCTGAGGTATTGACTATGCCTTTTTATAAAAACCATGTCTCTGTTAAATAGCAGCGAGCGATGATGATGACCCAGACGAGGACCAGTCCGGACCTAACACGCTCCACTTAGGTGATCGTTTGTCACCACACGATCAAGAACCAGGACCTTCACGAGGTTCAGATATGCCTGCACTGGATTAACCTGAGCAACATCCCTGTATCTATCAATCTGTCGGGACGCCAGAGCATCAGGAGAGGCCGTGTTGGAAGTGCTTCAAACTACCTACGGCAAACACTATAAATACGGACGACGCGAGGAGGGCCTTCTTTTCTCACCCCAAAACCGATTTCGCTATTTGGTGTGCCCATCCGCTGGGCCCCCTCTGCCAAATACTTGGGTGTCATCCTTGATAGACGTCTTTCCTTTAGGTTGCACATCACTAAGAGGTGCAACCAAGCTAAGTACACCTTAGGACGACTGTCCTCACTCCTAAGCAGAAAAAGTAAAATGACTCTTAGAAATAAGGTGACCTTTTACAAAGCCTGCATTCGCCCCATCATGACATACTCCTCAGTAGTATTCGCCCACTCCCGTCAAGTTGCTGCCATTCAATTAGTACAAAATCGTTTCTTGCGAAAAGCCACAGGCTCGCCTTGGTATTTTCGCAATAACGATCTGCATCGTGATTTGAAATTAGAGTCAATAGCTAAATTCATCAAGCTCGCTTCCAAGCGACATTATGAACTCGCCACTCATCATCCGAATCCTTTGGTACATACCATTCCGGACTATTCGATTGAACCGTCCGAGCACAGGAAAACCCTCCGTCGTCCGAGACACGTTCTCGGAGACCCGGATGACGAAATCACTTCCGCTAATGCGGGTGAGTCATCCACATTAGACAGAGCAAACACTCCACAAATACACCGACCTCGCCGGCGAGGTCGACGAGTCCCATTAGTCGCCGCCTACATGAGGTACAAGCACGTACCCGGGCGTTTCTCTCCTATCCCCGTCCCGGCAACAGCCCAAGCCGAGGTTCGTACCTAAGTGGTGCCCTTGCGCTAGTTGCCTCATCAAAAATAAAATTATAGGGCTGAGCGCCTTCTGCGCTCGCCAAAAGCTCGGTTAAGCTGCAACGGCCTCAGAGGCCAACAGCGAGATAAGTCCATTAGAAAAAAAAAAAAAAAAAAAAAAAAAAAAAAAGGGCCTTCCTTTTCACTGCGAACCACCGTGCTGAACGAACGTACCAAGTATCACCTTTCGATTTGTTTTGTATAGTTCTCATTTCTTTTGTGGCTAGTGTTCTTTTAGTTGTAATTATGTCTGTTTTTGATTACCTTATTTTTAGGTTAATAAAATAGTTTTTTTTTTTAATATAAACTGCTTCTGATTCCTAAAAATATTATATTATATAAATATGCATTTTATTTTATAATAACTATTTTTTTATAAATTGTAAAATATACTTGTTCTAGGGATTCTAATAATATCTTACGCCGCCGTCCTTATTTGTTCATATAGATCCTGTCCATCCAAAGGTTGCCTAGAAGAGATCGCTTCTAGCGATAAGGCCGCCCATTGTACCTATGATTTAAAAGTGTATTTACTTTTATATGTTTGCATTTAATGGTGTGCTATAAAGAAATTATCTATCTTTTTTTTTTTACTTTTAATCACTAGGGTTGGGATTACTCATCACCACAATGAAAACTCCTCTACATTAGATTTAACCCAGGGGTTATGTCAATTGTATGATTAGATTAAGTTTATTTAGACCTGTAATATATTCCATATCTATGCATTATCGTAACCCCTTCCTGCTAAAGAATATTGATATTTACCTGAATTTAAATATGGTGAAACTACTTCTTTGCTAAAAACCAACTTACGCAGAGATAATATTAACGTATTTTGTACAGAAACGCGAACGAAATAACGTTTTCAAACGTACAAATCCTCTGGGGTAAGCTTTATATGACGGAATCCCATCTGTACTCCATTAAATTCCGTATATCAATGCTGTAGAGTTTAAAATGCAATTTTAAAGCGGTAAAATACACTGCGGTTGTACCGCACATCTTCTCTTTGTGACAGCTCGACTGCTAGTGACACTTGACGGCCGCCATATTGGATTCCCGGCGGGCACATGACGCAATAGTTCTGGTAAGTTTGCTTGCTATAGTTCGTACTAGTTTTCTGTTTGTGATTTTAAAGGGTTCAATTATTGAATGAGATAATCGTGAGTAAGAGAGACTACGCACTGGAAAGCGCACCGTAGGACAGCCCCTACTAGAAAATAAGTGTTGGAACTCTTGTAGAAAGGCATTTACCCGCGCAGGCGCCCGCTGTTACGAATATGGTGGATTTGAAGCTTTATGCTTTGTAAAAGGGCTCTTAAAAAACAGGTTTTTTGAAGTAATCTTTACGCATGCTTGTCTTGGGGAGTAAGCTGGTGAATACGTTACGAAAAGTGCGAACGGAGGTTTAGAGGGAGATATAAGTTAGTGAAGATAGAAATAGAGAGAGTTACGTTTCGTATATTTTTTAACGTTAATGTGCGAGTGCGAGTTGCGTCTGTCCAGAATTAACATTGACTGATCGACCTACAGACGTGTGGACAATTTGGTAATTGAACAATTTTATAAATTACCCCTATACTAAGACTCCACTGTCTGTCTGTCTGTCTGTCCGTCTGTCACCAGGCTATATCTTATGAACCGTGATAGTTAGACAGTTTAAATTATTAATATTATGAAACCAGTGAGCTAAGTTGCTCATTATACACGAGGCTGTGGTTTGTAGTGTAGCCCGAGCCGTAGGCGAGGGCGTAAATCAACCGAGTGTCTAGTGAGCTAGTTGCTCACGGGTTTCATACGCACTTTTTCAACACACTTGCGAGGAAAAAACAAACATATATTGCTTAAATCGTTTAATTATTAAAACAATTGGTGAATGTACAATTTTCAAAACGATATTGGATTGTTTTTGATGGCAATTTCGCAGTTTGTGTTACATTGGTACTTACTTGCCACTTCTTTAGTATCTTCATTTACTTCTTGTGTAAATGTCGGCGACAAAGGTAAATCATACAAATTACTGGAATAAGAAGGCACCCAATAACTCATGCTACGAGATGTACATGCTTGTGGGTTACAGTATGTTTTTATATCAACACAATGTTTGAGCTTAACCATGCTTCTTAATATGGAATAGATGCTCAAACATTGTGTTGATATGAAAACGTACTGTAACCCACAACCATGTATGTACATCAGGTAGCATGAGTTATTTGGTGCCTTCACCTTCCAGTAATTTGTATGATTTACCCATGGAAGTATTATGTACTACGTAGACTTGTTTGATGGAAGCTCAAATGATTTTTTAAAAAACATAAAAATGATTAAAATTAATTTATTTATATATTTTAATGTCTAATACATTTGGCGACTTGATACAGAATGAATCTCTCTAGGTTAAAAGTACTGCAGTTGAATTTAAACATAAGCAAAATCTTATCTGGCTAGCCCGGCGACCATGCGTGGGCGCTTGTGTGAATAAGCTATAATATGATTAGTTGGCTGAAAATATGGAAGGGGCAGTTATGCCAGTATCTGTAACTCCTCCCTCCGTAAGTTCGAAATTATCCGAAGGATGAGGATCATTTCGGGTTTTCCCCATAATACAAATATTTTTAAATTTATGCTTAAATGCTAACAATAAAAGACAAATTACAATAATAAAGCAAAACACAAAATTTCCTATACTAACACTTTTATAATCTAGAGCACTATCACTAATAATTTCACTTCCACTTTTCTGTAGTATATAGTTCAGCGACTGAACGTCGGTGAGGTCGATTCCATTGAGATTGGCAGGTTTTCTCTGCATATCTGACGGATCGGTCGATATTTGAGGTAAGTTGATTACTGGAAGTTTCATGAAATTTACGTCATTTCCTTGAGTTTGGTGTCTTTTAAATGACAGTCCCTTTATCTTTACTAGACAATCATCATCCATGGTCAACAGGTATGTTCCAATGATAGATTCTTGTGTTATATCGTCTTTGCAATACTTGGTGAGTAAGGTTTCTGTTCTTACGTGGATGATCCAGCGATTGGGCTGTATAGAGTCAGCCTTTACATCGTCGATGGTAACTGGAATCGGGTGACAGCTCGAGATATTTGTGGAAAAGCTCATAAGTTCGGTAATGCAATCATCTTTGATTAGTAACGTGACATCGTTCTCATGGCATAGAAAACGGTATTCATCAATCTCGCGGCATGACTGGGAGAGCGGCATCGCTTTTAACCCTTTCACAAGGACATATGGGTATTTAGGTAGGATAATAGAGGTAAGGTTATTGGCTCTATCGTGGATAGGTAATGGAATCATTTTAAAATAGTTAAAAAGCTCATTCCTGATTAAAGGAATGTGCATAATGAATTTTATCTGATTTTGTTTTACATATGCTTTTATCTTTATACATTGCTCTATTTTTAAAATATTTTCAATACTAACTGGAAAAACTAATCTGTCTGTTTTCTCAATTTCCTGCAACAATGCCACTAACTCTTCAGTGTCTATAATTGATTGATGTAACAAATTAATTTTAGCAAAGGCAATAGCTGTCTCAATTTCATTCAGTCGAATGTAGAGTGTTTGAAAGTTATGTATAAACGCGTTATATATGTGAATAATCTTATTACTGATTTGGGATAAGTTTAATTTATTTAAGCTACGATTGATATCTTGGATACTGTCTTCAATCTGAATGAAATTGTATTTGGTAAAGTTGGCTATTTTTGTGAACGTACCCACCATTTCGGCAACGATAGTCATTTTACTATTTATGGCGTCTTGTTTTGTATTTATTTTATTAATTAATTTTTCATACATTACAGCGTCATCATTATCCAGATTTCCTGTGATCGCTTTGATAAATGAACCGAGAGGATTTATTAAACCACGTTTAGATCTTACAGTTGGAATCAGCTGTTTGTACTTAAATATAGTTATGTTAATAGTGTAATCCGTTTGTAACTCCACATCAGTAAAGTCTGTGTCAAAAGCTTTAATATCGAAACATTTTTGAATGTGCATTTTAAATCTTTCATAACTACCTAAATTGAATTCCAATTCCTTGTATAAAAGTTTTAAATCCAACACCTTTATAACAGTCCATGTACCATGACTGATGACAGCTTGACCTTCTTTGACGGGTAGCAGTCCCGGGTTCTTATTAATAGGGTGTAGTTGAAGGGCCTGGTTTTGGATCACTAGGACCGCCAGAAGAATTAACCTGTGGAGGACGTTTTATGTCTTTAATAGGAACTTTAGTATGTCGACTATGTGTTATAACGGGTACAACGTTTCTTTGTATGGCTCCGGTAACCTGAGCTTTCTGATATCGCGGTTTATCCTTACTACGTCTAGTGTTTACTCCTTTGATATATACTGTATCGCCTACATCTATATCGAATTCTTTCTCGCCACCACGTTTCTCTATTACAGCTTTCTTTTTGTCAATTATTTTATCTGTTAGGTACTCATACAAATGCTTAGTCCTTCTAACGTGTTCTTTAACCAATTGTTGAGTAAACTGTTTGTTAAAATCTACATAAAAAGCGCTATTAGACTCGGTATGACCGAAAACTACTTCAAATGGGGTAAGACCTGTAGTAGAATGAATTGTGTGGTTATATGACATAACAGCGTAACTCATAACAGATGCAGCGTCAGTTATTTTTTGTTCGTATTTAGCTATCCGATATATTTCTATGATGGTTGAGTGAAATCGTTCAACTATTCCCATAGAGTTGGGATTATGAGGGGTACCAATGTGAAGGTCGATTTTATAAAATGATAACATTTCCTTCATTAATGTATTATTAAATTCTGTGCCTGGATCTGAACTGATTCTACTAGGTGTTCCATACAAAGAGAAATACTTAATTAAGGCTCTAACTGCTTCGGGCGTGGATTTCGTGTTAATCTCGAATGCTTGGCCTAACTTGCTGAAAGCATCGACTATTGTTAGGTAATGTTTTCCGTCAATTGAAAATGTGTCAATAAAAAGTTCTTGGAATGGCTTTATTTGAGTTTGTGATAACTGTAATTCCGGTTTAAATGGTTTTCTATCATATTTCATTTTCTTGCAGAGTTCGCAAGCATTTATAATGCTAGCCACCGTTTGATCCATGCTATTCCAATAATAGGTGCGTCTTATGTGCGCTAACGTTTCTTTTATTCCCCTGTGACTATTTTTTCCTACATGATATTTGAGTACAACGTCTCGTTGCTCCTGTTCGTTATCAACATAAACAACTCGCTTGGTACATTCATAAAATTTTACTGTTCCTTTTTGAAAAAGTAATATGGTAGCCTCCGAAAACTGCTTTCGATGTAACGGGTCTTCAAAATAAAAGAAATATTTTATTTTAGGCCTAATGTAATTTTTCAGGAATCTTTTGATTAGATCTGGATGATCTAAAGGTAAGTGAACCTGTAAAACCTTTTGTTTGTCCCTAGATAAGTCTTTAACTGATATTTCGTCCCTGTTCCAGGTATGTACGAGTATTTGATTCGGCTTGGTATCTACAGCTTCTTGCAATATAAGCATACCATCTGTATCTAAATCACGGGCTGAATGTACTGTCCCCATACTAGCGTCGTCTTGACGACCTTCAGATGCAGATGCAGTAGTACTACCTCCAGATGGAATTGAGTAGGGAGATCGACGTCGACCTTTACCAGCTTTCGATGTATTACTTTTCTCAGAACCGGATGATATAACTATCGGAGATGGCGTTCGCTCGCGCGGTGTAGAGGTACGGGTGGTGTCCTTATTACTCAAACGTATAATATCATTAGTTACTTTTTTAATATGGCGTTTTAGTTTTTGTTCCTTTTTATCTAAATTCACCTTCATCGAATCGTCATCATCGTCACTTAGGGCGTTAATCCTAATTCGCGACAATGCATCGGCATTACAATTTTGTTTTCCTTCTTTATATTTAATGTCATAATCAAACTCCGATAAGCGTAATTTCCATCTAGTTAGCTTGCTGTTAGGTTCCGTAATGGATTTAATCCAAGTTAAAGGTCTGTGATCCGTATAAATCATAAATTTCTTTCCGTATAAATAAGGTCTAAAATGTTTCGTAGCCCATACTATGGCTAAAAGCTCTTTTTCTATTGTACTATATCGCGTTTCGGCGTCGTTCAAAGTACGACTAGCATAAGCTATCGGCCTATCGCTGCCTATAGGACCCTGCGAAAGGACAGCTCCTATAGCGAAGTTTGAGGCATCCGTCGTAAGGACGAATGGTTTTGAAAAGTCGGGAAACTGTAAAAGCGGTGCGTTAGTTAAAAGTTCTTTACACTTTTCAAATGCATCTATGTATTCCTGTTTTGTACAATCTATCTTATTTTTCTTTTTTAAACATGAAGTTAATGGTTGTGTGAGTTTAGCAAAGTCTTTGATGAATTTCCTATAATAACCAACTAAACCCAGAAAGCTTTTAATTTCAGTTGGTGTTCGAGGTAACGGAGAATTTAAGACTGCCTTTATTTTATCGTTGTTAGGCATAAGGCCATTTTTGGTGATGGTATGACCAAGATAAAGGACCTCTTTTCTCAGAAATTCGCATTTGTCGAGAGTTACCTTAAGGTTAGTTTCCCTTAACCGATTGAATATTTTACGGAGTTTATCGACGTGTTCCTCTAGACTAGAAGAAAATACTATAATGTCGTCAAGATATACCAGACAGTGAATACCCTGAAGTCCTCGTAGTACGTTGTCCATAGCCCTCTGGAACGTCGCAGGTGCCGTTTTTAAGCCAAACGGCATCCTTTTAAACTCATAATGGCCCGATTGTGTTGTAAATGCTGTTTTTGACCTATCTGCCTCATTTACCTCAATCTGATGATACCCGCTAGCAAGATCTATTGTGCTAAAGTACTGAGATTTACCTATCTTATCAAAAAGGTCGGTAATATTAGGTAACGGATATTTGTCGTCGACTGTGATTTCGTTAAGTCGTCGATAATCGATCACAATCCTAAACTTCTTTTCACCAGATGCGTCTACTTTCTTTGGAACCAGGTGGACTGGTGCACTCCAAGGTGAGTGAGAATCTGCTATTACGTTATCTGTTAGAAGTTTATCTACCTGATTTTGTATTTCCTGGTTAATGACAGGCGGGTGTCGATAAGGTCGAATATAAATCGGGTCTTCATTTGTCGTTCTGATGTTATGTTTAACTTGATTTGTGAAGGACAAAGGTAGTTTATCACAATAAAATATATCACGATATTCGTAACACAATCTGTAAATCCTATCACGTTCCTCTTTATTAGTGTGATCTAATCGCAATTTTCCTAAATTCTCTTTCAAATATTCATCATTCATGCCGTAATTGTTCACAAAATTTACCTGACATTCTTCATTATTAAATGCCGTAACATCGAATGGTTCTTTAAACGTGATAACAGCTTTCACATCGGATGTATTTTGTATAACCGTTTCCGCAAAGTAGTTCTCACACCTAACAAGAGCGGTAGGCATACGGACGCCTTCCTGATATTCAAGATATTCTAATATCGCATCACCGTGATGTAAATTGGTTGGAATTTTCACTCTTGTTTCAGATCGCGGAGCTACGTGAATTTCATATGGCGGAGTATAAATGATTGGAATTCTCGCATTGTGTGTCATAAGGACTTGGTTTCTCATGTCAATATTAGCTCCTAATTTGGATAAAAGGTCAGATCCTATTAATCCGTCGTATCGTCCATCAACATCATAGATGTAAAATTTATGAGGTAATGTGCTTTTGAAGGTCTTTAACAATGGAATGTAAATTATCTCATTGTGCATGCTCTGAGCATGTGTACTGACCACTGTGAATGGTTCGATGTGTTTGAACTCACTGAAAAACTCATTAGCTTTAGATGGGCTAATAAAAGATCTGCTACTACCAGTATCGATGAGAAACTTTGATTTTATTTCAGGAATCACCACGTGAGGTAATTTTAATATACTATCACAACAATTTAAATTAATCACTTCACCACGTTCTTCGAGGCTGTTTTCTGAAAATTTTCCGGCATGGTTTCCACACAGATGTTTTCCGTATTAGTGGAATTTGTCCCTTCGACATATTCCATATAATTACACTCGGTAGAGGGGTACTCTACATTATCATTCGCATTATAAACGTCATAATCGTTGTAATCAGGGGTGTATTCGTTATAAGGGGATGGATCCTCTATATAATATAGATCGTCCGCAATCATATTCTGTCTAACCGGCGCTGTGCGCATCGAAATGTCACTATCCTGTAACCTTGGTTCTTGTACTTGTCGGGGTGGTACACCAAATTTATACTGGTTGCCTGAGTGAGGTTGGTTCGAAACACCGAACTTATATCCTTGTTGTTGGGGGATACCAAACCTAAAACCACCGTGTTGGAAAGGCGCGCGAGGCGCGGGCGCTTGAGCAAAATTTCGTTGAGGCTGAATTTGAGTCCCAAATCGAAAACCTTGCGCGGGCGGCGCGAATCGCATTTGCTGAATAAAGTTTGGTCTATATCCACCTTGATTTTGTGGTATACCGTATTTGAAGCTATTTTGTGGGATGCCAAATTTAAGATTTGAGTTAGGCACCGAATTAAATGTAGTTTTGAAACCTTGAGAGACCGGAAATGGTTTTGGTGTATTATTTGATGGCATCTGGGGGAATGTTTGTTTTAGTGCTTTATTTTTAGCGTCGTACTGAAACTTAAAATTAACTTCCTCTGTAACAATGCTTAAGGCATTTTCTAACGTCGAGCAACCTTTTAACCTTACTATCCGAATCATGTCCTCAGGTAAATTATATAAAAATACATTTAGTGCAGTATTGTTGTACACGATCATTTTTGCTGCCTTGATGCCCTCGTCGGTCAGTCTATTTACCTTCGCGAACAAGGAACTTCTAGTGTTTTGAATTCTATGGCAAAGCTGTATGTATGACTCGCCCTGTTTATGTTTTATTGTCTCGAGTTCTATGGCAATACACTCCTCTGATCTGGGATCACCGAAATGCTGGGTAAGAATTTGCTTTAACTCCTCGTATGAGTTAATATTTGGGTGGTCACTGAGTAGAGTCGCAGCTCTACCAGTAAGTCTACTAGACACGGCATGAAATAAGTAAACATTTTGTGCCGCGTTTCCAACGATCTTACTACCACTCACGACATAATCACATTTGGAAATAAATAAATTTAAAAGATTTTCATCCCCATCATATTTAGGGATGAGACTAAGGGTCTCTTTCGGAATTGCTTTAAATTCCATTATAAAATTTATTTATTTTTAACACAATTATATTTTTCAATGTAAGTAAAAATCAATGTGTCTATTCTATTCTTAACTACTCTATGGTAAACTATAGTGCACTGATTTAACCGATTTAAGGGTCAATCAATATGCCTATTTTATATACCTCCCTAACTAATCTATAATAAACTATATAGTCACTGACTTAACCAATTTAAGTGTCAATCAATATGCCTATTTTACTAATTACTATACACTAATTAAATACGTCTAAACAGTCTGCCTATTTATGTGCAAACAAAATCAGATAAACGCAATTAACTAGGTGAACTTCGATAGCTCAATAAAAGTGGAAAAGACACAGGAATATGAAAATACAGGAAGTGAAAAGGTTTACTCACAAGCTGCTCGATCCCATGTCCTCCTGAAACTGCACCAAGTCACTATTTCACGCTTTACCGAATAGTCGTATTTATTTGGTTTTTCGTTTCCGCGTCCGCTAATAGTCGGTTTCTTATAAAACAATACTCTCTCGTGAGACTGATTTTGAATCTTCACGAGTGTATGGCTTCGAAAATCGCGGAAATATTACCGGCTGCGCCAGACTTGTTTGGTGGAAGCTCAAATGATTTTTTAAAAAGCATAAAAATGATTAAAATTAATTTATTTATATATTTTAATGTCTAATACATTTGGCGACTTGATACAGAATGAATCTCTCTAGGTTAAAAGTACTGCAGTTGAATTTAAACATAAGCAAAATCTTATCTGGCTAGCCCGGCGACCATGCGTGGGCGCTTGTGTGAATAAGCTATAATATGATTAGTTGGCTGAAAATATGGAAGGGGCAGTTATGCCAGTATCTGTAACTACGTACAACAGGTATGAGCTCTATTTGTGCATCTTGCAGCTAAAATAAAGAAAATAAAACCTTATGCAAAGGTCGTAAGAATGTTGTTGCGCGCAAAATAAAAATGAAGCCGAGTGAGAGGGCAACCACTGAACGCTGTGCCCCGTTCTAACATAATACTTATTACTTACTTCCATGCCCCAAATGAAATCGCCGACTCGGACGTTAATGGCGGAGTGTTTTTTGATATCGTGATATTTTTGAAGAATTTTAGTTAAAATGGGGAGAATTTGTGTCGTGGAGGCTTGCGGAAGCGAGTATTGTCCTGATTGTGGTTTATCTTTTCACAGGTTTTAAACATAATTTGTTAGTGAAGAATTACTGTGACCATACATGACTATCCAATGCTAGTTCAAGAACAAATAATTGAAATACCTATGCATTTTTTATTCTTTTCTCTTTAAAATTACTTTGTTTCACTTTCAGATAACCCCAACGCAATGCAGTTTAGATATATTTTGCGAAAGTTATTGTACAAAAATAGTATTAAGCCCAGCATAAATGCCAATTGCAACACTGATGATTATGAATTGACTCCTGTACTCGAATTTAGGAACAAAAAGAGGGCTTTTGTGGAAGAATCTAATAAAGATCAGTCGACATCAATTGGTGATTTGTTGTATCTCGTAGATAACGCTTGTGTTTCAGATTTTAAACTGAACATTATTTATTATATTGCTGGATATATCGTGAACGGGATGATTGACATAATTTCTTGTTCAAATTGTCGTGTGGTGTTGTTGGATCACAAGACCATAGATCACAACTAACTACTGTGTCGACATATCCTCGGTACGACAACTTTTTATTCTGCAGACTGTCCTTCGGAAACACTCCCAACTTTATTATGATCCCGAGTTGACTAAATCTAAACGAAGATCGGACAACGTTTGTGTGATCGAACGTCGCCGCACAGCTTTAGCTAGTCGCCACTTCCACTGCATATGTCCATCACTGTACAACAGATTAAACCAATTGCTTAACATTTATCCATTACCATACTACAAATGCAAGTTGAAATGTTTAGAATGGCTGATATCCTTATCCTACGATGACACTGAAAATCTTCTGCTTTTTGCTGAATAACACACATTCGCTATACACACCCTAGACTACATTTTACACACACTTACACATCCTTACATTCTTACACACTGCACACACGCATGTAATCTACTCTGTTATTACTTAAAATTCTAATTAAAATATAATTTAGATAATTCAAATTTATCATAGTTACTATTCTTGTTATTATATATTTGTAAATCGTATCGATACTCGATTCTTTTAAATTGTCTGTTTAACATTAAATTAACTTTAGTCTTTCGTTAACTTAGCTTCTCTCTTAGTCTAAATATTGAACTCTTTATTTGTTAAGGTTTATGGAGGCGGGCGTTGATGCCTGCGACACAGTATTTTTTACTCCTGCAGGTATCACCGTTTTCATATTGTTTCTGTACGCTGTTTATGTACTAAATAAAGACATTTTGATTTGATTTTGATTTTTGATATATCACAATTTTCTGCATTTACTGCTTTTATTGATCGAGGAAAACTTAAGCATGTTTCCAGATTTGTATTTGAAATTCTGAAGTACACTGAAAAACTGTTTATTACATTATCAAATCAATCATTAAAAAACGTACACAAAAATAAAATTATCATGTATGTTGTCCAAGAATCTTATAGCAAACTACAAACATTGTTAGATTCACCACATCTTCCTCAATCTATATTTGAAGATCCACATGATATTCAATTGGTGAAGGCGTTAGCGAATTCATATCTCAATTTACGTTTAACCCATAATGCAAAATTAGAATCAATGAAACATATAAGGAATAAGCTGGGTTTGCGGCAGAAAATTCACAAGATTGTTTTATTTAGCAATGTCTGATTTAGAATTAAACTTAAATATAAACATAACTGTTTTTTTCTTACCTAATTAATTAAATATACCACAATAGGTAGCTTATCGTAATTTTATCTCAGTCCAGCTGCATGTCGTGTCCCACAAGGACCGGTAGGTAAGTACCTACCTATATGACGCAAGTGTGAAAAGCAAGCAAAAACAGGAAATCTTCGATTAAAATCAATCTGAAGCAATGATCTGCTGACGTCAGATCACAAATCATTTTTTATAATTATTGTCCTTAAATCATATTTCAATATGATCACCATCGTCAGAGAGGGATAAGAGGTACAGTTACTGATCTTTCGGCTTCAATTTTGCGACAACAGCTCATTCCTGTTGTATGTAGTACTTATTACTTCCATGGGTTTACCTATGTCGCCGACATTTGCACAAGAAGTTAATGAAGATACTAAAGAAGTGGCAAGTACCAATTTAAGACAAATTGTGAAATCGCCATTAAAACAATCCAATATCGTTTTGAAAATTGTACATTCACCAATTGTTTTAATAATTAAACGTTGTTTTAATTTATGCAATACTAGTTAGTTTTTTCCTCGAAGTGTGTTGAAAAAGTGCGTATGAAACCCGTGAGCAGCTAGCTCACTAGATTCTCGGCTGATTTACGCCCTCGCCTACGGCTCGGGCTACAGACCACAGCCTCGTGTATAATGTGCAACTTAGCTCACTTGTATCATAATATACTAAAGGGGGCTCCCATACAACAAACGTGATTATTTTGCTCGTTTTAGCTTGATATTGATAATGGCAACAGGTAGACGCTTGAAATATTCAGATAATATTTTTTTTTATAATACTTATATGGCAAACGAGCATGCAGTCCACCAGATGTTAAGTGGCTACTGCAGCCCATGGATATCCACATAGAATTCAAAACAAGGTATTATGTTGTCTTGATCTCTATGTGGATACGTTGCCATACTATAGGACTTAGCTGTTATGCCTATGTGCCAGTAATTACAGAAACATACCATTACCATCTAACCGGAACACAGCAGCACAAGTACTGCTATTTTGCGGCAGATAAAGGTAAGGCGGTGGTGCCCACTTCCTCAAGCTCGTTCACAAAAGCTTTACACAAGTTTTACAAAAGTTTTAAGTTCACTTTAAAAACAAATAATGAAATTAAAATAAAACAAATATTTAAAGGGGGGCTCCCATACAACAAACGTGATTTTTTTGCAGTTTTTAAAGATAACGGTACGGAACCCTTCGTGCGCGAGTCAGACTCGCACATGACTGGTTTTTTTTTTATTTTTATTCCGTAGCTTGCAACAAAGGCGTCATGTAAACCATCTTGCTTTCAGTTTAACACACGGATAATGGTAAAACTATAAGGTTTCCTAGTTTACTACGGAACCCACAAATGACGACCTAATTATAGGCCTGCTCCCACAGAACACAAAAAACAATAGAAGTCGTAAGTAGGCGGGGCCCGCGTAACACCAAGTACGCGGAGTTCCGCGCACTACAAGCTTCGCTCACTTCAGTCGTGTTGTTTTTATGTTCTGTGCCTGCTCCATAGATTTCCAGAGTGCGAAATGGCACTAAATGGCTCTCTTAACCCTTACAAGGCTTCGTGTACACGTTACACGAACAAATCAGAAAACTTCTCTGCTTAAGAATTTCTAGAAATTCATAGGTACTTTAAACTTACCTCCTAAACTGTGGGTTCAGAGATTACCTATCTAGGTCATAAAACGTGATATCTAGACTTGGAACACTCGTATACAGCATAAGACCTTGACTCAAAGATGGAGACATAGTTGATCGAGTGAAGCGAGATCTCTAAATGTATTTTTATAGGTAGGTACCTACCATTTTCATAATGCTATTTTTAATGACTTTTTCAATGTTTTATTTTATTATCTTCTGTTTTGTCTGTACTGTACTGTTGTTCTAAATAAATGTATTTTACCTTACTTTACTTTAAATCAACTTGGGCAAATCGGCGTTGTATGTATGTTTGTTTGTCCGAGGATAACTTTCAAAGCGTTTATCCGATCATGGTGAAATTTGGTATATACTAGGTAGATATAGAGATATATATAGAGGTAAGATTTTTATTGTGACTTGGCCTTATAAAATTGTACCACGATATACGAACCAAATAACTTGACCTACAGTTTCATCCAAATTACAGGTAACGGGAGTTCATATAATATGGACATCTTTTTGGGGTAGAAATTGCTGTTATTCTGAATTTCAGACTTTTTCCTATATTTGTGTCACTAAAGCTATACGCATACCAAATTTCAGCACTGTGGGGTCACTGGTGTACCCTGTGAATTTTATCAAAGTACAGTTTTAATGATGGCTAATAACTTAAAAACTACAATGTTCAAACTAAAAATAAAAACGGAGTCGAAATGTACTCACAAAGACCTTTTATTAAACATGCCATTTGACTGAATAGTCCCATTTTGGTTTTTTTTACCCCTCTTGAACCCCAATATCTCAACAAGCCCCCCACATTTTTAGCTCATTTAGTCACAGCAAAATTGTGCCTCACCTATATACTAAATTTCACGACCATCGGATAAACGCTTCAAAAGTTATCCTCGGACAAACATACTTATATACAACGCCGATTTGTCCAAGTTGATTTAGAGATCTCGCTTTGCTCGATCAATAAGAATGGATAAGATAAGGAATGAGTATATTAGAGGAAGTTTGAAAGTAGCGCCAGTAATAGAAAATGGTATGAGCATGTCATGCGGAGGGAAGGAAATCATGTGACTAAAAGAGTGTTAGATATGAGTGTGGATGGATATAGAAATAGAGGAAGCCCGAAGAAGAGATGGACTATGTGAAGAATGAGGGTGAGATAGAAGTGACAACGGAGTTGACGGCTGATAGAGAGGTATGGAAGAAAAGTACGTGTTGTGCAGACCCCACGTAATATGGGAAAAGAACAGGAAGAAGAACAAGATAGATACTTATAAACTAAAAAGGACAGAAATTACCAATGGGCGATCTTATAACAGACAACCTTAGGATGGAAAGGACTTTATGGAAGAAAAGGTGTATATGTAGGTACAAACGTAAACTCGACTATCAAATTCTGTTTTCATACAAAGCCAGTTTTGAAGGTCAATCGATTCTGTACACTTGAATATTTACATGTACATAGAAACTAGATACACATCTGCTATCGATCGTTTGGGAATTTGTACACATGGAGACTTTAACCCTTAGGGCACGGTAGTGAACCTTTTTACTGGATGTCTTCGTAAAAAGGATACGCAACTTTCTTCAACCTTTTTTGTTCTTAGATAAAATCGAAACATTTACAGAAAATCCAAATTTTCTAAAACTTGTCGAGGATTCGTTGGGATGGCCTCGGTTATCAGTGGGGTCCTGTTACTATTTCCGGGAGCTTGATCATTCACTTGGTAGAAAACGCTTTCAGCATTAAGTCCTCTATTTGCACATCCAAGATAGGATCCAGATAGAATACTAGTGGTACGCCCCGAACTGACGTCTCGCGAGTCGCCCAAAACACAAAAAAAATATTCTTAGGGCGACTCGCGCAACGATGTCTAAACGTATTTAGTGGCTATATATGATTTAAGAAGTTGTCAAATCATACAAATAAGTACGTAAAGTTTAAACATGTTTAGTCGCTAAATACGTTTAGGGATTGTTGTGCAAGCCGGCCTTATTCTTTGACGAATAAAATAGTGTCACGAAATGAACAACCAACTCACTTGACCTACAGTTTCATTCAAATTACTGGTAACGGGAGTTCATGTAGTTTGGATATTTTATTTTGGGGTAGAAATTGAAACTATTCTGGATTTCAGACTTTTGCCTATATTTTTGCTTGACGGATAGTCCCATTTCGTCCCATTTGTCGTGTAAAATACTAACACACTATGGATCTATGTATAAAAAAAGTATTTATTTTACTAAATATATATATATATTTTTCTAGTCTACATTTTCCCACTGCTGGGCAAAGGCCTCCCCCAACTCCTTCCACCTATCGCGATCCCTGGCAGACTCCCACCATTCCTTCTCGAATCCACTGATGTCGTCGCGGAAATATAATAATCCTGTTTATTCACCGCCACTAACTACTAACTAACTACCGAAATAACCCCTACTTTTAAGCTTTTCACCAAAAAATCATCAGCCTTCACCCCAAATTTTCATTTAAAATTCCGTTAAAATCTTTGCATACATTAACGCTGACCAATCGAAGGGGTCGCTAGGACCACAGTTTAAACCACAGTAAGTTTTTTAATACCACTACAGGTTTCACTTTAATGATACAAAAGTTTAAAATGAATGTAAACATAATTACTGATTAAAACGGGTATTTATCGCGTATGTACCTTTTTTATTTGTTATCCCGACGTTTCGGCTGTGTTGCAACAGTCATGGTCTCGGGCTGACAGCCGCGACTTTGAGTCAGCCCGAGACCATGACTGTTGCAACACAGCCGAAACGTCGGGATAACAAATAAAAAAGGTACATACGCGATAAATACCCGTTTTAATTAATAATTATGTACAGTGATCGCGAAAGTTTGAAGAATGTAAACATGATTGATCCGGCCGGAGCAACTGGACACGTTCGTAAGTAGACAGAATGTGCACAAACAGAGGTAAATGATACGATCAGTTCGTTTGAACCTCACAGATTCACCGACCCTGCCGGCGAGGTTGACGAGTCCCTCTTGTTGCTGCCTAAATAAGGTACCTGGGCTTATTTCAAGATTAGAAATCTATGAGGAAGGCCTCGTATCAAGAGGAACAAGTCCCGTCTAGGCTTGAAATTTTTGGTTTATTTCAATCATAGTTTTAAATACGATAAACCGAAAAAATTGTCATAACACCGGTAAATTGGAACGTGATAAATCCCGTTTGTATTTTTTTTATCTGTGATAGCCAAGCGCTTGACCACTACCTCATCTGATGGTAAGTGTTGGTGTGATCGAAGATGGAGTACGCTAGCCTAGAAAGAACCTATTCACTCTGGATTTGAAGACTCCGAGATTATACTGGCATATACCGGCATTATACTGGTATTCATAATACTGAACGATTAAATTGTTTGGCTACATATACTATTATTGGGCGCTGATGGACATCGTGAAATTATCAGCTCCAGTACATCTACTGATGAACATAGGCCTTCCCCATACATTTCTATTCCTCTTCTTAGCGTGTCAAGAGTTCTACGTTTTAATTTATACTATACTAGCTGACTCGCCCGCGGCTTCGCATGCGTGGTATTTCAATAAAAACATTACCCTCCTGTTGCGCACTCAGGTAAAAAGTAGCATTATGTCCATCCCTGGGATACAATCTTCCAAATCCTTACCAAATTTTACTTGAAAACCTTTTGTGATTGATTTCAATCATTATTATAAATACGTAATATCACGTACCGTCTTATCGGTGTTTCGACCGACAATTTTTCGGTTCAATTCGTGAACCTTCATCAGGGTGAGTGCGACCCGCTCTGAATAACGTCTCGCCTCGCACTGCCAAAATCAACCTTGCCAAATTTCATTACGATCCGTTCATCCGTTTAGTTATGAAAAGGTAACAAATAAACAGTTACTTTCGCAGTTGCTATGTATGTATTATACATACAAACCTTCCTCTTGAATCACTCTATCTATTGCTGAAAACTGCATTAAAATCCGTTCAGTAGTTTAAAAGATCTAAGCGAACAGACAGCGGAAGCGACTTCATTTTATACTATGTAAGGATAAGGAAAGAAGATGTTGGATAGGTGTTTGGCCACAACAATGAGGCGGTGAGGCGGTTATTAGGTCCTCCATCGTGCAGGTGTTCGCGTACAAAGGGCACAGCAGCAAGTGCTGCATTGACTGCGCAGAATCACCGCAGTCGCACTGCGTTATGAGGGTCCCTGAATCCCTGAATCCTTGCTGGGAGCTGTTCGGTGTCGTACAAGATCCGTCGCTCTGGAAATGAAGTAGTGACGCACAATTTAGGAATAAAAGATCTCTGCTATGACCTGCGAAGTTATTTTGAATTTACTACCTTCGGGATACGGCCCTCTTTACCCTGCAACCCATTAAAAGTGACCAGCTAGGGGTGAAATGGGGTGTTCACAGGGTGAGATCATTTATCACAATTGACGGGGCATTGGAAGCCCCACGGAAACCTAATCAGCGTCCAATCGACATGGTGAACAACTAACGACAGTATCATCGACTTCTCGACCTTTTTCTTTTAACCTTAGTTAGATGTCATTAGATTTGGAGACACTTGAAAGTTTTCAAGGAAAATTTTGTAACTCAAGGTTATTGGCATCTAGCTGGTTCAAATTTTTGGTCACACTGGACGAAAACATGCAACATAAATAAATAATGCTGGACATTTCACACACCGCTATCTAACCCAAAACTAAGCAACGCTTGTACTATGAGAACCAGATAACTTTTTTTTTAAAACTAAATAGATCTTCGTTTGACCACAATCTCACCTGATGGTAAGCGATGATGTGGTCTAAGATGAAGCACGAAGATCTAGAAGAAACTTATTCACTCTTACCTTAAAGAGGCCCGGATTGTATTCTTTAGGAAAAACAGACGACGGCAAAGCGTTCCATACCTCAGCTGTACGCATCAAGAACGTAGAACCAAAACGGTGTGTGCGAATGGGTGGTGTATCAACTAGGTACGGATGGTACTGAGCCGTGCGCCTGCTTGTTCTTTGATGGAAAGGAGATGGCGGAATCAGATCGTAAAGTTCCTGGGCACATTCCCCGAAATGTATTCTGTAAAAGATCGATAGGCTTGCAACTTTACGGCGGTGTTCGAGACTTTGGGTCTTAGCCTCCGCCATATATTGCTCACCTATTAGCCTAAAAGCCCTACGTTCTATCGAGTCTAAGGTAGCGAGCTGGTATTTGGCCGAACCATCCCAAAGGTGGCAGCAGTACTCCATACTGATAGAATATACACTTGATTTTGTTGTAAACACATAGGTACTTATAATGTATTAGCTGTTGCCCGCGACTTCCTAGAAATAAAACTAAACTCGCTGGGGCAACTTGACTTGACACCCCATTTTTATCCCATGGGAACTGATTAATGGGATAAATGATAGCCTACGTGGTAATCCAGGTTAATCCACGTATATACCAAATTTCATCGGAATCGGTTCAGCCGTTACGACGTGATTGAGTAACATTAACAAACAAACAAATAATTAAACAAACATCCAAACTTTCACATTTAAAATATTAGTGTGATAGAGAAACAACCAGACCCGTAACAAATAATCTAGTAGATCATACAAACAGTTGATTCGCGGTGGGAACTGAACCCGCTACCTCCTGCGTCTCAGACGGCTATTCGCCCACTGCACTACAAACGTAACGAGGCAATGCTATTTTTTCTTATTACTATTTCGACTAAAGTAAGTCCCAGTTAGTATTTTTCAAACATTCGCGCTCACTGCACATACAATACTTGATTTGAATCCGTTCTGAATTACACGTTCTATTCAGTAATTAATTCCCAGATAGTTCTTCTCGTGGTATGAGGGTAAAAGACCTGGGTGTTGCGAATAGATTCAGTCGACAATCGTCACTGTGTGACCTCGCCGCTCCCATATCCCGGCGCACCCTTGCTTCCTCGCTAGAACTGTATTCACAATGTAGATTAATCTAGTTAGAACATTTTTAACTAGACTTGCTTTAGCAATGACTGAGCTATCATGAGAATGTCTCCCGAAGAACCATTTTGGCATTAACTTTGATTATTAAATAGGTATGTTATGATTAAAGCAAAACCTACGACATACGCTTATTTAATTTTATTGATCGAGCGAAGCGAGATCTCTAAATCAATTTGTGCAAATCGGCGTTGTATGTATGTATTTATGTATGTATGTTTGCTTGTCCGAGGATATTTTTGTAGCGTTGATCCGATCATCGTGAAATTTGATACATAGGTATCTACCTCGCTATCTAGCGATGGTACAATTTTGGTGTGATTAAATGAGCTAAAACTGTTGAGGGGTTTTTAAATTATATTGTAATATAGGGGTTCAGGAGGGGTAAAAAAATGAAAATGAGACTATTAGGTCAAATGGGATGTCAAATGAAAGATCTTCATTAGTACATTTAGATTCTGTTTTTATTTTTAGTAAAGTCCTTACAGTTTTACCTTACAGTCTTACAGAAATTTGGTATACGTCGAGGTTTAGTGACAAGGAAAAAGGAAAAGGAAGGAAAAGTCCGAAATCCAGAATAACTGCAACTTCTACCCCAAAAAACCACAATCATATTACATAAACTCTCGTTCCCTGTAATTCGAATGAAACTGTTGGTCAAGATAGTTGGTTATGTATTTCGTTGCACTATTTTGATAGTCAAAGATTACAAATAGTGCCGCTAAAACTAAATTATCTGAACTACAAATTCTAAAAGACAAAATTATCAAATTGCAATTTAATTATCCATATCTAAATGTCGTACGAACTCTGGCAAAAAAACAATAGTTCAGGAAGGCGGACAGCTTTATATTAAATTACTCTGTGATATCAAAAATGTAAGCTCATTTAACTCATTTAAAACTAAACTCGTTCAACATATTACAACTACTGTTTACTAAATAAAGTAGTTATATAACTAACGAACGATCTACCTGAATGCGTTAATTGAGTACCTACGAGTATATACATAACTCGAACGTATTACATTCACTTTTCTATGTGTACTGATTCTCTTGTAAGTGATAATTGTTATCTTTTTGAGAATAAATGATTATTAAACCTAAATAATATTTTTTTGCTTTTATGGGAGACTCGCGAGATCTCAGTTCAGGGTGACCCACTAATATATAGAGAGCAATAATTAGGTAGTTACTTCCGAAAATTTCAGGGTGTGATAACTTGGGCCAATACCACCGCGTAATTCAGCTAAATGGAGATAACAACCACCTTACAGTTAGATAACTCTTTGTTAGCACTGTTACTGTCAGTACTGTCAGTACCAACCACCTTACAGTTAGATAACTCTTTGTTAGCACTGTTACTGTCAGTACTGTTACTGTCACTGTCAGTAGCACTGTTCTTAGGTTCCATAAGGATTCTAATACAACACTTATTACTGCTCCTGATAGTAGACGTACTCAATGGCATATATCGAGAATAAGAACGAATTTTGGCAAAAGATGCTTCAAGTATATTGCCCCTTATATTTATACCAAAGTTAACGATAATCTCAAAATAATTACACTAACTTGGCACAGATGTAAGAGGTCTCTAAAGTGGTTGATTAAACTGAATTACAATGACACAGAGCGTTTGCTTATTACACCTACGTAACTTAATATATAATATTAAGGATAACATATATCGCTATACAAATTATTTACAACTTATCACAATAACTTCATACAACTATATATGCCTCACACCTATATAACGCTTCATCATCATATCAGCCGTAGGACGTCCACTGCTAGACAAAAGCCTCCCTCATTGATCTCCAGGAACTGCGGTTGGAAGCGGCCTGCATCCAACGCCGACCTGCGGTTCTTACCAAGTCGTCTGCCCATCTTGTAGGTGGACGTCCTACGCTGCGCTTGCCGGTCCGTGGCCTCCATTCGAGAAGTTTCCGGCCCCATCGGCCATCTGTTCTGCGCGGATAACGCATAATAACCCACAATGTATCATATTCTGTTAGTATACACACACATATACCACACATTCACACACGCACTTACACACACACAATAACATACCCTCGCATACACACAAAAATTATGCAACGTAATGCTGCCTTCAATATTCAACATTTTTTAATTATTTAATGCATGTCCTTTATAAAAAAAAAATTATATTTTGTTTACTACTCTTATGTACCCACTGTATAAGAAACGGACGAAAGCGACTACCCTCCCGCAACACAGGTTCATACCTATATTAGGCGGGATATAGTGATCATTTAATGTTCACATACTGACCTGTAAATAGCATGTATGTTATACTTCTGTGAGAATAAATTATTTGTTTATTTGATTTGATTCACTGTAAATACACGTTCAAAAGGTTTTACATTACGTTCCATGAACAAGTAACAAAAGCTTATAAAAATACCTACTTAACTCCACCGACCCGTATTTGTAATTTAGTCCAATCCGACAAAAGAAGACAATTTGTTATTTCTCCTAATCTACAAAGGCAACATGTCAGTTCTTCATTTCCATAAAAGCCAGACGAATTTACCTAGCACAATACAATGCAAAGTGCTTCCGACACCCGCTTCCTGTGTGGACGAGCCCTAAAGGCATTAGGCCGCGCCCAGACACGCCTAGTGCTTGCGGTCTAATTATTTATTTATTTTTACAACTTTGTTGACATGGGCTTATGCCTTCATCGGTTGTAAGTGTAGGTGGAGGTGGAATAACAGATGGATGGAGAGCAAATTATAGTAGGGTACAATCAGCAAAAATTCCGCTCTGCCAGTTTTGAAACAGTTTCGCTTGCAAGTAGTTAGCTAGCTGACACCGCCTTTTTCTTTTGTCCTTTTATTTTGGCAAATCGGAGACATGAACAATATTGAACATCTGTCTATTTTTGTGAAAGCCCTTTGTTTATTATGACTTTCAGAGTTTTATTAAAGTTACAAAAGGTGGTCAAAAGATAGCAAGGCGGGGTAACTGCTAGTCGCTGCATAGAAGAGCGGACTTTTTGCTGATAGTACATTACTGCTGCGGCCAGCAAAGCACACGTTAGTCCATCAATGCCTAGTTGTGGCCATAATTCTTTATTGTTCGTGAACCTATGTGCATAATTGATGGTTGAACTTATAATATTGAACTATTCTAGGTTCTGATATTTAAGCGTACAAACATTTACGTAACAATTACACAATATTTATCATAATAATACATATTTTTTTCTTAATACGATTAATACAGTTCAGAATCACATCAAATAAGTAGAGAATAAAAGCATAAAAATAAGTAGAGAAAAAATGACAAAAGATTTGCATATTTAGGAACAATATTGATTACAATAATAGATAATTACAATAATTATGTCAAAATGGTGATGTCAATGAATTAAAAGTAATCGCAATAATAATAAATTTATATAAATTAAAGTTGGAAAGGGCTATGCTCGGGGTTTCTCTACGGGATCGAATCAGAAATGAGGAGATACGTAGGAGAACTCAAGTCACCGACATAGCCCGACGGATTAGCACGTTGAAGTGGCAATGGGCAGGCCATATAGCGCGCAGAACAGATGGCCGATGGGGCCGAAAGGTTCTCGAGTGGAGGCCACGGACCGGCAAGCGCAGCGTAGGACGTCCACCCACAAGATGGGCAGACGACTTGGTAAGAACCGCAGGTCGGCGTTGGATGCAGGCCGCTTCCAACCGCAGTTCCTGGAGATCAATGAGGGAGGCCTTTGTCCAGCAGTGGACGTCCTACGGCTGATATGATGATGATGAAAGTTCTCTCCTCATTCCTCCAGTCGCTATGGCGGTTCCTTCACTGTCCATGGAGTCAACCTGTGGAATTCTCTACCATACTCTATCCGCACAAGTCCATCACTAAGCACTTTTAAGGTTAGAGTGAAAGAGCATTACCTGTCCTTGTAAGCTTTAACGTTATTGTGTATAAGTAGTTATATTATTTATTTAGTATGGATAAGTGTTGTATTTTTTAGTATATATTAGTATTTTACTCCAATGTCCTTCTCTGTGCACGTACCCACCACTCTAATCAAATATCTCTATCTTCAAAGGGTTGCGGGAAGAAAACTCTTATTAGGGTTAAGCTCGCCTTTGTACATGTCCATTTTGTAAGCTATTTTTGTCTGTAAATCTATTTGTGTACAATAAAGAATGAATGAGTATAAATTGATGTTAAATAATATTTTGGTTATTAGGAAATTATTTTACAGTGTAGTATGCTTTTTTAACTAGAATATCATTTAACCTGCTCTTGAATTCATTATTGGAGAGCAAGCGAACAGACTTTGGAATTCTGTTGTAAATAGTAGGAGCCATACACAATGCTGCGTAGCCATTGCGTTTTACATGGTACATTTAGTAGATTATAGGGAATGCAATCCCGACTCGAGATTGCAAATTCGAGATCCCGCGGGATTAGAAATATCAATCCCGCGGGATCCCGGAATTTTAAGGATCCCGTCTAGTTTAAAAAAAAATGTTAAATTTGGATGACTGAAAAAGCTAATAACTGCTTGTTTGTGATAGTGAGGTTAACTAAAATAACATATTACTCGAAAGAAAATAAAAATCTATACTCTTTAATCTTCCCAACTAAATAATTATCGTCACCTGTCGCTAATATTCGGAAATAGTCGGAATACTTTTCTAACGCTGCTTGGCGTTCCTGCCGCTCGCGGCCGTCAGTCAGCGCGCCGCTTGCGCCCCGAGTGTACGTGTGTAGCGTCGCTGACCACTGCCGCCCAATCCCGACAATCTCGAACAGGATCTCGTCATATGATGCGTCGGGATTGATCCCGAAAAATTACACGAGATCTCGCGAGATCGGGATTGCATTCCCTAGTAGATTACCTTCTAAGCGGCTTCCAACTGCAAACTCTTCAAATAGGGCAAGGCTCGTATAGTACTTTTTTTTAAATAAAGCGCGGAAATTATAATGTACAATAACTAGTGGTTCGCCCCGAACTGAGTACGTGCGAGTCTCCTATAAAATAAAATAAAAAAATTCGTAATCTTCGACTATCAAAATAGTGCCACGACATATATAACCAAACAATTTGACCTATAGTTTCATTCAAATTACAGGTAACGGGTGTTCATGTAAATTGGTTAATCTTTTTTGGGGTAGAAATTGCAGTTATTCTGGATGCCTATATTTGTGTCACTAAAGCTAAACGCATACCAAATCCCAGCACTGTAGGGTCACTGGTGTACCCTGTGAATGTTGTCATAGTTCAGTTTTTATATTATGGCTAATAAATATAAATAAAATAAAAATAAGTTTTTGATAAGCCAACTAGCGCAAGGGCACCACTTAGGTACGAACCTCGGCTTGGGCTGTTGCCAGGATGGGTATAGGAGAGAAACGCCCTGGTACGTGCTTGTACCTCGTATAGGCGGCGACCGAAGGGACTCGTCGACCTCGCCGGCGAGGTCGGTGTATCTGTGAAGTGTTTGCTCTGTATAATGTAGATGACTCAGAAATCTTTTTACCCGGAAGTGATTTCGTCATCCGGGACGACGGAGGGTTTTGTTTGCGAGTGGATCTATCGGATAGTAGTAGCACTCTGAGCGATATTTAACATTCAGAGGCCCATTTGTTTATATATATATATATATACCTAGTCAGGTCATAAATTCTGTCACATGTTTAATATAAAATAATTGAAACAAGTTTATTCATTATGTAACCATTTATATACCCAAATGAACTTAACAAAACATAGATTCTTGTGACACTAAAGTTTATTGAAAATGACCTCCGTGATTTTGAATACAGGCCTTCAATCTGCGCGGCCAGTCGTCTATCGCAGCACGACCGAGGTCCATGTCAATATCGGCGGCTGCCTTAATCAAGGATGTCTTGAGTGACTCCAAATTGGGATGAGGCTTTGAGCACGCCTTTTCCTCCAAGTGTTGCCATATCTTGTAATCTAACGGATTCAAATCTGGACTGGAGGAGGGCCAGTCTTCGTGCCGGATGAAGTCGATTTCACGCGCCGCCAGCCAGTCTTGTGTGCTCTTCGCTCTATGAGCTGGCGCCGAATCTTGTTGGAATACCCAGTGCCTGTTATTGAGCATGGTATGAGAAACAGGTTCCACAAGGTTCGTCAGGACTGTATTTTGATACACAACTGCATTCGTTTTTACACCTTTCTCACAAAAATGTACCTCTGTTAAGCCCCAATAAGAAACTCCCAACCACACTATGAGCGAGGATGGAAAATGACCTTGTTGGACACGCGGAATACGGTTGCTCGCTTCTTCACTACTGTGTGCGTACACCTTATCATTTTGTTTGTTGTAGCTCTCTTCTACGGTAAAAATTTTTTCATCCGTAAAAAGAATTTCCCGATATTTTTTTCCCGCGTACCGCTTCAACAAAGCGCGGCATCTCTTCAGTCTCAGGTTCATTAGACGAGCATTCAAACGATGTCCTGTTTATCTTCGATATGCCCGAAGCCCTAAGTCTTCATTTAACACCCTTTTCACCGTGGTTCTGCTTAACCCAATCTGAAGGGCCAACAGTTTCTGCTTACGTTTGGGATTTCTTTGAATTCGCGCCTTCACAACTTTTATCACTGCTGGAGTCCTAACAGACCGAGGGCGACCACTTCTTGATCTGTCATCTACACTAGTAGAGTCTTCATTGTATCGTTTGATGGTGCGATAAACGAATCTTTTGGTTATATTCAAATTTTTCGGTATGTCTAAAATTTTAATTGGCGCGTAACCGCAACGATGCAACGCAATAACTGCAACACGGTCTTCTTTAAGCGGCCACTCCATATTTAAAAATGAGTAAAATTCTAAAAAGTACATTTTTATTTTCATGAACTATTTGAAATTCGAATTCTATAAACTTTTTTGTGGCCAGCATTCTAAAAGAAAAGTTTTTACTGTGTGACAGACAATACTTATGACCTGACTAGGTATATACATTATAGGCTTGCGTTTGACCACGATCTCGCCTGATGGTAAGTGATGATGCAGTCTACGATGGTACACGCTTGCCTAGAAGAAACCTATTCACTCGCGACTTAAAAATACCCAGGTTGTAGCTATCTGGAAACACAGACTCTGGCAAGACGTTCCACTCTTCGGCGGTGCGCATAATAAAGGTCGAAGAGGACCGCTTTGTGCGAATGGGAGGTATTTCTACCATATAGCGCCGCACACTCCCCGAAATGTACTCGATAAAAAACCGAGAGGCTAGCAACCTTTCGTCGTTGCTCCAGGCTGAGGAGCCTTGCATCAATAGTTAACCCATAGTGAAAGACCGTGATCTATCGGATACTAGTAGCACTATGAGCGATATTTAACCTTTAGAGGTCCATAGTGAAATACCACGATATAATCAACAGATAACCCAATCAGCGTTGCGGTATTCAGTGCGAAATTTACGAATGCAATAGCTTACGAAGGCGTACAGCTATATAATAAAGTACAACCTAACAACCCACAGAAATAAATAATGTAAACTCATTTTTCTCACCACCTGCCCGACAATGTCAAATTATATGTTATATAAACCTCACCGAAAGCAAGCGATTAAATCCCTACGGATGAGCCGGGAGTAAAGTTGTAGGTATATAGATTGATAGATAACTCTTTATTGAATTACCACACAAACAGAAATAATACAAAAATAAGTACTAGGCTAAAATAATAAGGCAATACAATGGGCGGCCTTATCGCTGAAAGCGATCTCTTCCAGGCAACCTTTGGATGGCGCGAAATTTACTAAGATACAGAGTGCGGTGTACTTTAGAGGATACATTTACACATATATTCTAAGGTATAATAAAAAAATATGTAATTTGTTGTACTGTAATTCATTAAGCCCTCGCGGGCATAATGTGATTTAAAATTGGAACCTCAACTGTATTAAAATTTGAACCAAAGATATCACAATATGAACTTATTCGTAAATCGATCTAACCTCTGCACAGAATGCACCAACCTAGATTTGGTTTTTATTATCTCGCAAAAAATGTGAAATGCAGAGTATTCTCCTCGTGCAAAAATAACAACTGTTTACTAATTATAGTAACTAAGTAAGGAACGATCTACCTGAATGCGTTAATTGAGTACCTACCTACCTAATTTAATTTGAACGTCCTACAATATTTTTTAGGGTTCCGTGCCCAAAGGGTAAAACGGGACCCTATTAATAAGACTCCGCTGTCTGTCTGTCCGTCTGTCACCTAGCTGTATCTCTTTACCGTGATAGTTAGACAGTTGAAATTTTCACAAATGATGTATTTCTGTTGCCGCTATAACAAAAAATACTAAAAACTGAATATAATAAATATTTAAGGGGGGCCCCCATACAACAAACGTGATTTTTTTGCTCGTTTTTGCTCGGTATTGATAACGGCAACAGGGAGACGCTTGAAATATTCACAGAATAATTAGTTATATATTCACTTTAAAAATGTATAATTATATTCAAATTAAACAAATATTTAAGGGGGGCTCCCATACGACAAACGTGATTTTTTGGCGTTTTTATAGATAATGGTGCGGAACCCTTCGTGCGCGAGTCCGACTCGCACTTGGCAGGGTTTTCTATGTATATTGATTCTAATGCTAGTAAAAAAAAATTAAACACATAAGCTGACCGCCCTCCTTAACTCCTGATGCTTAGTGGTCACTGTCGCCTATAAACTCCTGCAGCGCTAATGTCAGTGATAAACTATAGTCTAACTTTTTATTAGCTGCAGTAAAATGACGTTTTGTGGGTTGCCGGTTTTTGAAGAAAAATAAATAGGGATGTAGCTAAATGAGTGAATCATAAATGAATAATCAGTTTGTTTTTTTTTTGAGATTTAATATTAAGTTGTAATGTATTTTTTTAACCTATTATTATTACTATACTAGAGGATTGATCTTTTTTAGTGGAAGTATAGGGAGGTACATTCAAAATGAAACAAAAACGTCATAATAATGTTATTTAATTAATTTTTGTGAACTGAATCACATCCCTATTGAGATTAGGCTGGCAACATTATTTTACGGAATGACATTTAGAAACGTCATTTTACTGCAGCTAATAAAAAGTTAGACTATAGTGGTTCGCCCCGAACTGAGATCTCGCGAGTCTCCCAAAACAAAAAAAAATATTCTTAGGGCGACTCGCGCAACGATGCCTAAACGTATTTAGTGGCTAATTAAGATTTAAGGAGTTGTTAAATCAAACAAATAAAATGTAAAATGTAAACATTTTTAGTCGCTAAATACGTTTGGAGATCGTTGTGCCGGCCTTAATGTTTGACCAATAAAATAGTGCCACGAAATACAATACTAAATAACTTGACCTACAGTTTCATTAAAATTACAGGTTACGGGAGTTCATGTCATGTGGTTATTGTTTTTCGGGTACAAATTGCAGCTATTCTGGGTATCAGACTTTTGCCTAAATTTGTGTCACTTAAGCTACACGCATACCAAATTACAGCACTGCGGGGTCACTGGTGTACCCTGTGAATTCTGTCAAAGTTTCGTTTTTGTTATGGCTAATAACTCAAAAACCATGAAGAATTTGTGAAAATTAAAACGGACTCTAATAGTATCAATGAATACCTTTCATTTGACGTTCTAATTGACTTAATAGCCTCATTTTCTTTTTTTTTACCCTTCTTGAACCCCAATATCTCAAACACACCCCAAATTTTTAGCTCATTTAGTTACACCAAAGCTGTGTCATCACTACCTACTACCTATGTATCAAATTTTACGATGATCGGATCAACGCTTCGAAAGTTATCCTCGGACAAACAAACATATAGTATATTAGGTTAGGCAAAAAGTTTCTCCGCATTTTTTAAGAAAATTCAAAACAATTTTTAATATAGTTTATTTACATTTAACTAAATTATGTAGGTATCATTTTGTTCGATAACTTTTTGCCATCTTGTAGGTAGGGACATGATCCCATTGCTATAGAAATTTTGGGGTTTCTGTTCAAAATACAATACCGCGACAAGTAGTTTTGGCAGTCCTCTCGTGATGTTAACATGACACTGCCTAAAGAATTCTGAAGAGACCGAAACAGGTGGAAATCCGAAGGTGCAAGGTCAGGACTATACGGCGGATGCATTAACACCTCCCAACCAAACTCTCTTAATTTTTGCTAAAGATTTGTGAGGTCTAGTGTTGTCATGATGAAAAACCACACCCCTTCTGTTGATTAATTCCGGCCGCTTTCTCTCAACTTATTGCTATCCCTTAGATGCATGATTTTTTGTTTTACAAATAAAAAAATATATGTGGTAGAAAATTGCCTATCTAACACGGGAAAAATGATTTAAAAAAAACATTGGTACATATTTAATTGTTTTATTTACTAAAAACAGATGTTATCATTTTTGATAAACTATGCAATTAAGGGTAATACAAATCTTACTTATGGAAATCTTGAAAACACTGGTTTTTGCGATTATCACAGAGTGATACATTGCATTTGGCACACATTACAGACGTTATTTTTTTACAGTTTGCATATTTGCATTGGTTTCTTTTACCATACGCTTTTTCATGGCCAATTCTATCTTTACGAATGTCTTCAGAAGGTCTTGTTTGTGCACTAAGTCTTGGTCTCTTTTGGTTCTCATTTATTTGTAGACTAGGCCTACCTCTTTTATTTTCTGATCCAGTGCCATATTTGCATAAAGTTTCAGCTAATTCTGTTCGGAAATCCACAAGTTTCATAATATTTTTGGGATCTATTCCTTTTTTCAGAGAAACTTTTTTGTACAGAATCCAGCTGTTTATAATAGCCATATCTAACATATGATGGAACGGTCTATTAGTCCATTTCTTGGACTTCATTCTAATTCTATACCTGCCCAAATAGCTCTCCATTGTATCCACGCCTCCCATGTTAGCATTGTATCCATGTATGGCTTTTGGGCAGGGTATAGATACGCTTCTTTTTTGTTTTTTGTCATATCGACTAATATGACCTATAGGTTCTACGCCTACATATGTGGCCAATAGCAAGACCTGCTTATTATCCTTCCAGCTGGTAGCTGCAAACTCCACACCTTCAAAAACGGTGACATTCTCATCAGATGATCCTCTTGGGACTGACGCCTTGAGAACATCTTTCTTTCAGGCAAATCTTCAGTTATCAGCGGAGGATCTAAGACTGCCATATCTATTTCTTGATGTCCCTCCTCTTCCTCTGCATCTTGGCCCTCTTCATCTTCAAGGTCTGCTCGCAAATCACTTACATTTCCATAGTAGTCCAAATTATCTTCATCCAATTCACTTTCATCCTCAGATATCTCCCCATTTTCTAATTGCAACAGTATACGCTCGATGCGGTCGTCATTCATTTTGCACCTGAAAATAAATAACATAAGCCATGCAAACCACATCCAAAAATAAAAAGCCATGGATTTGATTCCCAAAACGCCCAAATAGCCAAAATTCTTACACAGAAAAAAATATACCCGCAATGCATGAAATATCATTTTTAATAACAAACTTGAATCTCAAAATAAATGAGTAATACAAAATTATGTGTAAAAATTATTGTATAACGGCAAAATATAGATCTTTACCTGACAAAAACAGATTTTTCCGGAACAAATTGTACGCTTTTTCACTAAGATTCTTGCCGATCAAAAGTTCGAAATCAAGTCTTTACAAGTATTTTTCCCCGCCGACAGATATGTCATAACTTTGAGAGATACCATAAAGAAAAATATTTTTTTTTTAAATGTCATTCGCGTATGACATTGACGTAACGTTTAGAAAGCTTAATATCAGAGAATTGTTAAACGTTCAGAAGTTTAAGGCACGGAAAGTTAGATTCTCATTTTTGATAATCTATGCATCTAAGGGTTCTCATCAGTTGTTCGCAGTAGAGTTCAGAATCGATGGTCCTGCCTGGTGAATAATGAATAATGCCTTTCCAATCCCACCACACACACAACATGACCTTGTTGCGAGTTAACCCGGGTTTCGCCACAGTCTGTGAAGCCTGACCGGCCTTTGACCACGACCTTTTTCGCATGTTCTTGTCGTACGTGATCCACTTTTCATCACCAGTTATCAGCTTCTTCAAAAATGGTTCGGTTTTATTACGTCGTAATAAAGAATCACAAATGAGTACACGGTTCATTAGGTTTCTTTCAGTGAGCTCGTGGGGTACCCAAAAATCGTACTATTTTGTGTACCCAGTTTTTTTCAAATGCGCCAAAACTGTTTTTTGGTCAATTCCCAGTTCTTCAGCTACGTCGTAACTACTGATATGCCGATCTTGCTCCACTTTTTCAAAAATGGACTCAATTTTATCCGTAATAGGGCGACCAGAGCGACGTGCATCTTTGACATCAAAATTTCCGGATTGAAAACGCTTAAACTAAATTTGTGCTACTCTCACAGACACTGCACTAGGTCCATAAACATCGCAATTTTTTATCGCGGCTTGCGTTGCATTTTTACTTTTTTTGTAGTAAAAATTTAAATTGTATCGAATTTCTTCAGTAGATTCACTCATCTTTACAATTCGAAAAACAAATAAAAATCACACATTTTCCTAATTTGAATTTGGAATTATGTATCTTCTTTAAAATTTAAACTTTGAATGATACCAAAACCAGCCAGATACAAATAGTATAGCCAAAGAGATTTTATTACAAGTTCATACATATTATAATGCGAAAATACTTTATCCCCAACTTATTATATAATCGTACATATATACACGGTGTCCATTAAATCACTGTTTTCCCAGAACAAACGTTGTTCAGACCATGATCTACAATGGGTTTATAACATCAAATTAAAAAACAAAACGACATCGGTCTTTGCAAAATGTAAAAATTTGCGAACTAAAAAAACGTCTATTTTAACGTTACGCCCTACAACATAGTCAGCGCGCTGACCGGTAGCTGCCAGGTAGCTACGGCTCGCGTACCCATGAACTTTATGTCACGATTAGTTTTTGAACAAAGTTAGACTTATTTGAGTAAGTCTAGATTTTTTTATTCTCTTATTTGATGCTATAAACAGTTATTAGACCATGGTCTGAGCAACGTTTGTTCTGGGAAAACAGTTATTTAAAGGACACCATGTACATACATACAACGCCGATTTGCCCAAGTTGATTAAGAGATTTCGCTTCGCTCGATCAATTATGTTTTTAAGAATGATTATCCCATTTATATGCTAATCAAAATAAACTGCACAAAGCATCTAATCATTGGAGTTGTATCGCAAATGAAAAACAATAAAGCACAGTGGCATCGGTCACACGGCGTGGGCCTAGTGTGGGAGTGGCGACCTCCTAGTTCATGAACTCTTTACACCGGTCCACCTACTCTCCTAACGTAGGATTTCCTAACTTCTTTTATTCATCTATGGTATTTACGATGTATTCAAACTTTCGTGATCACTGTACATTCTCGTAATTACTGATTAAAACGGGTATTTATCGCATATGTACCTTTTTTATTTGTTGTCCCGACGTTTCGGCTGTGTTGCAATGCAACAGTCATGGTCTCGCGTTGTCTGGAGTACTTGGAGCTACCGTCGGGAAGGGTAACGTGGGGACAACAAATAAAAAGGTATATTCACGATATTTGATGTATTACGATGACCTCCGTGGTGCAATGGGCGAATAGCTGGCTGAGACGCAGGAGGTAGCAGGTTCGATTCCCGCCGCGGAACAAATGTTTGCATGATCTACAGATATTTGTTCCGGGTCTGGTTGTTTCTCTATAAATTATAAGTATGTATTTACAAAAACAGTGTATGTAAGTATTCGATCAGTTATCTGGTTCCCATGGTACAAGCGTTGCTTAGTTTGGGGCTAGATAGCGTTGTGTGACATGTCCAGCAATATTTTTTTTTATTATAATGATTGATAAGTATTTAGTGTATTTTAATATTGATTGATTTTTATGAAATTCATGAAAGTTTGTGTATAATTTAATTAATTTTATATAACTGTAATTTGCACGCCGCGCTGTTAAGCGTTGAAGTATCTGAAACCTGCATATAGCTGTATCAACTTACGAGTATATAGGTACCATGCTTCTAGCAAATAAATTTCATTTCATTTGCAGTTCTAGAAGATAGTAGAGTTCCTTGTGAAAGAGCTCGCCCGGGGAAGTACTTTTCTGCCGCCAAGAAGCATTACTGTGTTTCGGTTTGAAGGGTATGGTTGCTATGAATTTACAGGCACATTAGGCTTTACTGTATGCCTCAAGTTGATGGACGCAGGTCAGTGCATCGTAGAGCGCGTTTCTAAGGTGCGACCTACGAAGCAGTACTTTGTTATAGGCGATGGTTACCACTTAACATCAGGTGGGTCATACGCTTGTTCCATCGTATATTATAAATAACAAACAAAACATAAATATGAAGCCAACAATCGGGTGGAGGCCGTATGAAGGGCGCAAAACAGATAAGCACTCGGCGCATCACTAACGACTCGCGTAAGGGCTGCAAGAGCGAGCGAGATAGCAATATCACCGTCGCTTGTCTCACATTTTTGACCCCGTCTGCCAAGAGCGCTGGCGTCTAGTATAGCAACTGGGCCAAGTAACTAGCTGGGTACAAACACACACGCCTGACTCATTCGTTTCACGCCGTCCCCCACACCAGCTCTGTTTCTGTCCAATCATGCATTAATAATGCGTCCGTGCGTAAATTAAACGTTCGTGACGGTCATTTTCTTTTTGAGGTTATGTCTGTAAGTTCAGGTGGACTTTGAAACTCTGTTCTAACTCTGGAAAAAGTATGTTTTGTACTTCCTGGAGTTGGGATTGGAACATGCTTGTGACCCACCTGTTGTTAAGTGGTAGCCATCGCCTATTAATAAGTATTGCCTCGTAGGTCACGCACTTTAAATACGTGTCCTACGATGCCCTGTGTCCATCAACTTGAGACATACAGGTAAAACCTCATGTTGTATATATGTATGTTTGTTTTTCCGAGGATAACTTTCGAAGCGTTTATCTGATATGCGTGAAATTTGGTACAAATGTAGATTAGATAGATTAGATAATTTCTTTATTGCACACCATTAAATACAAACATATAAAAGAAAATACAATTTTAAATCATAGTTACAATGGGCGGCCTTATCGCTAAAAGCGATCTCTTCCAGGCAACCTTTGGATGGACAGAATCTATATGAACAAATAAGGACGGCGGCATAAGATTTTTTTAGAATCAGTTTTTTTTTTTTTTAAAAAAACAAGCATATATTACAATTTATAAAAAATATAGTTAATATAAAATAAAATTCTTAATTATATTAAATAATATTATCATAAAATTAATAAATATTAATATTAAGATACATATATATATTTATATATATATATTGTCATACCTACATACATAAATTATAAAAATGTATAAATAAATAAATGGCCTAGTGAGCAATGGATGACAGAAAGTGTTGTCTGACCATGTTTTTAAAGATAGGGAGAGATTTTGCATGACGAATTGAGACAGGTAGGGCATTCCAGAGTCTGGTAGCCTGCAGAGTAAAAGAGGTACTATAAAATACTGAGGTATGGTGGGGAGTTTTTAATTGTAAAAAAAAATGTATACAAATGTAGGTAGTGATGGCACAGTTTTGGTGTGACTAAGTGAGCTAAAATGTGAGAGGGGGGGGGGGGGGGGGGGGTTGTTGAGATATTGGGGTTCAAAAGGGGTAAAAAAACCAAAATTCAACCCTATCTTTAGTTTTAGTTTATACCTTGTAGTTTTTAAGTTATTTGCCTTAATAAAAATTGAACTTTGACAAAATTCACAGGATACACCAGTAAGCTTTAGTAACACAAATGTACGCAAAAATACCCCAAAAAAGAGTAACCAAATGACATGAACTCCCGTTACTTGTAATTTGAATGAAACTCTAGGTCAAGTAGTTGGATATGCATTTCGTGGCACTATTTTGATAGTCAAAGATTACGCGAGATCTCAGTTCGGGGCGAACGAATCACTAGTATATATAAAAACAACCAGGACCGAAACAAATATCTATAGATCATGCAAATATTTATTCCGGGGCAGGAATCGAACCCGCTACCTGCGTCTCAGCCGGTTATCCGCCCACTGCGCCACGGAGATCGTCAAGTCGAGCAATGCTGCTTGGCAGAAATAGGTGTTAGTACTTCCCCAGACGAGCCTTTTCACAAGAAACTCTAGTTCTTTATCAACAAATAGCTGATTAATCCACAGCTTCGCACGCGTAGTTTTAAAAAAAAACATTACCCTCCTTCTGTGCGGTTGGGTAAAAAGTAGCCTATGTCACCCGGGGATGTAACTTCGTTTAAGATTTTTTTTAAATCGGTCCAGTAGTTTACTGGACCGATTAAAAATCTTTCACCGTTTCACCGGAGCCTATTCGTCACAAACAAACAAATCTTTCCTCTTTATACTATTAAGTAATATGGTATTCCGATTTTTTTTTGTAGATTTTCATATGTTCTTTAATATTGTAGAATTACTTTTGTTCCATCATCAATAGTTTCTGCAGCGCATGCGACGAAAGACGTTTTAGGGCACTTTTTTACACCTTGTGTTACGTTACTTAAGTTTTAGTAAGGATCCCTAATTTTTTCTAGCAATAAATATAACCTATGTCACTCAGGGTGAATGTAGCTTTTCAATGATCAAAGAATTTTTGAAATCGGCACAGAAGTTTTTGAGTTTATTCATTACAAACATACACACAAAAATACAAATCTTTCCTCTTTATAACATTATTATGAATTATATAAAATATTGTATTATATTATATAAGTATATAAGTAGGTATATATAGTATAGATATAGATTATAGATAAAAGCTATGCGACATTCTGCCGGGTCACCACTCGATTGGGTGATCGCTAAATCGCTTGTGGTAACTTAAACTGAACGCTTCCATGCTTCGAAGGGTACGTTAAGAAATCGGCTCTAGCTATAAAAGTCGTTATCATCATCATCCACAGCCTGACATCACCCATGGTTGGGTATAGGGCTCCCCAAGTTTATGCCATCCACCACGATCCTGCGCTAGTCTCACCCATTGACGGCCCGTCTTTATTGACGGAAGTCGCTTCTCGCTGTCTGTATGTCCCTATTTATGCTTAGATCTTTAAAACTACGCAACGGATTCTGATGCGGTTTTTTTAAAAGATAGAGCGATTCAAAAGGAAGTTTTATATGTATAATACATGCATAATATAGTAGCGAAACACTGATAATTTTAGAGGTTTATAATGTGATGTCGTAAGTAAACACATATTTTTGCGCTTACATTGCAAAGGCTGGCTGAACCCTACAAGATAGATCAAAATAATGTACTACAGTATTGTACACCTTAAAAAGGTCTACTAAAAAGTCCGGGATGGTATATGTCTCTCTTAGGGATAGTCCACAACAACCATTTTTTATCCGTTACTTTTTACCAGAAATAATGGCTTATTTACGAAGCGATTATCATTAATCCTTATCCAATTGTGCATTTAATATGTGGTGCAGTGGGCGAATAGCCGGCTGAGACGCAGGAGGTAGCGGGTTCGATTTCCGCCGCGGAACAAATGTTTGCATGATCTACAGATATTTGTTCCAGGTCTGGTTGTTTCTATATACATTATAAGTATGTATTTACAAAAAAAAATGTATATAACTATTCTATCATTTATCTGGTTCCATAGTAGTCTGCTTAGTTTGGGGCTAGTAGCGATGTGTGAAATGTCCAGCAATATTTACTTATTTATATACAAACATACAATTAATAAATAAAGACATTCTGTAGTATATTTAGTATCAGCATTGCACCCGTGCGAAGCCGGGGCGGGTCACTAGTTAACAATAAACTTTACAAGTCGTCAAGTCACGACAAAAGTCTTAGGGCAGTCTAAAATCCATAGATACGTGCAAAATAAATGTGTTGCAATATAAACTAATTATACAATTATATTGAAGGGACAGTTTTTACACAAAAAAATCAAAAATAATGGTATCTACTAGTAGTTCGCCCCGAACGGAGATCTCGCGAGTCTACGATCAAAACAAAAAAAAATATTTGTAAAATTTGACTATCAAAATAGTATCACGAAATAAACAACCTTAATTACTTACTTGACCTACAGTTTCATTCAAATGACTGGTAACGGGAGTTCATGTTATATGGTATCTTAATTTTGGGGTACAAATTGCAGTTATTCTGGATTTCAGACTTTTGCCTACATTTGTGTCACTTAAGCTACACGCATTCTAAATTACAGCACTATGGGGTCACTAGTGTACCCTGTGAATTTTGTCAAAGTTTAGTTTTTGTTATGGCTAATAACTCAAAAACTATAAAGAATTTACGAAAAAAAAACAGAATCTAAATGTACTAATGAATACCTTTCATTTGACTTCCCGCTTGACCAGTTAGCCTCATTTTTATTTTTTTACCTCTCTTGAACCCCAATATCTCAACAGTCCCCAACATTTTTAGCTCATTTAGTCACACCAAAAATTGTGCTATCACTACCTACCTATGTATTAAATTTCACGATGATCGGATCAACGCTTCGAAAGTTATCCTCGGACAAACATACATACAACGCCGATTTGCCCAAGTGAATTTAGAGGTCTCGCTTCGCTCAATCAATAAGATTTTCTTATTTTATTATCAAAATCTTGAAAAATCGATAAAATGCTGCTCCACGAAATGCTAGAGAGCTAGCATATTGCACAATGCCACAGATTACTATAAAGTTACAACGAGCCGTTCAACGACCCCGGTAGCCCGGTCAATGCATCCAACCAGTCAACAGAGCGCGTATGGTGGGCGGTAAGTACTTTCGCTTACAGTTAGGCACAAACACTCAAAAGTAAAGTTTTTATATTTAAAAATAACATTATTTATCTACCAATTTATTATTTGTGCTCTTAAAAATATACCCCGTCATTATTTGTAATTTAAATCGCAACACCTTATCCTGATTTGTTATGTACGACATTAATTTAAAACACACATTTGGAATCGTAATATCTGACTTTAGAGGTGGGTTTAATATCGGTAGCTTGAATATTTATCCAGTAATCGATACATTTTTATTAAACAATTTTTTACGTAAATCGGCGGCGCCTTTGCGATGATGCCCCTTAGCAAGATTCTTAGATACCTACCTACCTACTTACGTGATGTATGAATATGATTTGTTTACCTATTTTAAACAGGCTGGTGTATTGATATTTTAGGACTTGATATTAAGATTGTTTAAAAATTCAAAATTCTATAATGGTAATGAACTTGAAAAAAACCTAATTTACAATACTAGCCATTAGCCCTACCCGTGTTTTCATTTAATGTCGTACGTAAGAAAACACCTAGTATATATATAACCCTCCTTCGGCAGTTGGCAAAAAGCCACTTCACAAGCCCTCAACTAAAAATCTTTCAACCAAACCCTAAACTCATACAAATCGCTTCACATCTTTCAAACACATCCGCTAACAAATTGTCGGGAAGTTAATTTGACAGCTGTCATTCATCTTCGCGTTTCGGCGGGAACACGGCAGCCAATCAGGGGCGAGGAGTGATCTGTCAACGCGCTGTGGCGGGGAATTAGAAGATTTTAACCACAATGAGCTTCCATTATTAGGTGAACTTGGCAAGTAAGGTACAAAAGCTATTTAGATAGACTGGTGGTTCGCCCCGAACTGAGATCTCGTGAGTCTCCATAACAACAAAAATATTATTATTCGTTATCATTGACTATCAAAATAGAAATAAATAACCACCTTACTTGACCTACAGTTTCATTCAAATACAGGGGTAACGGGAGTTCATGTAAATTGGATAAATTTTTGGGGTACAACATGCTGGATTTCACACTTTTTCCTATATTTGTGTCACTAAAGCTACACGAATACTAAATTTCAGCATTGTGGGGTCACTTGTATACCCTGTGAATTTTGTCAAAGTTTAGTTTTTGTTATGGCTAATAATTCAAAAAATACAAGAAATAAACTAAAAATAAAATCAGGGTTGTAATATACTAATAAAGACCTTTTATTTGACGTCGCACTTGACCCAATAGCCTTATTTTCATTTTATTTAACCCTGTTGAACCTCAACATCTCAACAACCCCCCCACATTGTTAGCTCATTTAGTTACACTAAAATTGTGCCATCACTAATTACCTATATAAGTACCAAATTTCGCGATGATCAGATCAACGCTTCGAAAGTTATCCTCGGACAAACATACATACGAGTACATACATACAACGCTGATTTGCCCAAGTTGATTTAGAGATCTCGCTTCGCTCTATCAATTAATAAACTAGTAAGCAAAAAAATCTTCGGGGAATGTGCCCAGGAACTATACGATCTGATCCCGCCATCGCACTTCCATCAAAGGACAAGCAGGCGCACGGCTCAGTACCATCCGTACATAGTTTATATACCACCCATTCGCACACACCGTTTTGGTTCTACGTTCTTGATGCGTCAGCTAAGGTATGGAACACTTTGCCGTCGCGTCGTCTGTTTTTCCTAAAGAATACAATCCGGGTCTCTTTAAGGTAAGAGTGAATAGGTTTCTTCTAGATCTTCGTGCTATATCTTAAGCCACATCATCGCTTACCATCAGGTGAGATTGTGGTCAAACGAGGTTTTTTTTAATAGAAAGGTTTTTTTATACTGGATAGCCAGTATAAAAAAACCTTTCTATTAAAAAAACGGCGTCCAAATCTCACAAAACTCCAAATCTCACAAATTTCCAAATTTCACAGTCCGCAATTTACCAAGTAATCCCATACAAAAGGATGATTCTTGGCACCCACACAGGAAGCCCGCCAGCCCTACACCCCCTGCCAGTGGGATCAGCTATTCCGGAATATGTTTATTAAAATATTGCTGGACATTTCACCCACCGCTATCTAGCCCCAAACTAAGCAGAGCTTGTACTATGGGTACCAGATAATTGATATAATACTGATATAGTTTTTTTTTAATAAAACTTATATAATGATTTTATTCTATATAGAAAAACATCCAGACACGGAACAAATATATGTAGATCATGCAAACATTTGTTCCGCGGCGGGAATCGAACCCGCTGCCTCTCGTCTCAGCCGGCTATTCGCCCACTGCGCCACAGAGGTCGTCAAGTTAGGATGCTTGTAGTATTTATATATATATGAAATTGGGTGTTATAGCCCCACACATCGAAGAGCCCAAATTACATAAACTAGATCCACCTACTTCAATAAACAGAGGTAATTAGAACGGCCCCATAACTTTTACAATCTATTGCAACAATTAACAAAATTAAGTTTACTGTCACCTCCTCGGCGATAAAGCGTTATGTTACGTCGCTAAAACAATAAAGACATGGTTTTCTAAAAAGGTGTTAACATTATATGCTGGCCATCTAGTTCTAAAGCCTGGTTGGGGGGAACACGATCTTCCTCTTCTTAGTCGTAACACTCTTTGCAGAGTGGTCGTGGTCATCATGTCAGGGTTGTGGCGCGCTTAACTACCCTTCGCCATTCTTCTCGCACCGCTGCTCTTCTGGCATATTCGTTCAAAGGAACACCTATGGCAGCCTTTATTTGATCCGTCCGTCTCAAAGACGATCTGTTTTGCCGTCGACCTTCCCTTGCATCACCAAGCGTTCAATGGAGAGCTCTCCGCGACGCGACACGTGTCCAAAAAAGGTTAGGATGCGAGAGTTCTTGAAGTATGGACTGATTGGTACGGAATTCTGTCCATGATACCCCAAGCATTCTTCTCCAGCACCACATCTCGAGAGCGTCTACCTTCTTTTTCTTTTAGTCCATGACTCTGAAGCGTACAAGAATATGGGAAATACTAGCGCTCTGACGAGACGAGTCACAATCTGCACCGATGCATTGGAGTGTATTGTGCTTCATTCTCCCCTTTGAACCTAACTCCAAGCATCCTAACTCCTTGAAGTAACGTTGAAAAACTTTGGGTTGGTGGCAACAGTTTTCCGGGGTTCTGAACGTTATTAAAAAAGTTGATGATGATTCAATGAGCTCATGCAGTTCAGCTTTCTCTCTGGCCTTAGATTCCGAACCAAAAGGGTAAAACGGTTATTGTGCAACTTTGTCCGTCCGTATGTCTGTCACAGCTGATTATCTCAGCAACTAATGAAGCTATTGACATTCTAGGTGAAATGAAGTATCATATAAAATAACTTTAATTACCCTCTAGTGTCAATAGTCCGGTGGGTACATAGCTGATTATCTCAGCAACTACTGAAGCTATTGACATTCTAAAATGAAGTATCATATAAAATAACTTTAATTACCCTCTAGTGTTAATAGTCCGGTGGGTACAAATCACCGAAACCACAAAAAAAAATCCGAAACCATTTTTTCTAAAATCCTAAGGTGGGGTCAGATAGATCCATCGAGGACTGTTGTGGCATTTGTTATTAAAAAGTTTAAAATTAAAAGTAACGTTCTTTTACTACGCTAAATAATGTCGTCCGTTATTTAACGGTCGCTGCTTCTTACGATAACAGAGCTTAATCGGAATGGGTATTAAATGTTTATTGATATTATCCACTGCTGTTGTAGACATACATTATACAGCTGAGGGGTAGCTCAAGCGTGGTGGCATTTCATTCGTCTCACTGGTTCGTTCTTGGGCACGTTTTGTACATCATTTGTACCAGTTATTTTAATTTAAATTATAGTTGTCCTTCGATCACATTTCTATCAGTTCTGAATTTTTCTGTAGCGACATCTAACGCTACCTGTAGGTTAGTTGGTCGTCAAGACCTATAGAGCGAGCGTCAATATGACACTGAGACGGCGACATCTAACGGCAAATGGAAGAACAATCCTAGATCGCGCAAACGAAATAATCTGCGTATATGCTTATATGTAATATTTCTCAACAAAACCTGTTGATAATAGGAGTCCGAGCTCGGTCGGTCGGTGGAAGATCTCCCCTTTTCCTTGGCGGACACCTATCAACTGACGTCTGGCAAACTTGCAAATGATAACCCGAAATAAGGTTGATACTCATGAAAATTAAAAAAAATTCCATAACTTTCGCCCCGAACTTGAGATCTCGCGAGCCTCCCAAAACACAAAAAAACACAAATTCTTAGGACGACTCGCGCAACGATGCCTAAACGTAATTAGTGGCTAAATATGATTTAAGGAGTTGTCAAATCATACAAACACGTAAAATTTAAACATAGTCGCCAAATACGTTTAGGGGTCGTTGTGCAAGCCGGTCTTAATCTTTCACTAATAAAATAGTGCAACAAACTAACTTGTCCTACAGTTTCATTCAAATTACAGGTAACGGGAGTTCATGTTCATATTTTTACGACTTCATATTTTTGGGTTAAAAATTGCATTTATTCTGGATTTCAGACTTTTCCCTATATTTGTGTTACTAAAACTACACGCATACCAAATTACATACGCATTTCAGAAAAATAGGGAAATTAAAATTCTGGAAATTTCCACCGAAGAGGATTTTCCTCCCGCGTACATTTAACTTGTGGAATGGTCTTCCAGCCAAGGTTGTCCCCAATTGAAGGTTTTAAAAAAGCGGTCAAGTGCGAGTCGGACTCGCCCATGAAGGGTTCCGTGGCAGCAAGTAACATAATATAAAAGTTCTTGTAGTTCGTTGTAACTTTTTTATATTTGAGTTGATTGAACGAAAGGTAAATTGCGGTTTATGACGTATTAAAAAAAACTACTGACTAGATCTCGTTCAAAACAATTTTCGGTGGAAGTTTGCATGGTAATGTACATCATATTTTTTTTTTGTTTTATCATTCTCTTATTTTAGAAGTTACAGGGGGGGGGGACATTTTACCACTTTGGGAGTGTCTCTCGCGTAAACTATTCGGTTTAGATAAAAATGATATTAGAAACTTCAATATCATTTTTGAAGACCTATCCATAGATACCCCACACGTATGGGTTTGATGAAAAAAAGTTTTGAGTTTCAGTTCTAAGTATGGAGAACCCCAAAAATTTATTGGTTATTTTTCTATTTTTGTGTGAAAATCTTAATGTGGTTCACAGAATACATCTACTTACCAAGTTTCAACAATATAGTTCTTATAGTCTCGGAAAAAAGTGGCTGTGACAGACAGACAGACAGACATGACGAATCCATAAAGGTTCGGATTTTGCCATTAGGCTACAGAACCCTAAAAAGGCGTTTATAAATGTCTTTCAATGCGTGAATGATGAAGGCGTGGATTTTGACTCTATGGTTGAACATCGGTCATGTAAGAACAAGCTTTTAGCTGTAGAATGTATTTTTATAATTTGTAATGAGATTTAGCATAATTATATATAATACAACGACTAATGTGGACGTTTGTACGTTTAATAATACAATCGCAAATCTCCTTCATTAATATTGTTACGAGCTGAGGGTTCGGGATAAAATAATAAAAATCAATCTAACCAAAATAATACTTTTATTCAACACTAAAACGATAAATACACGATCTTAATCACAAGGATTCACAACACACTAAATCACACCACTGTTACACGATAAACCACTAAAAGTCACTGAAATGTTCGCACGTATCGCCAAATCAAGACTGATCATTACGGGCCTCTCCACGCCGTATTTATACCACACACAGTTACTAAAAAATTATTATAACGTTTGAGAACGTTCCGATAGCAACTAGAAAGGCATTCCACATGTCTACGATTTATTATTCTGTGCAACGGTAGGTAAAAACGTGGTATGTAGGTATATTCCATACCAAGTATTACATATTCTGTGACACAGTAGGTATAACTTCGAGAAAAGCCGACTATTACTTATTCTGTAACAGCCTCGGCGTAACAATATGTTTAGTGCTCGTAGATCTAACCGAACTTTTGCCTTACTTAAACAAACAATATATCAATAAAGTCCATTAACAAGAATGTTTCGGCAGTACAATGAGTTAGCGAAGGCAAATATTAGAGCTGGGCTGGGATATATTTAATTCTAAACTATGTATATAAATTTGTCAAAAGACTCAAAGAAATCCTTCATTTTGACGGGGATTCAGACGCTCATAGTAGCGTCGTGCGTGGGCATCAAGTTCGTTGATTGTACATAGTTATTTTGTAAATACTACGTGTTCGTTTTTAAAAGCTTTTTATTGACTTGCAATGTATTATTAGTAATTATGTTTGTTCGGGTGGAATCTTGCAACTGAATTTTAATCCCGTTCCTCTCCACCGATTGAGCTGAAATTTGGAATACATATTTAACTTCGGTGACAATGCAATAATATGGTACCATGGAGGTGGTCTCATGATGGAGACGGATGCTAGACAACGGATGTTTGTCCGGGTGGAATCTTGCAACTGAATTTTAATCCCGTTCCTCTCCACCGATTGAGCTGAAATTTGGAATACATGTGTAACTTCGGTGACAATGCAATAATATGGTACCATGGAGGTGGTCTCATGATGGAGACGGATGCTAGACAACGGATGTTTGTCCGGGTGGAATCTTGCAACTGAATTTTAATCCCGTTCCTCTCCACCGATTGAGCTGAAATTTGGAATACATGTGTAACTTCGGTGACAATGCAATAATATGGTACCATGGAGGTGGTATCATGATGGAGACGGATGCTAGACAACGGAAATTCTGAATGGATTAGAGTGGCTACTAGTGTTTGGGCTCATTTGAATCTGTTTGTGATTCCGATTATGGATTGTATACATATAAGCTTGTTTTGAAAAATTAGTTTTGCAACAAAAACTTACTTGTATTGATTATTATTTTTTCTGCTTCTAATTTGTGTCTGTTCATTTTAATTAGTAGTAGTTATGTCCTCGAACATGCTTTTCTTTTCGTTCCCTCGACGATTATATTTCTGTTTTTCTGTGCGCACATAAGTTACGTTTCAAGCCAGATCAAATTGTTATTTTAGTAAAGTTATATTTTTATTGCTTGGAATGTGTAATGTGTGCCTTACTAAATAAAATAAAATCGTTCATACAGGGTGTCCCAGGAAAGACTGTTAAGCGGTGGCCCAGTGGTAGAACACCCTTTGGGCTACCCGAATCACCCCTATGTATGTTCCGCGATTTTTCGTAGTTTAGAAGTTATGATTTTTTTGTGATTTTTCTCTTATTTAAGAGTTACAAGACAATTCTAAGCATATTAAAGTGAATAATTGAAATAAAGCCTTGATTTTTTTTATATTTAGCTAATAGTTAGGCCTCTTTAATACAAAAATAATTTACTTTGCAACCCATACACATGCGTCATAAAATAAAAAAACATAGCATATAAAGAAATAAAGAAAAAATACAAGTACCTATAAGAGTGTTTAAAAAAAAGTCACATAACATTTTTCAATCTAAAGTATTTTAAAAAGTTTCTTGTTTCATCAGCTATTTACTCTGTAAATTTTATCAAGCTATCTCTATGGCAACCTAACTAAATTTCGCATTAAAATGTACAAAGTCTTATTTTTCAATAACTTTGTCATATATCAAAACCAAGTGAAAATGTTTAAAATCACTGTAAATAGCTGATGAAACAAGGAAGTTTTTAAAATACTTTTGATTTAAAAATGTTATGTGACTTTTTTTTAAACACTCTTAAAGGTACTTGTATTTTTTCTTTATTTCTTTATATGCTATGTTTTTTTATTTTATGACGCATGTTTATGGGTTGCAAAGTAAATTATTTTTGTATTAAAGAGGCCTAACTATTAGCTAAATATAAAAAAAATCAAGGCTTTATTTCAATTATTCACTTTAATATGCTTAGAATTGTCTTGTAACTCTTAAATAAGAGAAAAATCACAAAAAAATCATAACTTCTAAACTACGAAAAATCGCGGAACATACATAGGGGTGATTCGGGTAGCCCAAAGGGTGTTCTACCACTGGGCCACCGCTTAACAGTCTTTCCTGGGACACCCTGTATATGCTACTTACGGCAACCGCCTACCATCGATGCCAGCCGAAAGCTTGTTTGCATTCTTATTGGTACAAAAATTGTTCCGCCGTTACATCACCAGTTTCTAGGAATGTGTGGCTACTTTAACTTGACTTCTGGATATGTATAACATAATTAACTGAACTTATTACCTTTGCCCAGGTAGTTAAAGCCCCATAAAACCATATTGACCTCCCAAACCCATACCAGGGTTGACATTCCCAATCTTTGTTGTTCGTCAATATCCCGTACTATTTATGTATACTTTAATTAATTCTACCCTACGTTACTGCTGCATAATCTGTGGTGACAAACACGGGGTAGGCAGGGGACTGGAGGGTAGATTAATCATCTTTTGTGTCGCCAGCATAGTTAGGAGTCCAGACGTTCTTTGGATTATGTTTTGGTGATGTGAGCAAGTTATTTTTAGATGGGAGGTGCTCGTTGGGTTGTGGCCCAGTTTCTTGTAAGCAAGCGATACATCCAAATTATAAAAACAAGCATAAATTACAAATTGAAAATCCCTGACATCATAAAAAAACCGCAATAAATATCCATTTTACAGCTGCGATCCCTTTACCAAAAAAGAAAATGCTAATATATCTATGGATTTTTAAAGAAAAAACTTCTTTCCGCACGCTTGACTTGGAGAGGAAGCTGGTGAATGCGTTACGAAAAGTGTGAACGGAAGTTGAGAGGGAGATATAAGTTAGTGAAGATAGAAAGAGAGAGAGTTACGTTTCGTATATTACTGTAGGAGGAAGATGTATCATGCACTGACTAGATAGGAAGAGAGAAAGAAAATGTGCGCGCGCGCCTCTCTCTCTTGCTTCTACAGTAATATACGAAACGTAACCCTCTCTTAGTCAGTATTCGTTTGATTATTTTTCGTAATTTCATTACGTTCTTAAACAATTTTATAAATTAATATTTTGAAAAAGAAATTGTTACGAACTTTTGGCGAGCGCAGAAGGCGCTCAGCTCTGTAAGTTTTGATGATGCAACTTGCGCAAGGGCACCACGTAGGTAAGAACCTCGGCTTGGCCGATGCCAGGATGGGGATAGGAGAGAAACACCCAGGTACATGTTTGTACCTCGTATAGGCGTCGACTATAGGGACTCGTCGACCTCGCCGGCGAGGTCGGTGTATCTGTAAAGTGTTTGCTCTGTCTAATGTAGATGACTCAGAGATTTCCTCGTCCTCTAGGTGATTTCGTAATCCGGATCTCCGAGAACGTGTCTCGGTCGACGGAGGGTTGTATACTTCGGATCAGCTGAACTTATTTTCATCACACATAGCTAAGAACCCGCCCGTTTTTAGATTAAAAATGAAACCGGCCAAGTGCGAGTCGAACTCGCGAACGATGCGATAAGACGTCCATTGTACTATTTGCTTTGTTTCTTCTATTTTGTCTGTAATTTTTATTTTTTAAGGTGTAAGTACAATAAAGTGTTTTTATTCATTCATTCATTCATTCATAATGTAATTGTTCGTTATAGTTTTTAAATAGGCTTTTAATAGGCTAGTATGATGATGATAAATTACGTATCTCCTAGATCTTCAAGCTCCATCTTTACCACATCATCAGGTGGGTTTATGGTCAAATGAAGATCTATTGTTATTATGTAAATGGAAGAGAGTAGTAGAGTTCCTTATGAAAGGGCTCGCCCGGGGAAGTACTACCACCATACCAATTTCTGCTACAAAGCAGCTTTTCTGTGTTTCGGTTCGAAGGGTATGGTTGCTGGTGAAACATTCACATAAGGCTTTACACCTGTATGCCTCAAGTTGATGGACGAAGGGCAGTGTATCGTAAGGCACATTTCTAAGGTGCGTGACTCAGTTCTCTGTTATAGGCGATGGTTACCACTTAACATCAGGTGGGCCATAAGCTTGTTCAATCTACATATAGCACAAAAAAATATTTGTGGCTGGTATTCGAATCCACATCCACGTATCGGAAGTTGGGCTACAACACTAGGCCAACATCCATACCAATTTTATAAATTTGAAAGTACTCTGTCTCTCTGTCTGTTACATTTTCACTTATTATTATTATTAAAGCCTTCTTTATTTTATTATCCTTTTGTTCTTTTCTAGGATTCCGTACCCAAAGGGTAAAACGGGGCCCTATTACTAAGACTCCGCTGTCTGTCTGTCCGTCTGTCACCAGGTTGTATCTCATGAACCATGACAGTTAGACAGTTGAAATTTTGAAAGATGATGTATTACTGCTGCGGCTATAAAAGCAAATACTAAAAACAGAATAAAATATATATTTAAGGGGGGCTCTTATACAAACCCGTGATATTTTTGCTCGTTTTTACATGAAATTGATAACGGCAACAGGTAGACGCTTGAAATATTCACAGAATATTTAGTTATATATTCATTTTAAACATAAATAATTAAATTATAATAAAAAAAATAATTAAGAGGGGCTCCCATACAACAAACGTGTTTTTTTTCTTGTTTTTATAGATAATGGTACGAAACCCTTCGTGCGCGAGTCCGACTCGCACTTGGCCGGTTTTTTTAATGTTATAATACATTAAATATGATTAGGAATCCCTCTTTGGGTATATCCCTCTTTGGGTATATCCCTCTTCCTGATTACTCCATGTTTCTCTATCTTTTGCTGTAGTCATCCACTGATTTTCAGTGATTTCAGTGACTGTTTTCCTTGGTTAACCTGATCTTCATTAGCGCTGGGTCCAACCCATTTCGTTGCTCTTATGGTCTACCTATCATCCTTGTATCTGATTGGTTGAAATTAGGTATATAAGTAAATTAAACCCTGTATTAAGAGGACACCGGAGGGACAATCGCCCATACAACACGTACTACCAAGATCATTTCTAATTGGAGCATATTTCTACCTTAACAAGGTATTATTTTAATTTGAATAGTATTTATTGAATAGTAGTCACAACATCCGCACTTTGAGGACAGACGAAAAGATTGTTGAGCTGGAAGAAGAAATTAGTAGATTACACTGGGACATTTTGGGGTTATCAGAAGTCCGTAGAGAGGGCGAGGACACGATATCCCTTAAGTCTGGTAACCTAATATACTACCGGGAGGGCGACCAACAGTCCCAAGGTGGTGTTGGGTTTCTCGTTCACAAGTCACTCATCAACAACATTATCACCATCGACAGTGTGTCGAGCAGGGTCGCGTACCTGACACTCAGAATATCTAAGCGATATTCGCTGAAGGTCGTTCAGGTATATGCGCCGACCTCTTCACACCCAGATGAAGAAGTAGAGTCTATGTATGAGGACATCAGGAGAGCCATACATACGAACAAAACTCACTTTATTGTTGTTATGGGGGACTTCAATGCAAAGCTAGGCATGAGAAGCGATAATGAGTTGAGAGTGGGGCAATTTGGATATGGGCAACGGAACCCCAGGGGACAGAGGCTGGCCGATTTTCTGCAGAAAGAAGGACTCTTTATGATGAATTCTTTTTTCCAGAAGCCGCCTCACAGGAAATGGACCTGGATGAGTCCCAACGGTTCCACGAGAAATGAGATTGATTTCATCTTGACCAACAAGAAACGGATATTCAATGATGTCTCTGTGATTCACAGGGTGAAAACCGGCAGTGATCACCGAATTGTTAGAGCCACATTGAATATGAACGTTAAACTTGAAAGGTCCCGTTTGATGAAATCTACGCTCCGACCCACTCGCGCACATATCCAAAACCTCGAGAGCTTTCAACTAGAACTTGCAAATCGCTTTGACTGTCTAGAAGTAGATGCATCAGTGGACGAGATCAATAACAGGTTCGTAGAAACCGTCCATACGGTGGGGTCCCAGTTCTTTAAGACCCCCAGTACCAATAGACCTCACAAACTCTCTGATGACACCCTTAACCTCATGGCTGAACGACGTTCTTTGCAACTGCAGTCTCCCGATGATGCTCAGTCACATAGGCAGCTCAATAGAAAGATTTGGAAATCCTTGCGGCACGATATTCGTACCTTTAATACATCTCGTATTAAAGATACGATAGAGCGGAATAAAGGCTCCCAAGTGTTCCCGAGAGATAATTCTATTGGGCAGAGCCGCATGACGAAGCTGAAGAGGGAAGATGGCAGCATAACGTAAGTCAAGTAAAGCGGAAGTGTTAAGGGAAGTCGAAAGGTTCTATGGACGGCTCTACGATTCGGTCACTAAACCTGTTTGCAGTGCGGCCAACGACCCAAGAGCCAAACTGACCCGACATTATACCGAAGATATGCCGGACATCAGCCTGTATGAGATCAGGATGGCCTTGAAGCAGCTTAAGAACGACAAGGCGCCGGGTGAGGACGGAATCACTTCAGAGCTTCTGAAAGCGGGTGGATCACCGGTACTTAAAGTCCTTCAGAAGCTCTTTAATTCCGCCTTGCTTGAAGGTACGACGCCAAAAGCATGGAACGGGGGCATGGTGGTTCTGTTCTTCAAGAAAGGTGACAACACCTTGCTTAAGAATTACGGACCCATCTCGCTTTTGAGCCATGTTTATAAGCTGTTTTCGAGGGTCATCGCGAACCGTCTCGAACGCAGGTTTGATGACTTCCAGCCTCCCGAACAAGCCGGGTTCCGTAAAGACTACAGTACCATAGACCACATACATACGCTGCGGCAAGTCATACAGAAGACCGAAGAGTATAACTTGCCGCTATGTCTCGCGTTTGTGGACTATGAGAAAGCCTTCGATTCGATCGAAACATGGGCAGTGCTTGAGTCTCTCCAACGATGCCGTATTGACTATCGGTATATCGAAGTGTTGAACTGTTTGTATAAAAACGCCACTATGTCAGTCCGAGTACACGAACAGAGCTCGAAGGCGATTCCCTTAAAAAGAGGCGTAAGACAGGGAGATGTAATCTCTCCGAAACTGTTTACGACCGCATTGGAAGATGCCTTCAAGCTTCTGGAATGGAAAGGACTGGGCATCAATATTAACGGCGAATACATCACTCACCTTCGGTTTGCCAACGATATTGTGGTCATGGCAAAGTCGATGGAAGAGCTCAGCACGATGCTCGAAGGCCTCAATCGAGTCTCCCAACGGGTAGGACTTAAAATGAACATGGACAAGACGAAAGTCATGTCGAATGTCCATGTCGTCCCTGCCCCAGTTATGGTTGAGAACTCAGCTCTTGAAGTTGTCGACGCGTATGTATACCTAGGACAAACAGTCCAATTAGGTAGGTCCAACTTCGAGAAAGAGGTCAATCGTCGAATCCATTTCGGATGGGCAGCGTTTGGGAAATTTCGCAACGTCTTTTCGTCCAACATACCTCAGTGCCTTAAGACGAAAGTCTTCAATCAGTGTGTGTTACCAGTGATGACATATGGAACCGAGACGTGGTCCTTCACTATTGGCCTTATGAATAAGCTCAGAGTCGCTCAACGAGCTATGGAGAGGGCTATGCTCGGGGTTTCTCTGCGGGAACGAATCAGAAATGAGGAGATACGTAGGAGCACTCAAGTCACCGACATAGCCCGACTGATTAGCACGTTGAAGTGGCAATGGGCAGGCCATATAGCGCGCAGAACAGATGGCCGATGGGGCCGAAAGGTTCTCGAGTGGAGGCCACGGACCGGCAAGCGCAGCGTAGGACGTCCACCCACAAGATGGGCAGACGACTTGGTAAGAACCGCAGGTCGGCGTTGGACGCAGGCCGCTTCCAACCGCAGTTTCTGGAGATCAATGAGGGAGGCCTTTGTCCAGCGGTGGACGTCCTACGGCTGATATGATGATGATGATGATGAATAGTATTTATCTAGGTTCCCAACCATATATTAGATGAAAATACTTACCTAAAATGATATAGAAGCGTATCGCATTCTGCATGTTTTTACGTCATAAAAGACTTGTTTTCAACCTGATTGTTTCGTATTAAAAACAACAACATCTTACGTATCCTAGTCATAGGAACATAGATTATATCGTCTAGTTACAGAATAACAACATAATCAGAAAAATACAACAAGTTTTCAGTCATCATTTTTGGTATTACGGAACACGGTCAAAATCTAATCAAATTTAGAATCGTTCTATTGCTATCACTTTCGCTCTGCGTGGCTAAACTTCGTCACTAAACAGGGATAGCGATATTCAGGCCGAAGTTTTTGACGCGGCCGAATTGAAGTTGCGCTCGGGGTTCGCCGGCTTCTTAAGACAGGCTACTTGTTATTGACAATGCACCTGTGCGGAGCCGCGGGCGATGGCTAGTTACTAATTATTATTATTATTATCATCAGCCCACTGTGTCCCACTGCTGGGCAAAGGCCTCCCCCCATTCTTTCCAGACACTTCTTTCAAGCGCTAAGCTGGTCCAGTCCGCTCGGAAATTAGTGAGCTCATCCCTCCATCTCTTCTTTGGTCTGCCGCGACGTCTTCGGGCTGTGTCGGGGTTCCACTCGGTGGTCAGCTTAGCCCACTGATCACCCGACAGTTACTAATAAGACAAGATAATAAAAGCGTATAAAAATTGAAACCATTCAACGTAAACTGTTACAAAACTAAACCATATTCGTTGTACGTTAAGGTTGGGTTTCCTAACGAAGTTTTTAGTTGTTAATTACCGATAAGTATCGTTGAGTATTTCTGTTTTCTTTTTTTAGGGTTCCGTTACTGTCGCCACGAAATGATGGATGGGTATAGTTCTTTTTGTGCAGATGTTCTGTAAGTTTTTGCGTTTGTTGTTTTGCGGGAAGTTTATTATAGTCGTTGAGTATACAGAACTTTGTGGCTGAAGTGATCACTCTTGCTGATTTTTAGGGTTCCGTACCCAAAGGGTAAAACGGCACCCTATTACTGAGGCTCCGCTGTCTGTCCATCTGTCCGTCTGTCTGTCCGTCTGTCCGTCCGTCTGTCACCAAGCTGTATTTCATGAACCGTAATAGTTAGACAGTTGAAATTTTCACAGATGATGTATTTATGTTGCCGCTATAGCAACAAATACTAAAATCAGAATAAAATACATTTTTAAATGGGGCTCCTATACAACAAACGTGATTTTTTGCTCGTTTTAGCTCGATATTGATAACGACAATAAAATAGACGCTTGAAATATTCCTTAAATATTTTTTTTTAATTTAATTATTTATTTTTGTAATGAATAATATATAACTAAAGATTTCAAGCGTCTACCTGTTTCCGTTATCAATATCGAGCAAAAACCAGCAAAAATAAATCACGTTTGTTGTATCCCTTAAATATTTGTTTTATTCCGTTTTTTAATATTTGTTGTTATATCGGCAACAGAAATACATCATCTATGATAATTTCAACTGTCTAACTATCACGGTCAATGAGTCAGTCCGCCTGGTGACAGACAGACAGCGGAGTCTTAGTAATAGGTTCCCGTTTTACCCCTTGGGTACGGAACCCTAAAAACAGGTGAACAAAATTATTAGCTATTTAACAAATCAAATTTAATTTCATTACTTGCGGCTATATTTTGATAGGATTTTGAAGATATTTAAAACCATCTCAAAAACTTTCAGGCCTAGACGGGACTTGAGCCCGCAACATTACTCTTGATACGATGATGTGCTGCCTATTGTGCTACAGGCTCTTGTCACGTCAGGATCGAATTCTCTGTTCATAAATATCTTCAAAAATATTAGAATAAAATAGGATACTAGATTTTACGCAGTCGGGTCTTGCGCTACAACAAAAACTATACAAATCATTGATTTTTAATATTTTAGCATTTGACCATAATCTCGCCTGATGGTAAGCGATGATGCACTCTACGATAGACCGCGCTTATCTAGAAGAAACCGGTTCACTCCCAACTTGGCAATCCCTAGGATATTAGGAAACTCTGACTATGGCAACGCGCTCTTTAGTTTAAAAGTTTAATTTTTATTGATTAGTGTTTAAATATGTATCCAAAAATAATAACTAAATAATAAATATTGCTGGACATTTCACACAGCGCTATCTAGCCCCAAACTAAGCAGAGCTTATACTATGGGAACCAGATAACTGATAGAATACTTATATACAATTTATTTTGTAAATACATCCTTATAATATATAGAGAAACAACCAGACCCGAAACAAATATCCGTATAATGGGTTGTGTTCTGAGGAGTTGTTTGATATGGTGCCTGCAGGTTCGTTTTGTCATCGCACCGCTTGCCATCCGCACCGCATGGAATCCATCCACACACCTTGGAGACGATGTGGTCGCGTACAGTGAGGTTCCAGAGAAATTTCCTCCCGCGAACACTTCGCTTGTGGAATGGTCTCCCTGCTGGGACCCTAGGGACTACAGTATGAGGTTCTACCAAAAGGGCATTTTGGAAATTTTAAAAGGTCGGCAATGCGCGAGCAATACCTTTGGTGTTACTACTTACCATCAGGTGGTCCGTATGCTTGTTTGCTACCTTAGTGGTATAAAATAAAGACGTTCTATTGCAGATATGATAATGATACGGGACATAGATGACCAATCATCGTTCCTCTGTTTTTTCTGAATCGTTTTTATATTGTAAATAGTATATACATATGTATACATATGTATGTATATATATTCCTTGCACTCCCTCGCTAACAGGCAGGCTGTCTGTTGGCTAGCGGCTGGCTGTGGGCCAAAACTGTATTGTTTTTTATCGACTGCAAGGCTATGAAACTGTTTGCTCCACTGTTTTATACAACTGAACCGTGTTTGTGAAAATGCAGCGGATTTAAGAGATTTTATGTCCAGTTTCTCGACCTCCGTGGTGCAGTGGGCGAAAAGCCGAAAAGATTGTTTGATTCCCGCCACGGAACAAATGTTTTCATGATCTACAGATATTTGTTCCGGGTAATAAATTCGGTAATAAATTCTGTCACATGTTTAATATAAAATAATTGAAACAAGTTTATTGATTATGTAACCATTTATATACCAAAATGAACTTAACAAAACATAGATTCTTATGACACTAAAGTTTATTCAAAATGACCTCCGTGATTTTGAATACAGGCCTTCAATCTGCGCGGCCAGTCGTCTATCGCAGCACGAACAAGGTCCATGTCAATATCGGCGGCTGCCTTAATCAAGGATGTCTTGAGTGACTCCAAATTGGGATGAGGCTTTGAGCACGCCTTTTCCTCCAAGTGTTGCCATATCTTGTAATCTAACGGATTCAAATCTGGACTGGAGGAGGGCCAGTCTTCGTGCCAGATGAAGTCGATTTCACGCGCCGCCAGCCAGTCTTGTGTGCTCTTCGCTCTATGAGCTGGCGCCGAATCTTGTTGGAATACCCAGTGCCTGTTATTGAACATTGTATGAGAAACAGGTTCCACAAGGTTCGTCAGGACTGTATTTTGATACACAACTGCATTCGTTTTTACACCTTTCTCACAAAAATGTACCTCTGTTAAGCCCCAATAAGAAACTCCCAACCATACCATAAGCGAGGATGGAAAATGACCTCGTTGGACACGCGGAATACGGTTGCTCGCTTCTTCTATTTCTCTCGCTCGATATTTTTTTCCCGCGTACCGCTTCAACAAAGCGCGGCATCTCTTCAGTCTCAGGTCCATTAGACGAGCATTCAAACGATGTCCTGTTTTTCTTCGATATGCCCGAAGCCCTAAGTCTTAATTTAACACCCTTTTCACCGTGGCTCTGCTTAACCCCATCTGAAGGGCCAACAGTTTCTGCTTACGTTTGGGATTTCTTTGAATTCGCGCCTTCACAACTTTTATCACTGCTGGAGTCCTAACAGACCGAGGGCGACCACTTCTTGACCTGTCATCTACACTAGAGTCTTCATTGTATCGTTTGATGGTGCGATAAACGAATCTTTTGGTTATATTCAAATTTTTCAGTACGTCAAAAATTTGAATTGGCGCGTAACCGCAACGATGCAACGCAATAACTGCAACACGGTATTCTTTAAGCGTCCACTCCATATTTAAAAATGAGTAAAATTCTAAAAAGTATACATTTTTATTTTCATGAACAATTCTAAATTCGAATTCTATAAACTTTTTTGTGGCCAGCATTCTAAAAGAAAAGTTTTTACTGTGTGACAATACTTATGACCTGACTTGGTATAATAATATATAAATATGTATATACAAAAAAAATAGTATATAAGTATTCTATCAGTTATCTGGTTACCATAGTACAAGCTCTACTTAGTTTGGGGCTAGATAGCGCTGTGTGACATGTCCAGCGATATTTTTTTTTAATGTTTTTATGGGCTTTCCTTCAATATTTTGTTGACTTTAATCACCATTTTGCATATAGGCATAAATTAGATAACTCTTTATGAAAAAAATACAAATAAAAAAATAACAACGTAAATTTATGGATACAATTGGCGGTCTTATCGCTTAATAGCGATCTCTACCAGACAACCTTTGGATGGAATGGACTGTGTGGGCATTACCTGGGGTGTAATACTAATGATATAAATATAAAAAAACACATAAATGAATGAACCGAAATAACGACGTGTAACAATTTATATATAATTTTATAGTTTTCTTTTCGTTCCTGCATGTTTAAACTTTCATCATTTACTACACTATGGTCATTTTCTTTAAAAACTGATTTAAATATAGTAAGTGCTCGTATATTGCAAAATTATGTACACACGGCTACACATCAAGTTATAAATTTCCAGTATAAGCTGACCTCGCATTGTGTAGGCTTTTCGTAGAATGAGAGGTCAGCTTATACTGGAAATTTATAGCTTGATGTGTAGCCGTGTGTACTTATGCTGTTGATATTATTATTTAAAAAAGTTTTAAAATTATGTTCTATCTCTTAGTAATTTCTGTGACTGTCTTGAACTTATAAATGTTTATTATTGTTGTTAAATTTTTTTACACTATTTTAATGAAATGTATTATGTTTACCTGCGTCAGGTGTGGTTGCCTTCACAGAGTGAGCACAGGGAGCGCTTCTATTGTAATTTATCTATATGTAAGTCAGTATTACTCATTGGAAATTCTTAATAAATAAACTAAATTAAATTATATATTTGTATACAGAATGCCCTCAGATACAGTGCAGCACTTCACAAGGTGTTAGTGTCGAAGATTCTGAGCAGAAAGACAAAGATTCGGATTTACAAGACCGTTGTTAGACCGATATTGATGTACTGTACAGCTGTGAGACTTGGACGCTAACACTGAAGGAAGATAACAAACTCTTGGTGGCAGAGCGGCAGGTCCTCCGCAAGATACTGGGATCAATCCGCAGAGAGGACGGAAGCTTGAGAGTCCGAAAGAACTTAGAGATCGAGGAGCTAGTGAAGGAACACAGCATCATTGATGAAACGAAAGCGCATCGCCTTCGCTGGCTCGGCCATTTAGAGAGAATGGGAGATGATCGACAAGCTCACAACGCCTACCTCGGTCTCAACGCCTGGCGGCGACCCGTTGGACGGCCGCGGTACCGCTGGAAAGATGTAGTGGTAGCGGACCTGCGAGAGCTACAAGCTGAGATCTGGCGGGAAGCTGCACAGGACAGACCTAAATGGCGACGGCTTTTATCGGAGGCCAAGACACACTTCGGGTCGCTGAGCCATAGGAGTAATTAAGTAAATTATACTCGTATATACATACTTAGACTTACATACTTATCGGCCATTCGGCCACCAGCCTTAATATATATAATGTCAACTCTATATAAAATACAACAACGCTGTAGGTAATGTTCGCAGCCCTAATACTATAATTACACCTGCTGTGAACAAAAGCTTTCATCAAAGCCAATTGAGTGGGTTTATTGGTGTATTGCCCACCGCTGAGCCGACGGAGCTGAGCGATGTTGACACGAACCTAACACAACCTCGACTATTGTGACCAATTCACACTAAAAGAGAAACCAATGAAAGCAAGTTCTTCTCATTTTACGATACTACTTTTTTAATACCACCTGCCAATCAAATATATCACAAGTAAATTTTTAACAAAAATATAACCGACTTCAGGTAACAAGGAAAAACAAACTACTGAACCGATTTCGATAAAATTTCCATGGGACTAATCTGAAAGTATATCCTTTCAAATAATGAAAGAATTTTCCAAATAGGTTGATAAATGACGGAGTTATGAGGTAACAAACATAACATACATATTAAACAAATTTAAGACGTATGGTTTTCTCATGGATGCCATTGTCAGAACTGGACCAAATGGAAATGTAACCACACGGGAAGCACCAGCTTTCAAATAAAAACAGAATCATCAAAATCGGTTCACCCAGTCGAAAGTTCTGAGGTAACAAACATAAAAAAAAATACAGTCGAATCTTCCTTTTTGAAGTCGGATATACACGAGAAGTTAAAGTTACCATGGTATTAGAAAAACTAGATTTACAGGGTGCTCCAGAACATGTCTGTTAAAACCGGAGATAGATTAATTCTATCCAGGAATTGTATGTTAACAACTTTTTATGGACATACATATTATCGGACCCAAAGAGACTATACACACTATTAATATTTAAATGATAAACAATGACATTTGAGATTAGTTTACATTTTAATCTATAGTAGATTATTAAACAAGGGGATAAAGCAGTGTCTTGCGTCACGGGCGCTATATTGAATCTCGAACGTAACGAAGGATTCTAGAGTTACTAGAATTCTGAGTGCAGAGAGGGATGTAACCACGCCCAAGATGCAGACAGCTTTATCCACGAGGAGAATACACTACATTTCACATTTTTTGCGAGACAATAAAAACCAAATCTAGGTTGGTGCATTCTGTGCAGAGTTCTTATTAGACAGACATAGAGACAAATAAGTTCTTATTGTGTGGGTCTCTTTGATTCAAATTAATACAGACGATGTTCCAAATTAAAATTACGTTATGAAATTCAGTACAACTTGACTTCCGGCTCAGCCGTAGGTATTTAATCACCTGCTTTTGATGAGGTTTACATGAGATAATTTGCAAATGCTGCAAACAGCTCAAAATAAAATTATTAAAAGATTATTTAAATGACTACTTAGCATCAACTAACAAAATTTACATACAATCTAAACGTCCGTTATGAACCTAACGCAAATATATAAATACAGTACTATTATTTTGATTAGGAAAATATTAACTAAAGAAATAAATTCAAAACTAGTTTTCACCAAAAAGATAAATATTCAAAAACGTTTAACTAGACAGGCCAACAATATTTATTTAAATAAACCTAGGACAAATTACGGTAAAAAGAACATGCTCGAAGAAGCACAACTTTACAACAGACTGCCAAAAGACATAAAATCTGTTAAAACACTAAAAACCTTTAAAAAACTGTTAAAAGACCACATTTCAAGGGATTTCTCGCAGATTGAATAGGTGCTAAAATATATATATAATATTCTTGAGACGCGCTCCGCTCTTACACTGTGACATTGGCCTTAGTACAATTCCTTTAATGTTGCATGCACGGTGCGGTACACTTCTACGCACTGCTCCGATTCTTGTTAGTTTCAAATACAGAACTACCCACATATTATTTTTATAACAGTAACATCAATATTTTTTTTATAATTCGTATATAGTATTGACTTACACACAGTTATATGTATAAAATAGTTTGCTACGTTAAATGGCACATCCTCTTTATTTTTAAGATAAATTGTAAGTTTCTCTGTAAGTGAATTTGTAATTCTTTTGAGAAATAAATGCTAAAACCTATATAATTTGAGATTGTCGAGCAGGTGGTGTGAAAAATATTTTATTGTATATGCTGACTCTATAATACCTATTTTATTAGTTAGGTTATACATAATTAAATTTATATGACATTTAATTTCATTACTTTGCCTTAATTATGTAACATCTGTATAATTCTAGCAAATAAATAAAAACCTTTAATTTTAATCTCTTTAGTTAATGGTCACCCTAATCGAGGACCAATCAAGGCTTCCGCCATTTGGACAAATATTAATTCGTCAAAGTTGTTTCAAGTCGCGATTGCGTGCTTAATCAACAATACTATTGTCTTATAGATAAACTAATGAAACCAAACCATTACCAACCCTATTCCAAGGACCTAAGACTATGCATTGTGTAGTAAGATACTTTAGAAGTGGGAATTTGAATCTTATGGCTGGAATAAGAGAAACAATCAATTTATTATTCAAAAACTTCGTTTTACGACAGTTAGCAGGGATTTTGAGCTTTATACAAATGTTATAAAGAAATAATTGATTAATTATTTGTCCAAATACATTGGAATACAATGTTGTATTTTAAAACTTGGTAGAAATAAACGTGTGTTTGTACATATGTACGCGCATAAGAAGCTATACTTCTTTGGCGTAACAGAACAAATATAGCTGATGTTATGTGTTAGCCAACGCCTATAACAAAGCATTGCCTCCTAGGTCACACGCCGTAAGAACGGGTATTGATATATTTTATTTATAGATTTTTTTACTATGATACTGTTCACCTCACCTTTCAATTCTCCTTGCACTATATTTATTTAAATTAATATACTAACTTATTAAAATCACAAGGATAACTTTGAAACGCCAATGTTATCGACTGTTCCTCCGCGATCAAACCCAGGAAAGAATTAGGCTAGAAACAAGGCTGGTTATTCCTCCAAACTACATATTTATTACAGATTTTTTACTGAAATGCTAACTATTTAAAAATCAAATGTCTAGCTAAACGTTGTGTTGAATAGATCGCTTTTAGCGATAAGCCCGCATACTATACTCCTCACACGTCTTTTCAATCCAGTCCATCCAAAAGGTTGCCTGGAAGAGATCGCTTTGAGCGATAAGGCCGCCCATTGTACCACCATGTATTAGTCTTTAAGTTTTCTAGGTTCAGTTATTTTAATCTGCTGTAACAATAAAGAATTATCTCTCTCTCTATACTGAATCAATTAGTAACAAAAATTGTTCTGTATTTCATTTACAGGTTACAATAAGGAGTTCATCTAACTAATCTAGCCTACTTTGTTTTAAGTACAATCACCCTTTCCCGTTGACAAACATTATCCCGGGGCACTTTGTACTACTTCACATAAAAGGAAAAACCTATATGTTTGTTTTACAACCAAGCACTATCCATAGGATGATGCATTCAGTTCTCCCTCTCTAACAGCGGGGAAACTATCTGCTGTCTCTGTCTGGCGTGTCAATCGAATGGGGTGGGGGTGAGAACTGAGTTTCGCGTAGTTTCAGTAGATTTTGCTATTAGCCGACTGGAAAAAAGGAGGTTGTCAATTGTTAGTTGATAAACTTGAACTTAATATGACAGATTAGCTGCCGCCCGCGGCTTCGCACGCAAAAATTACTTTATTTAGCAACAAAAGGTAAAACCTTAAACACTAAATTATAAATGTGAAAGTTAGGATGTTTGTTTGTTTGTTACTCAATCACATCGTAACGGCTGACTCGATTCCGATTAAATTTGGTATGTGCGTAGATTATAACCTGGACAAACAACGCGTGCGAAGCCGCTGGCGGAAGATAGTAAAAAATAAGTAGCCTTTTTTCTAGTCAAGTCATAATCTAAATCTAACTATAAACTAAACTAGTTTTCGCCGGCGGCTTCGCACGCGTGTTTTGTCAATAAAATTGAAATGATGTTCAGTTTGTGGTATGTGTATCTTAGAAAATCTAGATCTATCTATAAGTGATACATGCTTTGGGACGCAATCTAGGTCTAAAAGTTGATAATTGTGTTTTGTATCTGTTTGATTGTATTCTGTTTTGTGTGCCATAATAAATAAATCAATAAAAGTACCAAATTTCATCGAAATCGGTTCAGCCGGTTAAACCGTTCTTCAAACCGAAACATAGCAATTTGGCGGCAGAAATGGGTATGGTGGCTTTAACAGGGGTTGGAAACATAAGGAATCCAGCACCGAGATCGGCAGTCGATGTAGCAAACTAGAAAATAGTAAGAAGTATGATTACCTGTTGACATGTTCCAAGTACTGGCCATTGCAGAAGTAGGTGACGAGTATGGCGGTGTTGTTGAGGCACTGGATGATGGAGTTCATGTAGCAGGTGTTGCCGAGGTTCTTCAGACCTGTCAGACCGCGACCCTGAACCCACACAATACATATTGCAACATTTCTCCATGAATATTACGACTCTAGTAAACAACATGTAAGCAAATGTTTCTGATAGCTTCTATAGTAGTACCAAAGTGTTCTATAGTATTTCGGTTAGTCGTGAAAAACTTAAAAATCAGACAGACAGTGTTACATACTTCCAAATGTTTCATTGCTATGTGACAGGTGGTTGTGTAACTTTCCGTTTTTGGAATCCTGAATAAGATAAGATAACTCTTTATTGTATACCAAAGTAAAATACAGAACATAATTTTAACAAATAGATTTAGCGCAATAGGCGGTCTTATCGCTAAAAGCGATCTCACCCAGACAACCTTTGGGATGGACAGGATCTGAACACATGAGGACGGCAGCAATGAGGAAATTATGATCTAGAAATTCCTAAGAAACCACATTTTTCAACATTTCTACAATCCGAGGTCAAGAGTACTTCCCACGATTATCCCACTAACGATCTATCCATCTCGCTCGCACTCACTACCAGCTATATATCTCTCTGTCTGTGTCATGTTTCGTAGCTTTTCATCTGAAACAGGCGCTTTGCGGTTTTAATGAGCTGAGCCCTTTTGTATGGAAATGAAGACATAGAAACTAGAAATTCTTTTTTCACCAAAATAATACGTCTTTTCGTATTTTGTATGAACGAAGTTGTGATCAACGCTCATGTGGCACCCAAATTAGATACCCAGGTTTTTTCATATGCGTCAAAACTGTGGTGAATGCCCAGTTCTTCAGTAATATCATAACTACTGATAAGATCTTGTTCCAATTTTTCATTAATAAAAAAAAAAAAAAAAAATATTGCTGGACATTTGACACAGCGCTATCTAGCCCTAAACAAAGCGAAGCTTGTATTATGGGAATCAGATAATATTTTTTTTTGTAAATACACACTTACACTATACCTACCTAGTCAGGTCATAAGTATTGTCACACAGTAAAAACTTTTCTTTTAGAATGCTAGCCACAAAAAAGTTTATAGAATTCGAATTTCGAATTGTTCATGAAAATAAAAATGTATACTTTTTAGAATTTTACTCGTTTTTAAATATGGAGTGGGCGCTTAAAGAAGACCGTGTTGCAGTTATTGCGTTGCATCGTTGCGGTTACGCGCCAATTAAAATTTGACATACTGAAAAATTTTAATATAACCAAAAGATTCGTTTATCGCACCATCAAACGATACAATGAAGACTCTAGTGTAGATGACAGGTCAAGAAGTGGTCGCCCTCGGTCTGTTAGGGCTCCAGCAGTGATAAAAGCTGTGAAGGCGCGAATTCAAAGAAATCCCAAACGTAAGCAGAAACTGTTGGCCCTTCAGATGGGGTTAAGCAGAACCACGGTGATAAGGGTGTTAAATGAAGACTTAGGGCTTGGGGCATATCGAAGAAAAACAGGACATCGTTTGAATGCTCGTCTAATGGACCTGAGACTGAAGAGATGCCGCGCTTTGTTGAAGCCGTACGCGGGGAAAAAATATCGGGAAATACTATTTTCGGATGAAAAATTTTTTACCGTAGAAGGGAGCTACAACAAACAAAATGATAAGGTGTACGCACACAGTAGTGAAGAAGCGAGCAACCGTATTTCGCGTGTCCAACGAGGTCATTTTCCATCCTCGCTCATGGTATGGTTGGGAGTTTCTTATTGGGGCTTAACAGAGGTACATTTTTGTGAGAAAGGTGTAAAAACAAATGCAGTTGTGTATTAAAATACAGTCCTGACAAACCTTGTGGAACCTGTTTCTCATACCATGTTCAATAACAGGCACTGGGTATTCCAACAAGATTCGGCGCCAGCTCATAGAGCGAAGAGCACACAAGACTGGCTGGCGGCGCGTGAAATCGACTTCATCCGGCACGAAGACTGGGCCTCCTCCAGTCCAGATTTGAATCCGTTAGATTACAAGATATGGCAACACTTGGAGGAAAAGGCGTGCTCAAAGCCTCATCCCAATTTGGAGTCACTCAAGACATCCTTGATATGGGAGCCTCCGATATTGACATGGACCTCGTTCGTGCTGCGATAGACGACTGGCCGCGCAGATTGAAAGCCTGTATTCAAAATCACGGAGGTCATTTTGAATAAACTTTAGTGTCATAAGAATCTATGTTTTGTTAAGTTCATTTTGGTATATAAATGGTTACATAATGAATAAACTTGTTTCAATTATTTTATATTAAACATGTGACAGAATTTATGACCTGACTAGGTATATAGGGAAACAACCAGACCCGGAACAAACATCTGTAGATCATGCAAACATTTGTTCCGCGGCGGGAATCGAACCCGCTACCTCCTGCGTCTCAGCAGGCTATTCGCCTACTGCACCACAGAGGCTCCCGTTACAAATTTTTTTCTCGGCTTGTGTCGCTTTTTTTTACTTTTTTGTAATAAAATTTAAAAATACCTACCGAATTTGTTCGTTGGTTTAAATTATTTTCTAAAATTAATTGTGAAGAATGGCGGAAAACTGTTTGTTTATTGATAGAACGAAGCGAGATCTCCAAATCAATTTGGGCAAATCGGCGTTGTATGTATGTTCGTTTCTACGAGGATAACTTTCGAAGCGTTGATCCGATCATCGTGAAATTTGATACAAAGGTAGATAGTGATGACACAATTTTGGTAGTGAGCTGAAAATGTTGGGGGGTTTGTTGAGATATTGGGGTTCAAGAGGGGTAAAAAAATGAAAAAGAGACTATTAGGTCAAGTGGGACGTCAAATAAAAAGTCTTCATTAGTACATTTCAACGAGTTGGAGCAATTGCAATCAAAAGCTTCTCGTTACAAAGTAAGTAAAAAACAAACAAACATCCAAACTTTCACATTTTATAATATTAGTGTAATAAGGTGTACTTTTTGTTGCTAAATAAAATAATTTTTCATTTTTCCATTAATTATTTTTTATTGTGCACAAATAGATTACGAACAAAAACAGCTTACAAAATGGGCATGCATGACAAAGGCGAGCTTAACCCTTATATGAGTTTTCTTCCAGCAAACCAAAGAACTTCCATCCCAGAAAAGTTTAAGAAAACAACATCATTGTAGAAAAATCTTTAAAAATATAGAGCTAACTCACTATCATCAAGCATATGTTAACATACAAAAAAAATCCTATCCTATGAATAAATATCATACCAATTATAAATAAAACTATGGTACTTATATCTTCTTCTTCTTTGCCTGTTCCCGCGTTAGGCGGGGTCGGCTCTCCTGATTCTTGTGCGCCAGGACATTCGGTCCTGGGTTGTTGAAATGATTTTTTTTTAAAAGGTTGACAATACTACTCCACCATGTAGCAAGGGGCCGGCCTCTACCCCGTTTCATCTCCGGCAGGACTAATGCCCTCTTAACTGTGTGATCACTGACTCAGCGCATCACATGTCCATACCACCGGAGACGGCTTTCGCTCAGTTTTTCGGAAGCTATGGTAATTAAATACCTAGTAAAAATATAATATTCTATTCAAAAAATATTTGTTTTGCAACGATGCCTAATCAGTTTTCATCATTATCATAATCGTCAGCCCTTCTCATCCCACTGCTGGGCATAGCTCTTTCTTCGTAGTCTCCATTCACCTCTATCCTGTGCTGTTATAAGCCACATACGACCTGCGATTTTTACAATGTCGTCGACCCATCTTGCTGGCGGACGACCTGCGTTCCTGGTTCCATCTCGGGGCCACCTCTCAGTCAGCACCCTGCTCCACCTGTCATCACCGTCTCTACATGTCCTGCCCAAATACAATTGAGTCCCAATATACGCTTGCTAACGTCTGTGCCTAAATATGTTTAAGAGAATTGTCAAATCATACCTACGCCAAACTTAAACATGTTTTATCGCTAAATACGTTTAGGTATATCGTTGCGCAAACCGGGCTAAGAATACCAACAAAACAAAACTTTGTTCCACCATTTAAAACTAAACAAAGGGCCATTCCAATAAAATGGGGCGAAAAGCAGAATTAGGACGAAAAAGGAACTTCGATTCACACGCAGCGGCACAGAACCAACAATAGTCTTTCAATAGCTCTGTACCACTGAACAATCCATTTTGAATTATAATAATATACTAGCTGACCAATCCGCAGCTTCGCACGCGTAGTTTTTCAATAAAAACATTACCCTCCTTCCGCCCAGTTGGATTAAAAGTAGCCTATGTTACTCAGGGTGAATGTAGCTTTCCAATGGTCAAAGAATTTTTGAAATCGGGCCAGTAGTTTTTGAGTTTATTCATTACAAACATACACTCAAAAACACAAACATACAAATCTTTCCTCTTTATAATATTAGTATAGATAACTTTCTTGTTCCAAAATTACTATTTCAAAACAAACTTTTATTAAATTCATAACTAGAACTTAGTGAACAAGTAGATCCGAATGAGTCGAAACACTAGTTGCATCGTTTTATTACAGTTTCCATGGCCAGATCAGCCCCATGTCATAATAATATTGAATTTTCATCCAAATTAAACGAATAGTTTTACTATGTACGACATTAGACAACACCACGGGTATGGCTAAGGGGCCGTTCAAGTATTATGTAAGCAGATTTATTACAATTATTTACCCCCCCCCCCCCCCCTTGTCCGCAAAAGTAAGCAAAGCTTTTATCCCCCCCCCCCCCCCCCCCATACATTGGTATTTTGGTTTATTTATTGATTCATGAGGACATAATATTCATATAACGGTTAAAGAAACTTTATTCTCAAAAAAGAATTATGCATTCACTTATTATGAGAACTTAAAAAACTAAATAGGAATTTAAAACTATGACAGTGTGCGAGCGCATTAGATTAACAATAAAATAAGGTAGGTACATCATGTAAGTAGTTAAACTGACTAAGCGGAATCTTCATCATGTAAGTAGTTAAACTGACTAAGCGGAATCTTCATCATGCAAGTAGTTAAACTGACTAAGCGGAATCTTCATCATGTAAGTAGTTAAACTGACTAAGCGGAATCTTCATCATGTAAGTAGTTAAACTGACTAAGCGGAATCTTCATCATGTAAGTAGTTAAACTGACTAAGCGGAATCTTCATCATGTAAGTAGTTAAACTGACTAAGCGGAATCTTCATCATGCAAGTAGTTAAACTGACTAAGCGGAATCTTCATCATGTAAGTAGTTAAACTGACTAAGCGGAATCTTCATCATGTAAGTAGTTAAACTGACTAAGCGGAATCTTCATCATGTAAGTAGTTAAACTGACTAAGCGGAATCTTCATCATGTAAGTAGTTAAACTGACTAAGCGGAATCTTCATCATGTAAGTAGTTAAACTGACTAAGCGGAATCTTCATCATGTAAGTAGTTAAACTGACTAAGCGGAATCTTCATCATGTAAGTAGTTAAACTGACTAAGCGGAATCTTCATCATGTAAGTAGTTAAACTGACTAAGCGGAATCTTCATCATGTAAGTAGTTAAACTGACTAAGCGGAATCTTCATCATGTAAGTAGTTAACCTGACTAAGCGGAATCTTCATCATGTAAGTAGTTAAACTGACTAAGCGGAATCTTCATCATGTAAGTAGTTAAACTGACTAAGCGGAATCTTCATCATGTAAGTAGTTAAACTGACTAAGCGGAATCTTCATCATGTAAGTAGTTAAACTGACTAAGCGGAATCTTCATCATGTAAGTAGTTAAACTGACTAAGCGGAATCTTCATCATGTAAGTAGTTAAACTGACTAAGCGGAATCTTCATCATGTACATAAGTAGTTAAACTGACTAAGCGGAATCTTTATCATTATTTTTGAATATATTTTCGAATCGAATTAATTTAAATTAATTTCTTGCATATACACCACCAATATTTCAATTTCAGTGAACAGCCATTTTGAGTGTTTTTTATTTAATTGAGGCATTTAGAATAAAATAGTATTTTATTTGCAACATACAGAGTTAACACATAAAAACAAAAGTTGAGTAAAAAAGTACATAATAGCCTCAAAGGTTTGCTGGAAGAAAACTCTTCATAGGGTTAAGCTCGCCTTTGTACATGTCCTCTATTTCTGTACTTTATACTGTAATACCCGTGCGCGATAAGTTGGGACCTGAGCGCGGTGACGTCATATTGGCGTGTTTGTACCGCCCGCAAAAAAGCGAACATAACAAGCAGCCGCCCGCGGCTTCGTCTTTGTTTTTTTTAACCTAACTTATTATGTTACTCAGGGAGGACGCTGCTTTTTATCTAATCTTTTTTACACTATTTGAATAAAATAAAAATACAATGTTTAAGTTTAAACATTTATTTTATAATAAAAAACTCTAACACTTTTAGCACGAGGTTTCTTTCTCCGCTATGCAAAGGTTTACCCTTCATAATGATAACAAAAACACTTAACAAGAACTATAACAACAAAAACTACAACAACAAAACAATGACACAAACTATAACAACAAAAACTACAACAACAAAACAATAACACAAACGAAAACTAAAAGAATTCCAGAGCGCGTCGTTACGTGACGTAGGCCAGTACGAGACTAAAAACCCTAGTAAAAAATAGTGATGCGAACGGTACAATACGGGCGCCAACGGGGAAGTGCAGGGGAAGCGGTCGGGGAGTCGCATTCCTAGCAGGTCCCAAGTTATCGCGCACGAGTAATATATTCTTGTGTACAATAAAGAATAGAATAAAAACAAATCTAACTGTATCCGCAAAGTATAGTTGCAAAAAGCATGTCCTGGTTGCAACAACCAGCGCTGGTCTTCCTTCAAGGACATTTTACTTGTTGCGGACATGTTCAGCATCATCATCATCAGCCGGGAGGCGTCCACTGCTGAACATAGGCCTCCCCCTTAGATCGCCACAACGAGCGGTTGGTAGCCGTTTGTGCCCAACGGCTCCCCGCGATTCTTACTAGATCGTCGGTCCACCTTGTGGGAGGCCGGCCTACGCTGCATCTTCCAGTCCGTGGTCTCCGCTCGAGAACCTTTCTTCCACAACGGTTATCGGTTCTACGAGCGATGTGGCATGTCCATTGCCACTTCAACTTGCTAATTTTGAGAAACAAAATAAAATAAGTGTGTATTAAAAAGAAATTTACATAAAAAACAACGATTAAATTAAATTTCCTATCTTAATTAGGCTTACGAATTACTAACTAAGCGGTTCGCCCCGAACTGAGATCTCGCGATCCAAAAAAACAAACATATATTATTTGTAATCTTTGACTATCAAAATAGTGCCGCGAAATAAACAACTAAAGTACTTGATCTATGGTTTCATTCAAATTACAGGTAACGGGAGTTCATGTATATTGGTTATTTTTTGAGTAGAAATTGCAGTTATTCTGGATTTCAGACTTTTCCATTTGTATCACTAAAGCTACACGCATACCAACATACGCCTAAGTACAAACATACTTACATACATACATACAACGCCAATTCGCCCAAGTTGATTTGGAGATCTTGCTTCGCTCGATCAATTAGGTAATTACATTTTTTAGATTAAATTACTAACTTTGGGAATTGAAACCTTTGTAGATTTTCAGATTATAGATTCACATTTTCGTTATTTTCAGGGTAAAATTTGAATATTTTTTTGACTTTACTTTTTGGACCACTCTGTATACAGGCTGTTTGGTAATATACTGACGATATTCCTGACGGTTTCTCAAAACATAAAAAGGCTTCTCGAAAAAAAACTACTAGTTATATTATCAAATTTTAAAGAAAATCGACTAAGTTTAGGCGATTAATTCGATATAAAACTTACTGCCTACTCTTGCAGTCGACATCCAAAAATAAAGGCTGATTTGATATCTCTTTCGGAAATGCCTGCGGGTTTTGGGTAGGAAAGGGACAACAAGAGATATCTCAAGACGTCACCAATATCTGTGACGTTCTCATCTGTGGTTAGATGGCAAGCATTATGCATGTTTGCTTTTACATGCCAAAATAAATTTTACATTTCTACGGTAAACATTTCACAAATTTATTTATTATGCTCATCAAAATAACCCCTTTCATTTTTGTGCGTATATTATCAAACAACCTATACGTTACGGTGTTGGTTTATAAAGGTACCTATGTATTTTTTGTCAGTTAACTAATTCGCATAGTGCAAGTGTTGCCTAGTTTGGGGCTGGATAGCGCTATGTGATATGGCCTGTATTATTTATTTATCTAGTGAGCATTCAGTATGATAATAACTACGTATAAAGGCATGGTTTAAAGTCACGGTAAACGCCTTTAGGGCGGAGTGAACCAAAGTTTTCCGATTAAATTATCAGTTGAAGTTTTAATCAATTGGTTTGAATTGCTTCGGGGTTAAAAACTTTGTTTTTAGGGTTCCGTACCTCAAACGGTAAAAAAGGAACCCTTTTAAAATCACTCTCTTGTCCGTCTATCCATCTGTCCGTGTGTCACCATCGATTTTCTCAGGAACGGGCGGACTTAGGAAGTCGAAATTTATACCAGATACTGAGGTCCATATTAGGTGCATGAAAGTCAAGGTCCTGAGTCAACACGATAAAAAATATAGGCAAATTAAGATTTTCGCGAAAACTTGTACTGACGTACCAAAATTTACCTTAATTTTCAACTTATTTTCTTTTTTCGGAATTTACCCGTTACTCGTGCTGTAAGACCTTGTTTTTAACCAAAATTAACAATTCTAAGTCAACCGCAAGTTCCCTAAAGGTTTGAACACGAAAATTGGGAAAAAGCAAGGCAGCACAATTATAGGAAAAATTCCAAAAAATAAAAAAGTTGATAAGGTTACCCCATACTTAAATAGTTGACGCCAAATAAGATAGTCCTCTGAGTTGTATGTACGCTCATACAATTTAGAGTATTAGCCCAACCTCAAATAAGGTAAATAAATAAAAAAATACTATTGAATAATAGTTATTTGTTATACAAGTGTGCACTGTTGCTTTTTAACCGCGTGTTCAATTTTGATGACCGAGCAAGCGAAGGATTCCAAAATGTATTAATCTAAATTCAAAAATTAATATCCTGAGCGTTAGCGAATCAAAAGAGCACGAGGTGTAAAATCTTTGCACTCGAGTGCAACACGTAACTTTACATCCCACCTCAGCGAGGAAATGACTAAATGCAAAAAAAAATAATACACCAAGAAGGTTCCGAGTCTGAGCTTTTAACAGATTAAAAAATATTGTATGTAAAATTCGGCACCATGGAGGTAGAAGTAAATAGGTTAAATGATTTTACTTAGAAAACTTTCGTGATTGATTTCAATCATTATTATAAATACGGGATTTATCACGTACCGTCTTATCGGTGTTTCGGTTCAATTCGTGAACCTTCATCAGGCTGAGTGCGATCCGCTCCGAATAACGTCTCGCCTCGCACTGCGCGCCGCTGCTCTCTGCGCGCGAATGGACGGGCGGGGTGGTGGGGATTGGGTCAACGAAATCACAGTGCGTTGACCCGCTGTGTCATCATCATTATCATCAATGATGACATACGATGTTCTAAATTGAATTTACTTTATCCTGCTTACTAAAAACTGCTTTTGCACTCAGATATCTAAGAGCAAAAATACTCTTTCCGAGATGGGGGATAGAAAGTAAATATTTATGTTTAATATAATTATATATGATATAATTAAGTCTAGTTGTTGAGGATATCATTGTAAGATTTAACAGGGCTGGCACTCAAAGTCCTTAATAAAATAAATAATCAAAAAAAAAATATATGTGGGGCTCCCATACAACAGACATGATTGTTTTGCCGTTTTTATAGATAATAAAAAATAATAATAAAATAAAATACATTTATTTCAAGCAATTATGTAGCTCATATAGGAAAGCGCACAAAACAATAAGTAAACTAATGTTTAAACAGGGTTTTTGAGAGCATGCCTGTGACAGCAATGACTGGTGTACGGGCAGTCTACTCTGCCGGCCATCATTGCCAAGACGGTGTTGGCGCTGGCCCGCAGCCTGTGCACCAGGGACGCGGCTCGCTTGCGCATGACGGTATGGAAGCAGTCGACCCGCGCCGCTGCGAACATCCCTGATGCACTGCAGTAGCGGGGCAGCCCCAGCATCGCCCTGAGTGCATTGTTATACATAATGGTATGGAACCCTTCGTACGCAAGTCTGACTCGCACTTGGCCGGTTTTATTATTTATGGACCGAGTTTTTATTTATTAAATTCTAAGCTGTATTGTTAGAATACGTGGTTAAACTGTTTTTGTGTTTCTGGCAAAGGCTTATGGCCAACTTGATCTCTTTATTAGTTAATTTTTCTTTATTAAGGACAATAAACAATTGTTTATACAATTAGGCGAATATTTAATGCTAATATTTAATAAGGTTCTTTATGTATAATCAGCCCCTGTGTCAACAGATTGCGTTGACAAATTATAAGGCCATAAAAAGTTCATGCTTATGAAAGACTAGCTGACAAATCCGCAGCTTCGCACGCGTAGTTTTTCAATACATTACCCTCCTCACAGGACATTGTCGTGGGGACCCTTACAGGACATTGTCTCCTCAACAAACACCTCTACATCATGGGAGTAACAGACCCACTCTGCAGGGGATGTCTCACCGAAGAAGAATCAGCGGCCCACGTAGTCCTGGAATGCGTGGGGTTAACAGCACAAAGTGCAGAAATCCTGGACAATCCAAGGTCACTCCGTGAAGCCTGTGAAGACCCCAGGATACTTCTGCGCTTCTGGTCGGATTTAGGCTGGATATCGATATAGCCAACTCTCTCACGCATAATGGACCACTTAAGAGTTCAAACGCGGAAAAGGGAGTCCACTGACATAACATAACATATAACTCTCCTTCTGCGCAGTTGGGTAAAAAGTAGTCTTCACAAAAAAATACAAAAAATCTTTATTACAACTAATAAAGAGCAAAAAAACTTAACTTACATAAAATCATCATAAAAAAATATTAGTAGGTAGCACGTTGGGCAGGCTCACAGGCACACAGTCCTGAACCCACACTAGGATTCCCTGTGTCGTGGGTGTCAGGAATATGTACACGTACCTACGATCTAACACCGTCTATGTCACCCGGGGATGGTGTAGCTTCCCAACAGTGAAAGAGTTTTTTAAATCGGTCGAGTAGTTTCGGAGCCTATTCAATACAAACAAACAAACAAACAAATCTTTCCTCTTTATATTATTAGTATAGAAAACACACAATATCTGTAGGTTGCATTAGGTACGTACAAGAACATGATTTTACCTTTTACTTTAGGTCAGACAGAAAGAGTGTATCCGACATTATGCCATCAGATACACTCTTTCTGAAAGAGCCGGGTGGGGTTGCAAACAGTTCGATACCAGTAAAGAGATCATTATGGTAAGTGGTAACCATCGCCTGTAACATAGTTTTACCTGGAAAGTTAGGTTAGGAACATGCCTTATGATGCGCTGCGCTACGTCCATCAGCTAAAAGCATACAGGCAACCAGACCCTTTGAACGGAAACACTGCAAAGCTACTTGACGGCAGAAGTAGGTGGTAGTCTTTGCCAGCGCGAGACCTTTCACAAGAAAATCTACTCGTCTTAAACATATCGGCTCTCAGCGACCTTTCTCAGGTTGTCTTTAAGTGTTCTCCACTGTATACGCTCATCATCATCATCAGGCCACATTAGTCCACTGCTGGACATAGGCCTCTCCTAATACGCGCCACTGAGCCCGGTCTTCGGCTTTGTACACTGCTGGCTGATATTCAAATTTAAACTCTTAACTCTCATTTTTGCGTTGGAGGTTAAAAGGACCGGTAATAAGTCAAGCTAACTTCAATCCATCAACCTCAGGAAATGTAAGTAATCGGTTTCCTTCCAGTGACTGGCGCGAGTGACTAGCGCCAGTGACTTGCCTAACATCGTTTAACCTATGAAATAGTTGCTAATGTGATTTTATTACGTTGGCAGAATTGATGTCCGTTCTAGTTTTTGATCGATTGAGAAAAGCTAAGTATAAAGAATATCCCATCAAAAACATAAATGTGAAATGAGAGCCAAGTTCAATAAATGCCTACAATCTATGCCTTGGTTGTTAACTTCAACGACAAAAGAAGTGAGATCTAAATGGGTGCCAAGTTCAATGGTCAGTCCTGAAATTTATTTATAACTGGTGGCTCGCCCCGAACTGAGATCTCGCAAGTCTCCCAAAACACAAAAAAAAATTCTTAGGGCGACTCGCGCAACGATGCCTAAACGTATTTAGTGGGAGTTGTCAAATCATACAAATACGTAAAATTTAAACATGTTTCGGCGCTAAATACGTTTAGGGATCGTTGTGCAAGCCGGCCTTAATCTTTCACCAATAAAATAGTGGCACGAAATGCGTAACCAAACTACCTAACCTTCAGTTTTAGTCAAATTACTTGTAACGGGAGTTCATGTAAGTTTGGTGAGCATGCCTAGGGCAGAATCGTGTATGCCGTGATGCCCCATCTTGACCGTGAGCACCGCGTGGTCAGCTTGCTAATCCTTTATGCTGTGTTGGTGACTTTGGTTCGTCTAGGGATCTCCTCATTTCTGATTGGATCTCGTAGAGAAACACCAAGCATAGCCCTCTCCATAGCACTCTGAGCCGCGAGCCTTCTTATGAGGCCCATAGTAAAAGACCACGTTCCTATACTATAAGACTACGTAACTATTATTTCTATGTTGCTACTGAAAATTAATTCCGAATTTCCAAACTTCCATGTTCCGTAATACACCAGTGTCGCCGAAGAACCAATATTTTATCTACTTACGAGGATTGGGACCTATAAAGTACGTATTACGTACTAGAGACCCATATTCCCTCCCTCATCCTCCACTAACTCAATACCTTTCTAGAAATCGTTTGACCTATTTAACTGACGCTTGTGCGTGTGTGTACAGTGCGGCTGTGTGTGTACAGTGACGCGCAACAGGTGACGTTATTGAACGCAATTACACTTGTGTGCGCAAGTGTACATTCGCTAATGTAGGGTGTGTTGGTACAGGGGACAAGAAAAGTGGACCGTTTTATCAGCGTGCAACTTAGTAAGGAAAATGTTTGTGAATCTAGATTAAAGTAGAATGGTGTTACGCGTAATAATTTTTTCACACCACGAGCTCAACAATGTCAAATTATATGTCATGTAAACATCACCGAAAGCAGGTGAATAAATACCTACGGCTGAGCCGGGAGTAAAGTTCTACTGAATTTCATTATACCCTCGCGGTCATAGTGTGATTTGAATTTGTAATCCCATCTCTATTAAAATTTGAACCAAAGATAACCCACACAATAAGAATTTATTCGTAAATCGAACCAACGTCTTCACAGAATGCACCAACCTAGATATGATTTTTATTGTCTTGCAGAAGGTGTGAAAAGTAGAGTATTCTCCTCGTGGATAGCTGTCTGCGTGTGCTGATTATATCTTTGCACTCACAATTCTAGTAACACCCTCGCTCTGTTCGTTAGTTAAGGGGACACCGGAGGGGAATCGCCCATACAACACGTACTACTAAGATCATTTCTAATTGGACCATATTTCTACCTTAATAAGGTATTATTTTAATTTGAATAGAATTTTATTTTAATTTTATTTATCTAGGTTCCCAACCATATATTAAATCAAAATACTTACCTAAAATGAAATAGAAGCGTATCGCATTCTGCATGTTTTTACGTCATAAACAACCTGTTTTCAACCTAATTGTTTCGTATTAAAAACAACAACATCTTACGTATCCTAGTCATGGGAACATAGATTATATCGTCTAGTTATAGAATAACAACACAATGAGAAAAATGCAACAAGTTTTCAGTCATCATGTTACGGAACACGGTCAAACTTATCCCTCCTTCCCCTTCCCCCACACACACCTCAACGTCGTACATAGTAAGATCAGGTTTACGTACGAGAAAGAATGTGATCGACGTTTGGCGTTTTTGGACGTATTGGTTCAGGTTCGAGAGAATGGTAGTTTGGGCCATTCAGTTTACAGAAAACCTACACATACGGACCGATACCTACATGCGGATTCACATCATCACCCTCGACAACTTAATTCGGTGGTAACATCACTTACCAATCGTGCATTCGACCTGTGTGATGAGGATCACATTCAGAGTGAATTGGCGCATGTCCGAAATGTGTTGGTGAAGAACGGTTATAAACTGCGGTCCTTACCAGCTCGACCAAGACCTAAAGCCCACAGTTGCAGAGTGGAACGAAAACCTGCTTTTCTACCATATGTTAAAGGAGTGACAGATAAAATCGCAAACATTCTACAAAAATTTTCACTTAAGATCTTTACTCCTTTAAAGAAAATTACACACTACCTGCGCTCACCAAAAGATTGTTTTGCACTAGAAAAACCAGGAGTGTATAAAATAGACTGTAGCTGTGGGAGTTCTTATATTGGTCAAACCAAACGCACTATAGCTTGTCGGGTGAAGGAACATATCAGGGCGGTGAAGAATGTTGACAGACAAAAGTCTGCCATAGCGGAACATCTGCTGGACTCAGGCTCAAACCACTGGATCGAGCTACACAACCCACAAGTAATCTCAACTGAGCGACATTACATGCCAAGACTGGTTCAAGAGGCAATTGAGATTGCCAAACACAAGAATTTCAATCGTGAAGATGGTTTTCAATTATCTGGAGTCTGGAATCCTGTGGGGAGAATGTGTAAGAACAGAAGAAGTTAAGTGTTAATTACGCGTCCTGATACCGTGAGTGTTGTGTGTCGGAATCGAGTTATGATCGAGAATGAAGCCGGTGGTAGTAATAGAATTAGCGAATTAATCCTAGCAAGAGACTAAGAAAGAGGGTAGATCGTTATATCTGCCAATAACTACCTACTCGCAAAGACTTCAGTTTACCCGTGATCATGGCGCATGCAACTGCGCCGAAATATCGGGATACTCAAATACTCACAAATCATGGTAAATATCCCGTTTTTAGTATAAATAGTGTTCATAACCATGATAGTTTCAAAAGTAAAATCCAAAGATGACTCCAAATTTATATTAAAACCGTTCTTATACGATGAATACTACAATTTAGATCTTGAAACTTTATACAGTAATTCTACACAACATAAATAAGGGCACCTGTGTTTTAAATTTTCAAAATACCTTTTTATTTTACCATAAAATGAAAATATCTAAGTTTTGCACTAATGAAACCATTCGCTCCGGATGCCCGTTCCGCGATTCAGTCTGGCCTCGGCTTTCAGACGGGGTACCCGTGACGCTTGTCGCTCCAAACGAACACGTAATTCTAGGGTAGAATTTATATTTAGTTGGTTTTTGTAAAGACGCAGTAATGAGAAATAAATACAACAAGATAATGAAAGGACTGAATGATAAAAAAATCGGCAAACATAAGAACCACGACGAGATAGGACGTGCAGCGGCGCGCGGAGAAGCGGGGGTGAAATTCGAGTTTGGGCTGAGGTATAGTCAACTCTTAAGAGTTCATGCAGTGGCTATGAGAGGAAGAGAGAAAGAAAATGTGTGCGCGCACCTGTCTCTCTTGCACCTACAGTAATATACGAAACGTAACTTTCTCTCTTTCTATCTTCACTAACTTATATCTCCCTCTCAACTTCCATTCGCATTTTTCGTAACGCATTCACCAGCTTACTCCCCAAGGCAAGCGTGCGTAAAGAAGTTTTACTCAAAAAGGTGCCAGGGCTGCGTCATATGGGCACAGGAACATGGTCCCTAATGCTCAATGCCACTCAGGGTGCTGGCTACGCTTGGCGTTCCATTAGGATAACATATCACAAACCAAAGTCACCAAAGCCAAGATAGTCAGCAAGCTGAACGGGCTGGACTTCGCAGTGGAATCATTGGGCAGAAAGTTTTTTTTTTCTTGGCGTCGCACGGTTTTGTGCTTTTGCCATTGGCAGAAAGGTTCTTGAGTGGAGGCCACGCAATTGAAAGCGCAGCGTTGGTCGGCTCCCACTAGATGGAAAGACGACTTGATAAATATTACTGGGAGCCGTTGGGTTCAGGTCACTAAAGATCGCTCGCTCTGGAAATCTATAGGGTATAAGGTGATAGATAAGGTCTAGGCGTCCTATGACTGCATACACATAGCAATATGGCCCACCTGATGGTGGTGACCATCGCCTACAGCAAAGTATTGCCTTGTGGGTCACGCACCTTAGAAACGTGCCCTACGATGCACTGTCCTGCGTCCATCAACTTGACGCATACAGGTGTAAAGCCTCATGTGCCTGTAACTTCACTGGAAACCATACGATAAGAATAATATTTATTTCGTTTATTGGGAAACTCGCGGGATCTCAGTTCGGGGCGAACCACTAGTTTATTAGAAAAAAAAACGAGTGTGCTTTAGACCTAAATAAAACTTCTTTTTCAATATATTCAATATATACTAATCTATACTAATATTATAAAGAGGAAAGATTTGTTTGTTTGTATTGAATAGGCTTTGAAACTTCTGGACCGATTTAAAAAATTCTTTCACTGTTGGGAAGCTACACTAGTTCTACACTGTTCCCGGGTAACATAGGCTACATTTTACCCAACTGCGCAGAAGGAGGGTAATGTTTTTATTAAAAAACTGCGCGTGCGAAGCTACGGATTGGTCAGCTAGTAATTTATAAAATTGTTCAAGAACGAAATTTAATTACGAAAAAAAATCAAGAAATCACCGTTCACGTAACGCTAGCAAACGAAATACTGACCGAGATATATATATTTATTTCATGCACTGACTATGAGAGGAAGAAAGAAAGAAAATGTGCGCTCGCACTGCTCTCTTATGCTCCTACAGTGTGATACAGACAAGGTTTGCACTGTGTCTTAGATATACGAAACGTAACTGGCTATGAGAGAAAGAGAGAAAGAAAATGTGTGTTCCCACCTCTCTCTCTTGCCCCTACCGTAATATACAAAACGTTACTCGCTTCTGCAGCGCTTCGAACATGTTTGCGGAGGCGCGGGTCGATAGGTTCCACGCCATCTTCCGCAAAAGACTGCCTCACTGCTCAGTAGAGTGCGAGGCAGCACCAACACCATCCTGCAGGTCATTGCGGACAAGTACGACTCACCGATTATGAAATCCTTCAATCGGGTTCTGATCGAATAGTCTTTGTGAGAGAATATCTATTTGCTTTAACTGTCATTATTGTTATTTGAATTTTGTTTGTCTTCTTGTGCCTATACTTTGTACTAACCCATGACATGTTTGATTTAAGTTTTTTACTAAAAATACGGATCTTTGATATTTGAAATTGAATAAATGAATTTAATTGCAACTCTCTCTATTGCTATATTCACTAACTTATATCTCCTTCTCAAATTCCGTTCGTCTCACCTGATCACACTTTTCGTAACGCTCTCGTCACTTTCACCAGCTTACTCCCCAAGTCAAGCGTGCGCAAAGAAGTTTTATTTAAAAACTAAACACTTTTCTAACTTATCTCCTCGCCTGTACCACAACATAACAGGCATATCTAATACAGGCGTGCTATATAGATTAGCTTGTCATTCAAACGGTTATTTGGCTTAGAATCGCTTTTTGTTTGCTAGATCAACCGGATTATAACGAAGTTTATCGTAGTCTGTCTCCCTCTATCGCGTGAGGAGTGAGGGAGATAGACATGTGTCATGGGGATTTAGTGGTTTAGGATTATGTAAAAATTTGATCTATTTGGGACAAAGGATGTTAAACTGTACGGCGATATTTTGTGGTTAATATTTTAGACCGGCATCGCTGACGTCGGTATCAAGGCTGCCAAGTTGAAGTGGGATTGGGCGGGTCATGTCTCCCGCATGCAACCAAATAGATGGGCTAAGGTCGTAACTGGATGGATCTCTGTGGATGGAAAGCGACAGCGTGGAAGGCCTAAGAAGCAAGTGGCGCGATGATTTTGATATATATGGGTATACGATGATATAGGGATTGGCGGGATTTAGTACAAAACCTACAAGATAGATAAAAAAAAATATTTTATGGGTTGCTTATAGGTAGGTTAACTTCAGTTGAATTTAATAACATATCCTTAAGTCTTGATATATTATTAAATTGAGGTGAAGTTCAAGAAAGCTATGCAAAAACACATTTGTAAGTAGGTACATATATTGAAATTTCCGAAAAAATATTTTTAACGGTAAGTACCTAATAGTCTAGCTCCTATTGTGAAAGAGTTCGTTAGGGGAAGTGCTACCACTATAGCAGGTACCATTTTTGGCTGCTAAGGAGTACTGCGAGCATTTCTGTATTCCAGTTTGATGGTATGGATGGCGGTGAAATTACAGGGACACGTCTATGGCAAAAATGGTCGCTTTGAAGCCCACAAACCGATAGGAAAGATGTAACAAATCAAAAATTTAATAAACTACTGAATACTGAAATACAGTAAATTACGGGTGGAAATGAAAACGCTCACGAAAACTTTTGACAACTCGTACTAAAGGCCCTGCTTAGTTTGGGGCTAGTTAGCGCTATGTGAAATGGCCAGCAATATTTATCGATTTAACTGACGAGAAGTTATTCTCGGGTTCAGTTACCATTTGATCGGTCCCGTGAACTTAATCTACTTCTGCGATTATTTATTTACAAATAAACGTAACTCCAACCTTCAATCAACATAAATTAGCTAAACTCTACCTTCTACCCGATGCAGCAGCTATGACAAATCATATGGCATGAATAAAGAAATAGCTTTAAGGGGACACCGGAGGGACAATCGCCCATACAACACGCACTACCAAGGTCATTTCTAATTGGATAATATTTCTACCTTAATAAGGTATTATTTAAATTTGAATACTATTTATCTAGGTTCCCAACCATATATTAGACCAAAATACTTACTTACAATGAAATAGAAGCGTATCGCATTCTGCACGTTTTTTTGTCATAAAAGACTTGTTTTCCATTTAATTGTTTCGTATTAAAAACAACAACATCTTACGTATCCTAGTCCTGGGAACATAGATTATATCGTCTAGTTACAGAATAACAACACAATGAGAAAAATACAACAAGTTTTCAGTCATCATTTTCGGTATTACGGAACATGGTCAAAATCTAATCAAATTTAGAACCGTTCTATTGCTATCACTGTCGCTCTGCGTGGATAAACTTCGTCACTAAACAGGGATAGCGATATTCAGGCCGAAGTTTTTGACGCTGCCGAATTGAAGTTGCGCTCGGGGTTCGCCGGCGCGTTAAGGGCGTACTATACCTAGGGAGACGATAAATCGCTTATTGAGAAACAATGTTTTGTTCAACAAATTTTGTGCTTTAAATTTGTAATTCATATATGTTATACTTAAGGAGGGAGGCCTTTGTCCAGCAGTGGACGTCCTACGGCAATACGGTGATATGATGATGATAGTTAAGGATACGTGCTAGAACGCCCGTGTTGTGAAAACACAATTCCGTAAAATCTATCGATAGTAAAAAAATCCAAAGATGACTCCAAATTTATCTTAAAACAGTTCTTATGCGATGAGTACTTCAATTTAGATCTTGAAACTTTATACAGTAATTCTACACAACATAAATAAGTGCGCCTGTGTTTTAAATTCTCAAAATACTTTTTAATTTAACTATAAAATAAAAATAACTAACTTTTGCACTAATGAAACCATTCCCTTCGGACGCCCGGTTCGCGATTCAGTCTGGCCTCAGCATTCAGACTGGGTACCCGTGACGCTTGTCGCTCCAAATTCACGTAATTCTTAGGTAGAATGTGTATTAAGTCGGTTTTTGTAAAGACGCAGTAATGAGAAACAAGCACAAAAAGAAAATGAAGGGACTGAATGATAAAAAAAACCGGCAAACATATGAACCACGGCGAGATAGGACGTGCAGCGGCGCGCGGAGAAGCGGGAGTGAAATTCGAGTTTGGGCTTAGGTATAGTCAGCTCTTAACGGGCAGAATAACTTTAAATTACTTTAACCTCTTGAACAGGTCTTTGGTGACGCAATGACCAAGGACGTGCAGGTAGTCAATAAGTTCCTCCTCGCGGTGTTGGAGCGAGAGTTGACACGGTCATTGCATTCCTGGTACTTGGCCCAGTGGTTTTGAGCGTCTTGTTTGGTGGCGCATTCCTCCCTTAGCTGGACTTAGGGGTCAACCAATTCTTCTTCCTCAGCAGCTTCCTCTTCGTCCGCCTTGACCACGGGGACAACCACTTTTACAGACATAGTGCCGAAATCGATGATGCAACAACTACTGACTTCTAATTCTAGGGTGGGGAGAATAAGATCTGGACTGACGCCCCGCATTGGGGTGTATTGTGTTACCCTCCTTCCAACCTGACCCCAGCCACTCCCAACTCCTTAAAGTAGCGGAGTGGGACTATGTCTTGGTGGCAGCAGTTTTCCAAAGTCCCCGAGGTCGTTGCTGACGTCGAAGATGATTCGATGAGTTCATGCAGTCCCGTCTTCAGTCTGGCTTCGTGTATGCGTACAGTTCAGCACCACGTGCTCCACTGTCTCTCAACTTGTAGGCATCCCCACTATCCATGACCGTCTTCAGGAGTTAGTGGTTTAGTTCGCAGTGTCCTGTGATGACCTCTACCATCATCCGCAAGTCCTCGCGTTTCATCTCTAGCAGTGTGTTGGTTATATATATTACAGTCTTTTATCGGAAGCATTTTCTTTGCTTGCAATCAGTTCTGCGTTCTCAGATTTTCTGATGCTCCTTTTCGGATGTTTGTTAGAATTGTGACCATATAGGATATTTGATAATATACGCACATAAATGAAAGGGGTTATTTTGATGAGCATAATAAATAAATTTGTGAAATATTTATCATAGGAATGAGAAATTTATTTTGGCATGAAAAACAAACACTTTATTAAACTTATGTTGTGCTATTGCATAATGCTTGCCATCTAACCACAGATACTGTATTGGTGACGTCTCGAGATATCTCTTGTTGTCCTTTTCTAACCCAAAACCCGCAGCCATTTCCGAAAGAGATATCAAATCGACCTTTATTTTTGGGTGTCTATTGCAAGAGTAGGCAGTAAGTTTTATATCGAATCAATCACCTAAACTTTTTTTTAAATTTGATAATATAAGTAGTAGTTTTTCTTTCGAGAAGTATTTTTTATGTTTTGCAAAATCGTCACTTGAATATCATCAGTATATTACCAAACATCCTGTATTTTCATAACCATAATTGCAATACTGAATCCGCTGATCATGCCAAAACCGATACTCTAGATGCCCGCGATTTGGCTCGCGCCTTGTTCCCGAATTATTTTTGTGCTATTTTTGAAAATATTCCAGACGATTTCAATAACGGTAAGTGGCCTGCTGTAACGCAATGTTAAGGGAAAATTTTCTATGAAATTTTATTTAAAAAATCAGTTTAGGTACATAGGTTAATAAAGTTATAAAATAATATATGACATTATACATAAAAAAAATGTTATAAAATAATAAAAAATGGTTAAGGGGATTTTGGAACCTTTTGTCCACAAATGCACTTCCGGCACTCGAAAGGAACGCGAAGGGGATTTGTGGACAAAATGTCTTAAAATCCCCTGCACAGTGGATTGTTTTTTTTATTTTTTTATGGGGAAACAAGCATACTTACTGCCCACTTGATGGTAAGCGGTCGCCGTCGCCTACATTGTCTCAGGGAGTTTGTCGAATAAGCCGTTTTTTTATTTTATTTTATCAAATCTAATTTGTTGATTCAAATCCATACTAAACTGTGAAAGTAACTTGTCTCTGTGTCTGTTTGTAAAGTTTTCACGACTAAACGGCTTGACTGATTTCGATTAAAGTCAAAGTCAAAAATCTTTTATTCATTGAAATCACAAGGATCACTTTTAACGTCATTTTTACTGCCTGTTCCTTCGCGACCAAGCCAGGAAAGAAAGCAAGAAAACAAAGCTGTTTGTGTTTTTAATTATCCTTTTAGAATACATAACAATACAGGTAATAAATTACGTCTAAATTGTAACATTTTGAACGAGTTTGAGGCAATTTCAATTCCAAGCTTCTCTATCATCTAAATAATCCGATATTTTATAGTAGGCTTTTTTATAAAGATTATGTTTAATTGCGTTTTTAAATTTGTTAATTGTCAATTTTTGTACATCACTTGGGAGTTTGTTATAAAAGCGAACACCTTGCCCTTTAAACGATTTACTATTTTTATGGAGTCTACAAGGGGCAACAGCGAGTTTATCTTTATTTCTAGTATTAAAATTATAATTATCGCTTTTTTCTTAAACAAATTAATATGTTTGTAAACATACATCAGATTTTTATAGATGTATTGACAAGGGAATGTCATTATATTTATTTCTTTAAACTTATTGCGTAATGATTCTCTGGGGCCCATATTATAAAGTTGCACGAACAGCCCTCTTCTGCAGCACAAAAACGGAGTTTATATCTGCAGCACACAGCAGTATACCGTATGACATAATGCTGTGGAAGTAGCTGAAGTAAACTAGTCTAGCTGTGTCTACTTCTGTAAAAAGACGGATCTTTTTGACTACGTATGCCACAGAACTAAGTCTTCTCGACAACTTATCAATGTGAGGGCCCCATTAAAGCTTAATACCTAAGAATACGGTGGAGTTCACAAGAGCCAACTACTCGTCTTTGATTTTTATATCTGCTTTAACTTGTGTAACATTAGGTAGTATAAATCTAATACACATTGTTTTCTTTTCATTTAGAAGTAGATTGTTTACATTTAACCATTTTACGACCTTAGAGATTGCATATACATCGTCAAAATCGGTTTGTCGTCGCTTTAATTTAAATAAAAGTGACGTGTCATCTGCAAACAGTACAACCTCATGATCGTCCCTTACAAGATGGGGAAGATCATTAATATATACTAAAAACAAAAATGGTCCCAGAATTGATCCCTGTGGTATACTCGTACATTAAATTCATACTACCCATATTATATTATAAGTTCTAAAATAACTCCGTCTCTGTTACGTTTTAAAAACTAATGGCTGAATTGAATTCGATTAAATTTGGTATATAATATATAGGTATAGATAGGTACAGGTTACTTTGAATTTAAAACACGCGCGCAAAGCCGCTGGCGAAAGCTTGTTCCTTATAAATCCAACTTAACACAGTTATAAAAAATCAGCAAAGCCTACTTATTAATATTATTATCACTAAAGCCCCCATTTTTCAAGATGAAGTATTGAGGATTATGCAAAAATAAATTTCTTTATAGTCCGGACGGGACTGGATGGCTACCAAACTTCATGAGATACATTGTTTCCTGCTTAGACTAACAAAATACCTTCTTAATGATATTAAGAACTTATTAAATTAATATAATAAAAAAAAGTATTAATAATAGTAATTGATCGAAAGAAACGAGATTTCTAAATCAACTTGGGCAAATCAGCGTTGTATTTATGTATGTACCTATGGATGTATGTATGTATATTTGATTGTCCGACGATAACTTTCGAAGCGTTTATCCGATCATCGTGAAATTTAATATATAGGTAGGTAGTAATGGCACAATTTTGGTGTGACTAAATGAGCTAAAAATGTCGGGGGATTGTTGAGATATTGGGGTTCAAGAGGGGTAAAAATAATGAAAATGAGACTATTAGGTCAAGTGGGACGTCAATTGAAAGGTCTTTATTACATTTCGACTCCGTTTTTGTTTTTAGTAAAACTTTTGTAGTTTTTGAGGTATAGTTATAATAAAAACTGATCTTCAAAATTCACAGGGTACACCAGTCACCCAACAATGCTGTAATTTGGTATGCGTGTAGCTTAAGTGACACAAATATAGGCAACAGACTGAAATCCAGAATAACTGCAATGTCTACCCCAAAAAAAAATCAACCAATTTCTTGAATTCCCGTTATCTGTAATTTGAATGATACTGTGGTTCAAGTAATTTGGTTATGCATTTCGTGGCATTATTTTGGTAGTCAAAGATTACAAATAATATTTTTCTGTTTTTATGGGAGACTCGCGAGATCTCAGTTCGGGGCGAACCACTAGTTATTATAAATACGGGATTTATCACGTACCGTTTTATCAGTGTTTTGACCGACAATGTTTCGGTTTATTTGATGAAGCTTCATCAGGGTGAGTGCGATCCACACCGAATAACGTCTCGCCTCGCACTCAAAAGTTAGTCGGAGTATATCGCGAGACGTTATTCGGAACAGATCTGATTAAATCGACTATTATTGCCTTATCATCCCACTGCTGGGCATTGGCCTCTCTTCGTTGTCGCCATTCGCCTCTGTCCTGCGCTGTTCTAAGCCACATACGACCTGCGATTTTTATAATATCGTCGACCCATCTTGCCGGCGGACGACCTGCGAAAAACTCATTACTAATAGTAATAGATATATGAAATCTAATAATCAGTCTTGAAATTGTGATAACAGAGCTATTTAGCAAAAGAAATCCTAAAAGTTAAAACCGTCCAAATTTTTATTTGATACCTAGTATTATTGATATACTACTTGTCTTAGCACGCGTGGTTTGTCAATAAAAACATTACCCTTCTTCTGCACAGACGGGTAAAAGTAGGCTATGTTTTAATCCCGGTTATAATCTATTTATATACCAAATTTTATTAAAATCGGTCAAGCTGTTTAGTCGTGAAAATGTAACAAACAAACAGAGAGACAGAGAGACAGAGGGACAGAGTTAGTTTCGAATTTACAATATTACTAGCTTCCACCCGCTGTTTTGTCAATAAAAAGTGGCCAAGTGCGAGTCGGACTCACCCATGAAGGGTTCCGTAGCAGCAAGTAACATAATATAAAAGTTCTTGTAGTTCGTTGTAACTTTTTTTATATTTGAGTTGATTGAATGAAAGGTAAATTGCGGTTTACGATTTATGACGTATTAAAAAAACTACTTATTAGATCTCGTTCAAACCAATTTTCTGTGGAAGTTTGTATGGTCATGTATTTTTTTTTAGTTTTATCATTATTTTATTTTAGAAGTTACAGTGGGGCACATTTTACCACTTTGCCAGTGTTTCTCGCGCAAACTATTCGGTTTAGAAAAAAATTATATTTGAAACCTCAATATCATTTTTTAAGAGCTATCCCACATAGATACCCCACATGTATGGGTTTGATGAAATTTTTTTTAGAGTTTCTGTTTTATGTATGGGGAACTCCCATTTATTGTTTTTTTCTATTTTTGTGTGAAAATCTTAATGCGGTTCACAGAATACATCTACTTACCAAGTTTCAACAGTATAGTTCGGAAAAAAGTGGCTGTGACATACGGACGGACAGACAGACAGACATGACGAATCCATAAGGGATCCGTTTTTTGCCATTTGGCTACGGAACCCTAAAAAGTAGGCTATTATAGTCTACGTGCATACCAAATTTCATTAAAATCCATTAAGTAGTTTTTACGTGAAAGAGTAAAAAAATTCACACATACATCCATACAAACTTTCACGCTTACAATATTAGTTGGACTAGCTGACCGATCCGCAGCTTCGCACGCGTAGTTTTTCAATAAAACTGAGATCTCGCGAGTCTACCCAAACACAAAAAAAAATTCTTAGGGCGACTCGCGCAACGATGTCTAAACTATTTAGTGGCTAAATAAGATTTTAGGAGTTGTCAATTCATACAAATACGTAAAATTTAAACATATTTCGTCGCTAAATATGTTTAGGGATCGTTGTGCAAGCTGGCTTTAATCTTTAACTAATAAAATAGTGCCACGAAATGAGCAACCAAATGACTTCACCTAAAGTTTAATTCAAATTGCAGGTAACGGGAGTTCATATAATTACAGCAATACATAAATTACAGTTATTCCAGATTTCAGACATTTCCCTATATTTGTGTCACTAAAGCTATACGCATACCAAATTTCAGCACTGTGGGGTCATTGGTGTACCCTGTGAATTTTGTCAAAGTTCAGTTTATATTTTTGCTATAAAAACGGGGTCGAAATGTACTTACAAAGACCATTATATTAGACGTGCCATTTGACCAACTTTGTTTTTTTACCCCTCTTTAACCCCAATATTCCCCCCCACCACATATCACACACACACACACACACACTTTTTTACCAATGTATTACGTTTCACGATGATCAGATAACCGCTACGAAAGTCAGTTATTACCCATACTTTGACATAACGTTCTTTTAAAAAGGTCCAGATGTAACATATTTGTCATAAACTTTACTTTTCCTTGACAAATCTCAGACAATCTCCCCTTAACACCCGTCCCAAAATAGGCCGGCTGATCGCAAACAGGCCTGCGCACGCGCCGATCGACTATCGATCGATTGATTTATGTATACAACTTAACATAACCGACAACAAAATATGCAGGTGAAAACCAACTCTACGCTTAAAGATATTGGGTTAAAGATGTTAGAAGCTTTGTAAGGGCCGTGGAGTACTCCCGATTATAGGTTTAGGTACCTACCGTCTAAGATGTGAAGATTGTGAAATGGGGACGCAGAGGCACGTCACGTGGCTTGTGCCAGACGTTTACGTAACTTCTTATTAATTCTCGAAGGAAAACGTCTTTGATCCTTTTAACTAGGATAATCTATACATATAAGTATATAACAGAAACACTATTTATAACTAAAGAACGGCTGAACCGATTTGGCTGAAAATTGGGAGGTAGCTTAGAACCAGGAAATGGACATAGGATAGGTACTTTTTATCCCGTTCTTAGAACCAAGAGACGGACGTAGGATACTTTTTATCCCGTTCGACCGCGTTCCCGTGTGACGTGAAACGTCAAAGAGAACACAAGTCACTATAAAACGTGGTATAAGAAAAACGCATCTGACATGGAATAACAAAACGCAAATGACAGCTAAACGTAATTTTGTCTATGGTTAAGTATGGTTGTAAATATATATCGGGTTAGTAATGATGGCAATGACGGTAATGACAACAATTGACAATTCTACCAGGGTGACGTATATTGACAGCCCGCGTTATATGCATGTCAAGGCGGTACGAAGTTCGGCGGGTCAACTAGTAAACAAATAAATAAATGTGACTGGACATTTCACACAACGCTATCTAGCCCCAAACTAAGCAGAGCTTGCAGTATGGGAACCAGATAACTGATAGAATACTTATATACTGTTTTTTTTGTAAATACATACTTATAATATATAGAAAAACACCCCGGAACAAATATCTGTAGATCATACAAACATTTGTTCCGCGGCGGGAATCGAAACTACCTCCTGCGTCTCAGCCGGCTATTCGCCCATTGCGCCACGGAGGTCGTCAGTTCAGTTCAGACAGTCAGTTCGATTAGTTTGTAGGTCAGAGAGCAATGGTGCATGCCAAAAGAATTAATACGGTTTGATGTCGCACAAACATATCGCATTGTGTGTAGCTAATAAGCTTTCTTCCAGCAAAATTTTGAAGCTAGAGAGACATAGTTTCATTTATTCAGTTTTCAGATGTCAAAGATCCATATTTGTTAGTAAAAAAAACTTAAATCAAACATGTCACATGGATTAGTACAAAGTATATTTAACTATTAACTACATTAACACGTTCCCAGCAGCATAGAATTATCTGTACTTTCCATTACTGCGTTACGGGTCGTTTTAAACCTTGTCCTAAACCAGAGATTGTGGCGGCACGAGGCATATTAAACCCCACCGCCCTTAGGAGACCAAAATCCTTTTTTTGGCGCCAAATAAGACAAAGTGTACGGTTTTTTTTGTGTGCGGCACGAGGTCTAAGAAACCCGGTATTGAGGTTGGTATACCATAGAACTAGGAATCAATAGCACATCTCAGATATATAGTAATCTCTTTCCTACACTGAACCAGATGGAAGTTATGCCTCCCGCACGAGAAAGACGTTTAAGTTTTATATTACCGCTATAAAGACGAGACACGGACAGGGTGTTTCAAGCCCTGTTTCGCACTTATCGTGTTAACATTTAACTATATTATAACCATTTTCTAGCTCCAATCACGGATTTATTCAATTTGCTCCTAACCACATAGGATATAATCTATCTCCAGTCAGATTAGATCCTTCATCAGTCTGATTAGATATGTCAGATTAGGTCCTTCGGTCCTATAACTTCATCAAAATTTCAGTAGTTTTAGTTAAGTCGGTTAAGTATATTTTTGTTTAAAATTTTACTTGTGGTTATGTTGTTCGTTGGTAATATTTTAACATCTGTCAAATCTGAACTACGAGTACTAGAATTCCACGAGTAGGTTTAGGCAGCGTTGCCAGACGTCCCGATTTTTAAATCAAAATGAAATGTCCCGCGCGGGACAGGCTCAGTCCCGCTTGTCTGGGATAACTAGGGTTGCCACCTTTTTTTCAAGCAAATAGAGTAAATTAATTTTTTTAGTCTAAAAAAAATACAACATCTGAAAATAAAGTACTATTTATTTACCAGACTATTTCTCTTCCATACATATTTTTGAAGTAAAACTTCTTTATGCATGCTTGACTTGGGGGAGTAAGCTGGTGAATGCGTTACGAAAAGTGCGAACGGAAGTTGAGAGTGAGATATAAGTTAGTGAAGATAGAAAGAGAGAGAGTTACGTTTCGTATATTTTAAAAGTTAAGCGTCTGTCCAGAATTGACTGATAGACCTACAGACGTGTGGACCATTTTGTAATGACACAATTTTATAAATTAATATTTTGAAAAAGCAGCATTACTTCAGTCATGTGGTCTAAGGCACACTCGTTTTTTTTATTTGTTGCTTCTAGCAACATCCAACAAATTTTTGTTGGATGATTGGAAGGGATTGATTGTAAAAATGTCGTTTATATATATATTTTTTTTAATTTTATCCCTTAATTTAAATATATAAATAATTCGTTTTTTATTAGATTAAGGGACGCTCTATTGCGTTCATCCCGCCACTTAGCATTCATCAGAGAAAAAACTCTCCCTGTGAATGCTGAAGTGGCGCAAATGGATAGCAGAAACGACACATTTTTTTCACAATTCGCAACATTGCATGATATTGACATTGACGTTTTAGGTGACGTTCCAAAGCAGTCTATTCCATTACACGTAAAAAAATAGTAGTCCATTTCAAAAAATCTACACAAGAAAAAATAAAGTATTTTCACGTGCTTTACTGCCCTCATAAAGTATAAAGTACGATTTGCCAAAATAGAGTACAATAGTTTATTATAAAGTACGGGTGGCAACCCTAGGGATAACTGGACCGTGCGTGCAGCGTGCTGAGAAAACTTTAAAAGAAGTTAAATCTTCACAGAGATATCATGAAAATAAAAAACTTCTTAAAAATAAATTATTATCTTTATGTAAGTTACAATTTGTAACGCTCACTTCTCAGATTATTGTTTGAAACACCACATTTTTCTAATAAATAATAAATTTTTAATTAATTTTTGTATGTTTATTTTTTTATTCAAAATACGAAGAAGACTACTACCTAACGATAAGGTAAAACTGATTTAAAATATTATATTTTTATTAAAACACATTTTCTATGGCTTTTTTTGCTATCTATTGTCACGTAATTCAAAACTCAAATAAAAAAATATATATTTAAAAACTTCTTATTATATACGGTTTTTAACTATGTCCCACTTTCAATGAAAGAATCCCGCTTTTTTCACTCAAAAAGTTTCAAAATGCCGACTTGAAAAAAAAATCTGGCAACACTGGTAATAAGTGAGGCTCTAGACTAACTCTAGGCTAGTGAGTGGAATGACCTAGTAAACTTGAATACATTTCTACCAATCAATAAACACTGTTCAAGCTATTTTAACCCTTATTCCATACTTGCTAGAGTTAACATTACTTACCGGATGGTTCAAATCAGAGAAACAATGGATTTCCTCTTAAAAATGAGCTCTTACACCGTCATAGTACAGACTTATTTAAAACATACGATTTTTATATTGATTCGGTTCTTAGTCAGTCCAAAATCAACCTTATACCATTCAATTACTGCACAAAATACTTTCATCGAGGGATTTTAGTAGGGAAACGGAAAAATAAAAATGAGAAAATTTGCGCTTGAAGAAAAGAACCGTGCGTTAATGGAGTAAGGGCTATTTTAGCTTGTAAAGTGTGTAAAACAAGCCAAGGGCTTGTAAAAGCGTTTGGCCCTTGGCAGGGTTTTGTAAAATTCGACATTTATTATCCATGAATGCGAATAGCAAAACATTAAATGGCTTGGAATTTTACTTCAGCTAAGTTAAAGAAAGGAGCCGTGGTGGGGCAGTGTGATGTACCCCGAATTCCAACTGCAGGTTTTGAGTTCAAATCCCGGCCTTACAGTACCTAATTATGTGAGTATCATTCACTATTGAGGTGAGCCACGCAAGCAAATTCATTGAGTGTTTACTTTTTCTTAGGGTTCCGTATCCAAAGGCTAAAACGGGACCCTATTACTAAGACTCCGCTGTCTGTCTATCCGTCTGTCATCAGGCTGTATCTCATGAACTATCACGGTTCATGATCGGTTAGACAGTTATAATTTTCACAATTGATGTATTTCTGTTGCCGCTATAACAACAAATACTAAAAACAGAATAAAATAAATATTTAAAGGGCTCCCATACAACAAACGTGATTTTTTTGCTCATTTTCGCTCGTTATTGATAACGGCAACAGGTAGACGCTTGAAATATTCACAGAGTATTTAGTTATATATTCACTTTAAAAATAAATAATTAAATTAAAATAAAACAAATATTTGAGTGGGGGGGGGGGGGGGGGGGGGGGCTCCCATACAACAGACATGATTTTTTATACAGTTTTTATAGATAACAAGCTGACCAATCCGCAGCTTCGCACGCGTAGTTTATCAATGAAAAAACATTACCCTCCTTCTGCACAGTTGGGTAAAAAGTAGCCTATGTCACCCGGGGATAGTGTAGCTTCCCAACAGTGAAAGAATTTTTTAAATCAGTCGTGTAGTTTCGGAGCCTATTCAATACAAACAAAATATAGGTAATTGTGAGACACATTTGTTGGGTGTTGCTGTTTTTGTGTGTATGAATTTTTTCTATTGTGTGTTTCTTACTTGTGTGCTGTGTATGTTTTGTACCGTCACAAATAAAATAAATAAATAAATATTGCTGGACATTTCACACAGCGCTATCTAGCCCCAAACTAAGCATAGCTTGTACTATGGGAACCAGATAACTGATAAAATACTTATATACTTTTTTTTTTAATGTAAATACATACTTATAATACATAGAGAAACAACCAGACCCGGAACAAATATCTGTAGATCATGCTAACATTTGTTCCGCAGCGGGAATCGAACCCGCTACCTCCTGCGTCTCAGCTGGCTATTCGCCCACTACGCCACGGAGGTCGTCAATAAATGTTTTTTCTTTCTAACTTGCTTTCTTTCAAACAAACAAATCTTTCCTCTTTATAATATTATAGTATAGGTAGTATAGATGGTACGGAACCCGTAGTGCACGAGTCCGACTCGCACTTGGCCGGTTTTTATATACCACTTGGAGATGGAAAAAGCTTTAGGCCCTAGCCATCGCCTATAACAAAGGATTACCGCGCAGGTCACATGCCTCAGATACGTGCCCTACGATGCACTGCCCTGCGTCCATTAACTTGAGGCATGTGTAAAACCTCATGTTCCTGTAATTTCACCGGCAACCATATCCTTCAACGGAAACACAGCAATGCTGCTTTGTGGCAGAAATAAGTACATATATGGGTCTCTACTACTCTTGTACTAGGTAACTGATATTTTTGAAACATGGCCTTATTGTTATCATAAACCCGTAAAGTCCCACTCAAAATCAAAATTAAATAATTTTATTCATTAAAATAACAAGGATCACTTTGTAGCGTCAATTTTACTGCCTGTTCCTTCGCGACCAAGCCGAAAGAAAGGCAAGAAACACGGCTGGTTGTTCATTGTTCTGCCGCAGGGCAACTGCAGAGCAAAGGCCTCCCTTCCCTCTTTCCACGCTTCCCGGTTACTAGCTAATTGGGACCACTCCTTAAGGTGCGCATCCACTTTATCTCTCCATCTCCGCCTGGGCTTACTAAGCTTAAACCCTCCGTCGTCCGAGACACGTTCTCGGAGACCCGGATGACGAAATCACTTCCGCTAATGCGGGTGAGTCATCCACATTAGACAGAGCAAACACTCCACAAATACACCGACCTCGCCGGCGAGGTCGACGAGTCCCTTTAGTCGCCTCCTACACGAGGTACAAGCACGTACCCGGGCGTTTCCTCCTATCCCCGTCCCGGCAACAGCCCAAGCCGAGGTTCGTACCTAAGTGGTGCCCTTGCGCTAGTTGCCTCATCAAAAATAAAATTATAGGGCTGAGCGCCTTCTGCGCTCGCCAAAAGCTCGGTTAAGCTGCAACGGCCTCAGAGGCGAACAGCGAGATAAGTCCATTCGAAAAAAAAAAAAATAATGGACTTACTAAGCAAAATTATTTATTTGAAAAAAGTAACTTACTCTCTGACGTCTTCTCGTCCAAAATCAGTGTGTGTTACTATGTGTTACATCCACACATCCATATGTAGCACACTGGTGACACACACAATGACACACTATGTGGCCCCAATTAGCTAGTAGCCGGGATGCGTGGAAAGAGAGACCTTGAGCCTTTTATGAGGCCCATAGTGAAAGACCACGTTTCTTTACAATTACAGAAACCTGGTATGGAAAGGGCTATGCTTGGTGTTTCTTTAGGAGATCGAATCAGAAATGATTAGATTCCTAGAAGAATTAAAGTCATAGCACAAAGGATTAGCAAGCTGAAGTGGCACTTACTTCACACCAATATTATAAATGCGAAAGTTTGGATGTTTGTTTGTTACACAATCACGTCGTAACACCATAACCGATTTCGATGAAATTTAGTATACTCGTAGTTATAACCTGGATTATCACTTATGCTACTTATTATCCCATAAATCAGGTCCCATGGGATAAAAATAGGGTGTCAAGTTACAATAGCGAGTTTAGCTTTATTTCTAGGTTGCCTACACATTTAGTAGTATAACGCGTACGAAGTCGCGGGCAACAGCTAGTATGCAAATAAATAAACATCTTGTATCTTGACGAGTTAAAAAATATGTAATTTTTATGTAGTTACTGGTTAACTAACCCTAGTTTTTGACCACCTCCGTGGTGCAGTGGGCGAATAGCCGGCTGAGAAGCAGGAGGTAGCGGGTTCGATTCCCGCCGCGGAACAAATGTTTGTATGATCTACAGATATTTGTTCCGGGTCTGGATGTTTTTCTATATAAGTATTATAAGAATGTATTTACAAAAAAATGTATATAAGTATTCTATCAGTTATCTGGTTCCCATAGTACAAGCTCTGCTTAGTTTGGGGCTAGGTAGCGCTCTGTGAAATGTCCAGCAATATTTTTTTTGTCAACCTATATTGTCCCACTGCTGGGCAAAGGTCTCCCCCAAGTCTCTCCATCTATCTCTGTTCTGTGCGACACTCCACCACTCCTGCTCGAAGGCAACAAGATCGTCACACTTGCACTCAACACTTGCCGTGCTCAGTTCTTGAAGCATTTGTTGCAGTTCTTGAGATGTTGGGGCAAAAAGGACAATATCGTCCGCAAAACGAAGGTTTGTTAAGCGTTTGCCATCGACGTCGATGCCCTTTGTTGCCCACGAGACTGCCAGAGTTTTAAATACCTCTTCGAGAGTGCTCGTGAATAGGATGGGAGACAGTGGATTACCCTGTTTTACTCCTTTAATAATGTTAAATTGTGGACGTGTGTTGTGGAATTTAATATCTGCTGTGCTATTGCTATAAATGAGATGAATTAGGTCAATGTATGTTTTTTCGATTGGTTGACTTTTAAGAGCCGAAAATATAGCTGAGTGTTTCACACTGTCAAAAGCCTTTGCATAATCGACGAAGGCTATGTATAGAGGCTTATGGAACTCGTTGTATTTTTCAATTACTTGGTTGAGCGTGTGCAGATGGTCTGTGGTCGAGAAACTAGGTCGAAAACCGGCTTGTTCGGGTGGTTGGTGTTGATCAAGTTTGCCTCCTATACGATTCTGTACGACTTTGATAAACGCCTTGTATAAATGTGACACTAGGCTAATGGGTCTATAATTTCCAATGCTGGTTTTATCCCCCTTCTTGTGAAGAAGGATAATATTTGAGTGGCACATCTGTTTTGGAATCTGTCCTGTATGCAATATTGAGTTAAATAAATTTGTAATGTGTGGGAGTAATGTGGGTGAACCTATTTTCAGTGCTTCTGTCGTTATACCATCCTCTCCCGGACTCCTATCATACTTCATGGTTTTTAAAGCATCGTGAACCTCTTTTCTGGCAAAGAACGGTATCGTTTCGAAACGACTGTATTCTAGTATTTGGTCACATTTTCAAGCATCTGAATACAGGTTTTTGTAGTATTCTGTACATATTTTCATTATTTTATCTCGATCATTGTGTTTTTTGCCATTTGCGTCTTGAAGACTATTGATCCGATGTTTCCCCGTGATATTCCCTGTTTGGCTGTCCGAAGTGAGGTGTGTTTCTCTATTGCTATTTGTATCAAGTGTAAATTGTGGGTTCTAATATCTTTTCGTATACTTCGTTTTACAAGTTTATCCAGTTTTGAATAGTTAGGTGTGCATATTTCCATTTCCTCTCTATCGGCTATAAGTTTTTTTTTATTCGAAAGTTTTCCTTTATTGTTATTTCTTACATTTTTAATCTTCTTGCTACTCGATTCTATAGATTTTAGTATGGCATTATGGTTCATGAACCCCCTTAATTTCATTTATATTAAGGTTGGGAAATTGGTTGCATAGTTCTAAATTAAATAGTTCGGAATTTTGGATTAATGTGAATTTTGAATGGCGTTTTATTTTATTATTAAATTGTGGGAGCTATAACTTATTTTGTTAATGACGCCGATATCTTTATTTTACTATTTGTAGGTCAGAAGACAGTACCAAATCGATTTAATTTCTTGTGGCACCATTGGGAGAAATCCAAGTCCACCGCCTTTGAGGCTTCTTGCCGAAGAAACTATTGGTAACGGTCATGTTCTGTCCAAATGCGAATTGAATCAACCTGGTACCTCGCTCATTGCGTTCGCCTAAGCCAAATTGACCAATAACAGAATCACTATCCGTTGCTTGCCTGGTTCCAAGTTTTGCGTTGAAGTCACCGAGGACAATATTCCATGTTCCTCTGGTTTCTTCACAGGCTTTATTAAGAAGACGTAAAATATTTCAACCTCTTCAGTGGAATATGCAGATGTTGGTGCATAAACTTGGATGACTGTTAATGTAGTTTTATCTGTAACAGGAAGTTTCAGCGAAATTTTTATTTATTTTATTAATTTATTTTATTTAGTTTTTGTACGAATGGAGTCGGCTTTAAAACTTACTTTTCGGAATAGGTAAAGCTATTGTTTTAACAACAAAACAGCGGATGCCCCACAAAGAAGATTAAGTGGAGCGAATGTTGCGAGGTAGACAATGCCCTGCAGAAGATAAAAATATGCTTATGTAGATGCGAAACTGTGGGGCTAAACAGATAATGATCACGTTACGTAAAATATCACACTAATATTATAAATGCTAACTTTTGGATGTTTATTTATTTGTTTGTTACTTAATCACGTCGTAACGGCTAAACCGATTTCGATAAAATTTTGTATATACATAGATTATAACCTGGATTATCACATAGGATACTTTTTATCCAATAAACCAAAGTCAAAATCTTTTATTTATTAAAATCACAAGGATCACTTTGAAACGTCAATTTTACTGCCTGTTCCTTCGCGACCAAGCCAGAAAAGAAAGGCAAGAAACAAGGCTGGTTGTTATTTTTTAATAATCCTTTTAGAATACATAACACTACAAGAAATAAATTACGTCTAAATTGTAACATTTTGAACGAGTTGGAGCAATTTCAATTCCAAGCTTCTCTATCATCTAAATAATCCGATATTTTATAGTACGTAAATCAGGTTCCAAGAGATACACTACTAAATGTGTAGGTAACTTAGAAATAAAGCTAAACTCGCTGTTGCAACTTGGCTTGACACCCCAATTTTATCCCATGGGAACTGATTTATGCGATAAAAGGTAGTCTATGTGGTAATCCTTATGTGGTAAGCTTTTCTTCGCTCTCTTAACATATCTCCAACAGTAATTGAATGGTTTCGTAGTTACCTGTTTGGACGCCGGCAACGTATCCATATTGACGATACATATTCTTCTTGGTGTCAATTGAGTGCCGGTGTACCTCAGGGCGGCGTTTTATCTCCTCTTCTTTTTGCTATTTTCATAAATTCTATCTCCAAACAACTTTCTACGTCCTACCACCTCTATGCAGATGATTTGCAAATTTATACCCAAGCCCCTGATGGGTGGTTAGGTGAAGCAATTAATAGCATAAACAGTGATTTGCAAAATATACTATAGTGGAGCAAATCATATGGGCTTAAAGTCAATTCTTTAAAAACCCAAGTAATAGTAATGGGAAGCTCGCGGATGATTACTCAAATCGATTGGGTTGATCTTCCACATGTAAAATTAAACGGTACTTCAATAGCAATCAGCAAGGTAGTAAAAAATCTGGGGGTACTCATGGATAGCCATCTATCTTGGAGACCTCAACAAGCAGCAGTAAGCTGAAAGACCTTTGCTGCAGCTGCCTCTCTTAAACGGCTGCGAAACTTCCTTCCGACTTCCACCAAAATTGCACTTGCACAATCATTGTTGCATCCCATTCTCGACTATGCTGACGCCAGCTATCTTGATTTAACTGAAGATCAACTCAACAAGCTTGAGCGTCTCCAGAATTTCTGTATTAGATTCATATTTGGCTTGCGTAAATACGATCACATTTCTAAGTATCGTCACAGGCTCAAGTGGTTACCCATCCGCCTTCGTCGGAATGCTCACATCCTGTCCCTCCTTTACAGCATCCTTTTCATTAATTCAACTCCGCTCTACCTCAAAGAACGCTTTGAGTTTCTTCATGTTTCTAACTCCCGGTCCTTACGCTCCGCTGAAAACCTTAAATTGAAAACTCCTCATCATACCTCAGTATTTTATACTAACTCCTTCACTCTTCAGGCAACCAGAATCCGTAATGCACTACCTGTTTCAATTCGTAAAACCAAATCCCTTCCTGTTTTTAAAAACATGGTTAATAAACATTATCTGTCGTCCATCGCTCACTAAGACTTCTGAACTTTAAATTTTATATATAATTTTTTTTTTTCTAAGGACCTATGTACCTAGTCAGGTCATAAATTCTGTCACATGTTTAATATTAAATAATTGAAACAAGTTTATTCATTATGTAACCATTTATATACCAAAATGAACTTAACAAAACATAGATTCTTATGACACTAAAGTTTATTCAAAATGACCTCCGTGATTTTGAATACAGGCCTTCAATCTGCGCGGCCAGTCGTCTATCGCAGTACAAACGAGGTCCATGTCAATATCGGCGGCTGCTTTAATCAAGGATGTCTTGAGTGACTCTAAATTGGGATGAGGCTTTGAGCACGCCTTTTCCTCCAAGTGTTGCCATATCTTGTAATCTAACGGATTCAAATCTGGACTGAAGGAGGGCCAGTCTTCGTGCCAGATGAAGTCGATTTCACGCGCCGCCAGCCAGTCTTGTGTGCTCTTCGCTCTATGAGCTGGCGCCGAATCTTGTTGGAATACCCAGTGCCTGTTATTGAACATGGTATGAGAAACAGGTTCCACAAGGTTCGTCAGGACTGTATTTTGATACACAACTGCATTAGTTTTTTCACCTTTCTCACAAAAATGTACCTCTGTTAAGCCCCAATAAGAAACTCCCAACCATACCATGAGCGAGGATGGAAAATGACCTCGTTGGACACGCGGAATACGGTTGCTCGCTTCTTCACTACTGTGTGCGTACACTTTATCATTTTGTTTGTTGTAGCTCTCTTCTACGGTAAAAATATTTCATCTGAAAAAAGAATTTCCAGATATTTTTTTCCCGCGTACCACTTCAACAAAGCGCGGCATCTCTTCAGTCTCAGGTCCATTAGACGAGCATTCAAACGATGTCCTGTTTTTCTTCGATATGCCCGAAGCCCTAAGTCTTCATTTAACACCCTTTTCACCGTGGTTCTGCTTAACCCCATCTGAAGGGCCAACAGTTTCAGCTTACGTTTGGGATTTATTTGAATTCGCGCCTTCACAGCTTTTATCACTGCTGGAGTCCTAACAGACCGAGGGCGACCACTTCTTGACCTGTCATCTACACTAGAGTCTTCATTGTATCGTTTGATGGTGCGATAAACGAATCTTTTGGTTATATTAAAATTTTTCAGTATGTCAACAATTTGAATTGGCGCGTAACCGCAACGATGCAACGCAATAACTGGAACACGGTCTTTTTTAAGCGTCCACTCCATATTTAAAAATGAGTAAAATTTTAAAAAGTATACATTTTTATTTTCATGAACAATTCGAAATTCGAATTCTATAAACTTTTTTGTGGCCAGCATTCTAAAATAAAAGTTTTTACTGTGTGACAATACTTATGACCTGACTAGGTATTTAGAAGTAGGTTATTTAATATTATAAAATTATTTATATTTATTTATATGTATATTTTATTTTAGTAATTTATATACTTGTTCCGTTAGTTATTATTTGATTAACGCCGCCGTCCTCATTTGTTCACACAGATCCTATCCATCCAAAGGTTGCCTGGAAAAGATCGCTTTTAGCGATAAGACCGCCCATTGTACCTTTGCTTTAATTGTGTATTCTCTTTTGTTTGTTTTATTTTTAATGGTGTGAAATAAAGAAATTATCTATCTATCTAATCCAGGTTATAATCTACGTACATAGTAAATTTCATTGAAATCGGTTCAGCCGTTACGATGTGATTGAGTAACAAACAAACTTTCGCATTTATAATATTAGTGTGATTGAGTTGGGAGAGTAAAGTACTTATTTCCAGACCACAATACACTTTCATAGGTAATTCACAGAGGAGTTTCGTATCTAACCGTATATTTTTAGTTTATGACGAATGGCTTGGACATACGGCCGGGTTGATGACCTGGTCAGGTCACGGGTCACTGACCCTGCCATTGTTTCATGGTGTTTTTTAGATTAAGCGTTTAGCCTAGTTTCGTGGTATATGAATCTAAATGGCCTATGCTTTCAAATTGGAAAATTATTTACGAAAGCTTTTAAAAGTGTGCGAATATATTACTTTTGACGATAATGAGACAATTCAAATAGGGTTTCTGTTTATACCCGACGCAAAAAAGAGGTGTTATAAGTTTAACGGTTATGTTGAAGTTGTCTGTCTGTGGCATCGTAGTCTCCAAATGGATGGCCGTTATGGACGCGGTTTTTTTAAATAGAAAACTTGTTTAACTGGGGTGGTCGTTTTTTTTAACTGGATAGAACTTCGTTTGACCACAGTCTCACCTGATAGTAAGCGATGATGTGGTCTAAGATGAAGCACCAAGATCTAGAAGAAACCTATTCACTCTTACCTTAAAGAGGCCCGGATTGAATTCTTTAGGAAAAACAGACGACGGTAAATTGTTCCATACTTTAACTGTACGCATCAAGAACGTAGAACCAAAACGGTGTGTGCGAATGGGTGGTATATCAACTAGGTACGGATGGTACTGAGCCGTGCGCCTGCTTGTACTTTGATGGAAGGGAGATGGCGGGATCAGATCGTATAGTTCCTGGGCACATTCCCCAAAATATATTCTGTAAAAGATCGATAAGCTTGTAACTTTACAGCGGTATTCGAGACTTTGGATCTTAGTCTCCACCATATATTGCTCACCTGAAAGCTCAACGTTCTATCGAGTCTAAGGTAGCGAGCTGGTATTTGGCCGAACCATCCCATAGGTGGCAGCAGTACTCCATACCAGACCGGACTTGCTTTGTAAAGGCTAAGAATCTGTCCTGGTCTGAAGTATCTCCTGACCTTTTTGAGGATGCCCAGCTTCATATCGGCTGTTTTAGTCTTAGACTCTATGTATGAGTTTAATTTGAGAGTAGACGTGGGAGAAACCCTTAGGAGCTCGATGTGGCCATATTTTTATTTATTTTTAATACATTATAGGTTTGCGTTTGACCACGATCTCGCCTGATGGCGCGCGATGATGCAGTCTACGATGGTACGCCTTTGCCTAGAAGAAACCTATTCACTCGCGACTTAAAGATACCCAGGTTGTAGCTATCAGGGAACACAGACTCTGGCAAGGCGTTCCACTTATTTAATCTTTTACCTTTAATTTAACAGATACGCCGGGAAGAGACATGAGAGAGAGCTATGTCAGTTTTTAACCCCTGGCTTTTAAAATTCTACTTTTATGGTGTTTAAGAAAACATTATTACGTAGGTAAGATACAACATGGCGTTTATGTTGAAAATGGTGATGTATTTTACCAGCGACTATCGTACGTATATGTATCGTACGTTGTTACAAATAGCGGTATATATAGAGATTACAATTTTTTATGAAAATATACAATATTTATAAAAAACCATATGTGCGTTATTGCCGTCATAAATTGCTTAAAATCAATATACGCGCAATAAATAGCCGCTATTAACATATACCAGTTTCACAAGGCGGGAAATTCATAAATAACGCGCCATAAGCCAATAACCTATTTATACCACTTAGTTTTCAATAACATGTGCGCGTACGCAGCTTTCAATCTACATTTGCGTCACTACTCACTAGTAACTAAGCGTTAGGTACTTTACTTGCTCAGTTTATTTGATATAGTAGCCCTAATTAACAGATTTCGTAAGGCCCATATCGTCAAATTATGAAGGAGCAACAAAAAACTGATTATCTCATGTAAAAGTCAAAGTATGAGAGATCTTTCCTTCTGATTCCTTCTATCTGAGAAAAAAATATCCTCAGTTTATACCTAAAGTAATTGATCGAGCGAAGCGAGATCTCTAAATCAACTTGGGCAAATCGGCGTTGCATGTATGTATTACCCGTGCGCGATAAGTTGGGACCTGAGCGCGGTGACGTCATATTGGCGTGTTTGTACCGCCCGCAAAAAAGCGAACATAACAAGCAGCCGCCCGCGGCTTCGTCTTTTTTAACCTAATTTATTATGTTACTCAGGGAGGACGCTGCTTTTTATCTAATCTTTTTTACACTATTTGAATAAAATAAAAATACAATGTTTATGTTTATACATTTATTTTATCTATTATTTACATTATCTCATCTTCGTCACTACTTAGTGGATTTATGCCTTCTAGAGGTTGTTCTTCGTCCTCAGTCTCACTATAATCACTTAACGAAGAGGTATCCGATAAATTTACAATTAATTGCGATTCATTCGTCTCTTGTAAGAGGTCATCGTCCCAATACTTTTGTCGAAGCCTGTCTACATGGTTGACTTCTTTTTTCCAGACAACAAAACAATAACACAAACGAAAACTAAAAGAATTCCAGAGCGCGTCGTTACGTGACGTAGGCCAGTACGAGACTAAAAACCCTAGTAAAAAATAGTGATGCGAACGGTACAATACGGGCGCCATCGGGGAAGTGCAGGGTAAGCGGTCGGGGAGTCGCATTCCTAGCAGGTCCCAAGTTATCGCGCACGAGTAATACCTACATACATCGTAAGTCTACTCTAGTTTTATTAGATTCTAGCCAAGTAGGCGAATGATTAGCAACTTTATGCTAACTTAGTTGTATAATAGAATTATGTTATAGAATGTGTCCATTGGCACTTTTCTTGCAGTCTCTATTTATGGGGAAGACACTTTGTTCTTATGTTCCTTATGAATAGCACTAACACTGACACTATATTACACTATTTTACACTATAATAACTAAGGATCGGCATAGGTAGTGCTATTTTGGGTCAATGAACCTGGATGATAAGTTAATATAAATATTCCCCGGGATTTATTCCCCGATTCCCGGGAATATTTTTCTGAATGTCAATGTAAATGCGTATTGTGTATCTACTCGCTGCAAATGTGTGCGTATAGTGAAACCGAGTCCTCACCCGCTATAAGCTACAAAAGCGTGAGGGAAAGGGATTTTAGTGACCAATACAACATGTATTTGCATAAAGCTGAATAGTTACTATAAAATATGAATTCCTAAAAACCTGTTAAATTAAATAAAAATATATTTCCCGGGATTTAGAAGGCATATCCATGTTAAGTTAACGGTTACTAATTCCCGTGAATGGCACTACCTACGCCGATCACTAATAATAACTCAAAAGGTTTTGTCCTTTTCAGTCTTCTCACTATATCCGTGTTGTCGAGGAGCTGGATTGCCTCGACGTACACATGATGGTGAAGTCTTTGTTCGTGAGCTTCTGCATATGTTCGTATTACTTTAGCGACGAACTCTATGTAGGTAGGTAGTGATGGCACAATTTTAGTGCGACTAAATGAGCTAAACATGTGGGGTTGTTGAGATATTGGGGTCCAAGAGGGGTAAAAAATGGCTAATAACTTATAAATATTATAACTTATAGTTGATGCAAGGCTCTTCAGCCTGGGGCATCGACGAAAGGTTGCTAGCCTCTCGGTTTTTTATCGAGTACATTTCGGGGAGTGTGCGGCGGAACTTTTCAACCTAATCCCACCATCTCCATTCTATCAACGGACAACCAGACGCTCTGCGGTGCGCCACCGCTATATGGTATAAATACCTCCCTCCCATTCGCACAAAGCGGTTCTCTTCGACCGTTATTATGCGAACCGCCAAAGAGTGGAACGACTTGCCAGAGTCTGTGTTTCCAGATAGCTACAACCTGGGTATCTTTAAGTCGCGAGTGAATAGGTTTCTTCTAAGGAAGCGTGTACCATCGTAGACTGCATCATCGCTTACCATCAGGCGAGATCGTGGTCAAACGCAAGCCTATAATATATAAAAAAAAATTGCAAGGACTAAACTAAAAATTAAAACGGGGTGGAAATGTACTAACAAAAGTATAAGAGACCTTTCATTTGACGTCTCATTTGACCAATATCTCAACAACCCCACACTTTTTTTAGCTCATTTAGTCGCACCAAAATTGTGCTATCTCTACCTACTTATGTATCAAATTACACGATGATCAGATCAACGCTTCAAAAGTTATCCTCGGAGAAACAAACATACTTACATACAACGCCGATTTGCCCAAGTTAAATTGGAGATCTCGCTTCGCTCGATCAAATATAGAAAAATGACAGAATTAAAAATAATACATAATAATGTTAATTCATTAAATGATCATGAATATTATATAAAATTCATAATATAAACGAATTCGGGTAATTAATTTTTGAATTTAAGATGATTTTAATATTATTTTGAAATTAATCACTATTGAAACGAATTTGTATTACTTTGCAAGCCCTAACCGGCAGATAATATCTTTAAGGGGACACCGGAGGGACAATCGCCCATACAACACGTACTACCAAGATCATTTCTAATTGGAGCATATTTCTACCTTAATAAGGTATTATTTTAATTTGAATAGTATTTATCTAGGTTCCCAACTATATATTAGATCAAAATACTTACCTAAAATGAAATAGAAGCGTATCGCATTCTGCATGTTTTTACGTCATAAAAGACCTGTTTTCAATCTAATTGTTTCGTGTTAAAAACGACAACATCTTACGTATCCTAGTCATGGGAACATAGATTATATCGTCTAGTTACAAAATAACAACACAGTGAGAAAAATACAACAAGTTTTCAGTCATCATTTTTGGTATTACGGAACACGGTCAAAATCTAATCAAATTAGAATCGTTCTATTGCTATCACTGTCGCTCTGCGTGGCTAAACTTCGTCACTAAACAAGGATAGCGATATTCAGGCCAAAGTTTTTGACGCGGCCGAATTGAAGTTGCGCTCAGGGTTCGCCGGCGCGTTAATTATAAGACCTTATTTTGTTAACAGCAAAGAATAAATTACTTATGACATATCAATGAAAAATTTGTTGTACAAAATATAATACTGTATTATTTATGATGTCAAAATTTATTGAGAAAAGATGGCATTCTGGTTTTATATATTCATAAATTAAATTAATATAAATAAAAGAAAGCATTTTCTGAAAAGAGTTGTTTTATTTTTCGTTTGAATCCGTTATGTTGTAATAATGTCGATTGTCCGTCCGTTATGTTGATTTTTAGGGTTCCGTACCCAAAGGGTAAAACGGCACCCTATTATTACTGAGGCTCCGCTGGCTGTCCGTCTGTCACCAGGCCGTATCTCATGAACTGTGATAGTTAGACAGTTGAAATTTTCACAGATGATGTATTGCTGTTGCCGCTATAACATCAAACACTAAAAATAGAATTAAAAAAATATTTAAAGGTGGCTCCTATACAACAAACGTGATTTTTTTGCACGTTTTTGCTCGATATTCATAACGGCAACAGGTAGACGCTTGAAATATTCACAGAATATTTAGTTATATATTCACTTTAAAAATAAATAATTAAATTAAAATAAAACCAATATATAAAGGGGGGGGGGGGCTCCCATACAACAAACGTGATTTTTTTACCGTTTTTATAACCCTTCGTGCGTGAGTCCGACTCGCACTTGTCCGGTTTTATTCGATTTGTTGTGTAGACGTTCGTACAACGTTCTCACGGCACGGATAGACGTCCAATCGGACTTGGATTTCTTATAAGTACATATTCATTAGTTTGAGGTGACCCTCAAACAGTTTTATATTAGAGCAACCCATCAGCTGCCAAAACCTTTTGTTAATTTTGGCGCGTTTTATGATCCATAAAAGCCGCCATGTTGGTAAAATCCAAGATGGCCGCGGTTAATGTCAGAAAAGGGCGCGAAATCGAAGTGGACGCTCACGATCGTAATTTTTTAACGATCTTTTTATTTGGGTGCCTATGCGTTCAAATCGGTACTTTTCCTTTGATTTCATGGTGTTTTGGGCCATTTGGAACTTGATAAAGTAGTAGGTAAGTCCTTATCCTTTTTGTCGCCAATGCAATAAAATAAACGTGAAGTATACAATAGAAAAAAAAACTTTATTGTACGCATATAAACTCACCAATCTGGTTTACCACGATTCGACCTGTCTCCCACCGACTCGTGTTAAATCACTACATAGTTAGTTACTCGTAGAACCAAGTCAAGTTTTTGGTGCCTAATCGTTATTTAGCCGCTAAATATGATTTAGAGACCTGTCAAATCATACAAAAACATCAAATTTAAACAGGTCTAGTTTAGTCGCTAAATACGTTTAGGGATCGTTGTGCAAGCTGGGCTAAACGTTTTATTGTGAAAGTGTTGTGTGCGTAAGTTTGGTTAAATTGATTTTAATTATTTTTCACACCACCTGCTCGACAATGTCAAAATATATGTCACTTAAACCTCACCGAAAGCAGGTGATTAAATCCCTACGGCTGAGCCGGGAGAAAAGTTGTGCTACATTATGCCCTCGCGGCCATAATGTGATTTGAATTTGGAACCTCATCTGCATTAAAATTTGAACCAAAAATACCCACGCAATATGAACTTATTTGTAAATCGAACTAACCTCTGCACAGAATGCACCAACCTAGATTTGGTTTTTATTGTCTCGCAGAAAGTGTTAAAACTAGAGAATTCTCCTCGTGGATAAAGCTACATCTTGAGCGTGCTTACCTCCCTCTCTGCACTCAGGATTCTAGTAACTCCCTCGCTCCACTCGTGAGTTAACTCTAGAATCCTTAGTTACGTTCGGGATTCAATATGGCGCCCGTGACGCAAGACACTGCTTTATCCTCTCGTTTAATAATCTACTTTTATCCCGAACCCCCAGCTCGTTAAAGTACCTAGATACCTGTAATAAAAAAGAGACATACCCACATAATGACGTCAGAATGTCTACAAGTACTCCTAATAACTAAATAAGCGTACAACACGTTTACCTACTAATTACAAGCTAATTACATGAATTACCTCGGACCGGCTGGCAGTTGGTACACGACCTGGCCTGTGCTCGGGCACATTCAAAAGCTCTTCGGCTAGATGTTTTGCAAAGTTTTTTTATTTTGTGTTTTTAGGGTTCCGTACCTCAAAAAGTAAAAAAAGAAACCCTTATAAGATCACTCTCTTGTCCGTCTGTCCGTCTGTCTGTCCGTGCGTCACCACCGATTTTCTCAAGAACGTGTGGACCTAGCAAGTTGAAATTTATACCAGATACTGAGGTTTATAGTTTCTATTAGGTGTATTAAAATCAAGGTCCTGAGTCAACACGGTAAAAAGATATGGGCAAATTTAGATTTTCGCGAAAACTTGTAAGTACAAAAATTTACCCTAATTTTCAACTGATTTTATGTTTCGGAATTTATGTTCCCTTTACTTGTGCTGTAAGACCTTGCTTTTAACCAAAATTGACAGTTCTAGGTCAACCGGAAGTACCCGGAAAAAATATATTTTTTTTAACCTTAAATAAGGTAAATAAAATTGTGCTATTGAATAAAATAAATATTTAAGTGGGGCTCCCATACAACAGACATGATTTTTTTGCCGTTTTTATATGTAGATAATAATACGGAACCTTTCGTGCGCGAGTGCGACTTGCACATGGCCGGTTTTTTTTATATAAAACTTTTAGAGGTTTTTAGATTTAGCCATTATGGTGGAGATATTAGTCAGCCTAGACCCTGCGTTACCGGATCTAGCTGCTTCCAGGAAGCGCCGCGTGGAGGAAACAACGGCCCACCTGCTCTCAAGTCCTCTCTGCCCAACAACCTGCACACGAGAAGACTTGTACCAGGCAACAGAGCGGGGTGTGAAAGTTGCTCTCTATTGGGCTAATAAAATTTAGAAGTCAAACAGCCATTGACACGAAAGAAGAGAAGAAGAAGATATTTTAGCCAGAAAACATCACGCTGCCTGGCCAGTGCGTCTTTGTGAGTTACCAGAGCCGGAAATAATGGCGTAATAAAGAAGAGGCCTGAATGAAGAAGTGGAGACCGGATGAGATCATAATGATGAAACTTTTAGACATACAAGCTGACGGGCCTCCTGTCGTTAGGTGGTCCTCGCCGTCTATAAGCTCCTGCAGCACTCGTGGTACTACAGTCACGTTGCCTAACACATAATGACTTATTTACCTCTCTTGAAGGCGTTCATGTGCTGGTCTTAACTTGTCAAACTAATAACCATAAAAACAGAAAAATATTATTTGTAATCTTTGACTATCAAAATAATGTCACGAAATGAATATCCAAATAACTTGACCTACATTTTTTTCATATTACAGGTAACGGGAGTTCATATTATTTGGTTTTTGTCTTTTGGGGTAAAAATTGCAGTTATTCTGAATTTCAGACTTTTTCCTATAAGTATTTGTGTCACTTAAGCTACACGCATTCCAAATTACAGCACTGTGGGGTCACTGGTGTACCATTTGAATTTTGACAAAGTTCCGTTTATAATAAAATTCCGCTATATAGATTTCCAGAGCGATCTATCTTGTGCGGCCTGCGCCATTGAAACACGCTACTAAAGTAACCAATTATTTTGTCCATGCTGTGCCATTACATCAGCCGTTAACTGTACATAAACTAATTATGACATACGGCACAGCACAAACAATATTGAGTCGACTGTAATTTGATATCCGACCGAGTAATTATTTTAAGCAAATTGCTAAAATATGCAGTCTCCCACGGGCTAGTAATTCGATTTCATTGTATGTGCTCGTACTTACTACTATGGGCATGTTGTCCCCCACAGGGGACATGGAATATTTTTCTTGTTTTCCCTTGGAGGGGTCAAACAGGGCATAATTTTTATTTATTTGAGACAACAAACAATTATGCCTAAATATTACCAGACTTAATAAGTATTACATGATGTCTTACAGGCATAACCAGCACCGTTGTCCACAGATTACCTACGTTAGACAGATGGTGAGCATGAGTGTATACAAATACATAAAAAAATATAAGTGTATAGATAATAGATAGATATAATGTATAAATATATAGATAATGGGAATAAACAGAAAAAAAGTTCGATTGCATCGAGTTCAATCTTACATTTTGATGACATATATAATATTTCCTTTTTAGGGTTCGTACCTAAATGGTAAAACGGGACGCTATTACTAAGACTCCGCTGTCTGTCTGTTCGTCTGTCACCAGGCTGTATCTCATGAACCGTGGTAGTTAGACAGTTGAAATTTTCACAGATGATGTATTTCTGTTACCGCTATAATAACAAATACTAAAACAGAATAAAAGGGGGGCTCCCATACAACAAACGTGATTTTTTGCTCGTTTTTGCTCGATATACATACCTATATATAACGGCAACAGGTAGACGCTTGAAATATTCACAGAATATTTAGATATTCACTTTAAAAATAATAATTAAATTAAAATAAAACAAATATTTAAAGGGGGCTCCTATACAACGAACGTGATTTTTTTTTAAATTTTTTTCGGTCTTTATAATTATTGATAATGGTACGGAACCATTCGTGTCCGCGTCCGACTCGCACTTCGCCGGTTATTATTTAAGAGTGTACTTATACCTCAGATAGATTTATAATGATCCCATAGTTTTACCAGTAATATTTTTTATTTGTGTAAAAATCAAATCATTATATTATGCAATTTTGTTTGGTTTCTCGCACTGCGGTTAATTTCGCATGGGACAGTTGCACAAGGCATAGTTTTGTTAAGTTGTTTGCGTCTAATAAACAAACTTTATTAAATAATCCTTCTGCAAGGTTTATTTAAATCTTTATATTGTTACCAGTTGTGACACTGTCTCCAACTTAAACCTCAAAAGAATAAACACAAATAAGAAAATTACGAAGTAATAAAATGATGTTATGATATCATCCGCCGGCTTTTTCCAGCGTCAACGTTCCAGCCGTGCTCGAACCGAACGGTCTGATACGTGACGATGGTAAGCGGCCTGACGGTATGACTCTTGTACCTTGGGAGAAGGGTAGGCCTTTGGTGTGGGACGGCACGTGCGTCGATACCCTTGCGCCATCTCATCTGTCTGGTACAGCAGTTGGGGCCGGTGCGGCGGTAAATTCAGCCGAAGATCTCAAGCGGGGCAAATATGGAAGTCTCGACAGAGCTTACGTATTTGTGCCATTTGGGGTCGAGACCCTGGGTCCATGGGGTACCGGGGCCCATCGCGTTTTCAAAATTCATTTTGGGCGTCTGGTCGAAGCGACGTGTGATCCGAGAGCTGGCGCTTATCTGGGTCAACGCATAAGCATTGCAATTCAGCGGGGCAATGCAGCTAGTATCTTGGGTTCACTTCCGCCTGGTAGTGATCTGGAGCAGTTGAACTATCTATAGATCGTCTTTAGATGAACTGTTTCTTCTGTATTTTATTGTAAATAATTGTATTTTAATAAAGAAAACGAGTGTGCTTTAGACCACACGACTGAAGTAAAACTTCTTTTTATTTAAATTAATATTTTAAAAAGAAGTTTTACTTCAAAACTTCTTTTTAAAATATTAATATATAAAATTGTTTAATTACAAAATTATCCATACGTCTGTAGGTCGATCAGTTTATGTTCATTCGGGACAGACGCAACTCGCACTCGCACCTTGACGTTTAAAAATATACGAAACGTAACTCTCTCTCTCTCTTTCTATCTTCTACTTATACTTTCTAACTTATATCTCCCTCTGAACTTCCTTTCGCACTTTTTCTAACGCATTCACTAGCTTACTCCCCAAGTCAAGCGTCTTAATGCACGCAAGTTTTACTTCAAAATTTAAAAAAAAAAAGGTGTTGATAAAGTACCAACACCATTAATCCAAAAGTTTTCCATTAGATTGCCAAAAGCAGCCAAAACACTTCCCCTATAACCTATCCAAAACTTTTGTTCTAATGAATGCTCCTATAAAAACAGATCACCTTACCCTTTCAAAATGGCAGCTCCAAATGTCAAAAATAAGGTCGGGAACTCAAATGCCAGGTAAATGTTAGCTTGAGACATTTCACAGAGATTAAGAGATTGCGAATCCATGGTTCGGTGGCCACCCTAACTTAGTTCAGCGTAATAGAGGTCAAGTAAAGGGCGTATTTAGGGCAGTAATTCTATAGTCTTGCTAGGGTTAAGGTTCTTTTGACAAACTCGTTGTAATTCGTTTCCGAGGTATATAGTAGGGAAAGTGGTAATTAATATTATGTAGGGCAGCGTCGCCTTTACCCAAGGATGGGTGCCCAAAATCACTACATAGTATACTAGTGGTTGGCCCCGAACTGAGATCTCGCGAGTCTCCGATTAAAACAGAAAAATATTATTTGTAATCTTTGACTAGCAAAATAGTGCCACGAAAAAATAACCAACCTACTTGACCTACAATTTAATTCAAATTACAGGTAACGTAGTTCATGTTCTGTGGTTTTTTTTGGGGTACAATTTGCGGTTATTCTGGTTTTCAGACTTTTGCCTATATTTGTGTCACTTAAGCTACGCGCATACCAATTTACAGCACTGTGGGGTCACTGGTGCACCCTGGAAGTTTTGTTAAAGTTTAGTTTTTATCATGTCTAATAATAACTCAAAAACTATAAAGAATTTATGAAAAATAAAAACGGAGTCTAAATGAATATCTTTTATCTGACGTCACACTTCACCTGACAGCCTTATTTTAATTTTTTTTACCCCTCTTGAACCCTAATATCTCAACAACCCCCCAACATTTTTAGCTCATTTAGTCATACAAAAATTTTGCCATAACTACCTACCTATGTATTAAATTTTACAATGCTCGGGTCAACGTTACGAAAGTTATCCTCGGACAAACAAACATACATACAACGCCGATTTGCCCAAGTTTATTTAAAGATCTCGTTTCGCTCGATCAAAAACAAAGTCGCTTTCCGGTGTCTGTTCCTATGTATGCTTAGATCTTTAGAACTAATTACGTTTAAGAGAAAGGTTTATATGTATAATACATGCATAATATAGTAGAGAAACATTGATAATTTTAGAGGTTTCTAATGTGATGTCGTAAATACTCTTAATACTGTTTCAAAATACTCTTTCAAGAGTAACCTCTAAAGAAAACATGTTTGTATTGTCTAATGACAAAAAGCTGTGAACGTTGTATATAAAGACATTCTGTAGCATATTTAGTATCAGCATTGCACCCGTGCGAAGCCGGGGCGGGTCGCTAGTAAATAGATAAAATAATCAATAATAATGTGGAATAATGAATATTGTGTGATAATGAATGTGAATGATTGGTTTATAATGTACTGTATATGTAACTTTGGGAATAAATGACTAGTGGTTCGTCCCGAACAGAGGTCTCGCGTAGTCTTTAACTGCCGGAATAGTGCCACGAAATGCTAATCCAACTTTTTGACGTACAGTTTCATTCAAAATACAGGTAACGGGAGTTCATGTTATTTAGTTACCATTTTTTTGTGGTATAAATTGCAGTTATTTTGGATTTCAGACATTTGCCTATATTTGTACCACTAAAGCTACACGTATACCAAATTACAGCACTGTGGGGTCACTGGTGTACCCTGTGAAATCCGTCAAAGTTCAGTCTTTGTTGGCTAATAACTCAAAAACTACAAGAACTTTACTAAAAATAAAAACTGTGTCGAAATGTACTCACAAATTCCTTTTATTAGATCTGCCATTTGATCGGATAGTCCCATTTTGTTTTTTTAACTCCTCTTGAACCCCAATATCTTAACAACCCCCCCACATTTTTAGCTCATTTAGTCTCACCAAAATGATGCCATCACTACCTACCTATGTATCAAATTTCACGATTATCGGATCAACGCTTCGAAAGTTATCCTCGGACAAACAACATATCATATAACGCCAATTTGCCCAAGTTGCTTTAGATATCTCGCTTCGCTCGATCAAAAAAAAAGAGCACTTCGGGAGTGCCGACAAAAGTGAAAACTTGAACAATTACGTGTGTGTTTGGATATTCAAAATTTAAAAGCAGACTACACTTCAGATATTTCAATACAGAGGTGTCGGTAACGGTAACAGTATAGCAAGTTCATTGGTTTTTTCTCCATCTCAAAAAATGCTCAACGCGCCTAATGAAGTTTTCACTTCAAAATAGACCCTAACTCTTTTGTGGTAAGAAGGATTTTTTTTAATTCCCATCTTAGTACCTTTTGAACATGATTCTTGCTCCAAAACTAAAAGCAATAACGATATACAGCTGGGAGCCTCTTTACATAACTTGCATATAAATCTTTACATAATATGTTGGTATTACAATTTCCAAATATCATGAATAAAACAGTATTTTTCTCCTTTGTTCCATGCGTTATTAGCATTAGATTTGCAAAATGACCGATTTAAAATATGTTTTTAAAAAATTGCGTCAGAAGCTAAGAAAGAGTAGTAGAGTTCTTGTGAAAGAAGAAGTAAGCCCGGGGAAGTACTACCACCATTATTTATGCCGCCAAGCAGCATTGGCGTTTCGGTTTGAAGGGGCCGGTGAAATTACAGTGCAACGTAGGGCACGTTTGTAAACCCTCCGTCGACACGAAACACTTCACAGATACACCGACCTCGCCGGCGAGGTCGACGAGTCCCTACAGTCACCGCCTATACGAGGTAGATACATGTACCCGGGCGTTTCTCTCCTGTCCCCATCCGGGCAACGGTCCAAGCCGAGGTTCGCACCTAAGTGGTGTCTTGTGCTAGTTGCCTCATCAAAAGCCATCTGTGCTTGCCAAAAGTTCGGTTAAGGCCGGCGCTGACCGACTGCATGGCATGCCAAAGGAGTTTCGTACGCGTTTATGATTTTGAATCTTATTTTAACACCCTTAGCGCTCACACTTCGGAATGCCACGGTATCTCTCAGCTTGACGCAGCATCCCCCGGTCGCCTTGCGATATCAACGGAATGTGAGTGCTATGGTTGTTAAAATAAGATTCAAAATAATTTCCGCGTACAAAAATCCTTTGCCATGCCATGCCGTCAGTCAGCGCCGGCCCTTAAGCTGCAATGACCTCAGAGGCCTACAGCGAGAATAGTCCATCCGAAAAAAAGGGCACGTTTCTAAGATGCGTGACCTACGAGACAATACTTCGTCATAGGCGATGGTTTCCACTTAACATCAGGTGAGCCATAAGCTTGTTCCATCTTCATGTACTATAAAAAAAACGAGTCTGCTTTAGACCGCACGACTGAGGTAAAACTTCTGCTACTGCCTGCCATCTGTTGTGGAATAACTGAACTTTTCCGTAAATCGAAGCTGGTAGATTCAAAATACGAAACGTCGTAAATACTTTATTATATATAGCAAAATGAACTCTATTATACAGCATGAAGGGGTGTTTTTATAAATAGTTTGTTGAGTTTGTATAAATAAGGCTAATTTGGGATAGGAGATATGCGACAAATCAACTGGCTATGAAAGAAAGATAGAAAGAAAATGTGTGCTCGCACCTCTCTCTCTCTTGCCCCTACAGTAACATGCGAAACGTAACTCTCTCTCTTTCTATCTTCATTAACTTATATCTCCCTCTCAACTTCCGTTCGCACTTTTCGTAACGCATTCACCAGCTTACTCCCCAAGTCAAGTGTGCGTAAAACAGTTTTACTTCATAAATTGTCAGAACCTAGGTACCTGTATTCACACGAAAAAAAACGAGTGTGCTTTAGACGACACGGCTGAAGTAAAACTCCTTTTTCAAAATATTAATTTATAATATTGTTCAATTACAAAATTGCCCGCCCGTCTGTATGTAGATCGATCTTCACTAACATACATCTCCCTATCAACTTCCGTTCGCACTTTTCGTAACTCATTCACCAGCTTACTCCAAGAGACAAGCGTGCTTAAAGAAGTTTTACTTTACACATTTTAAATTTTCATTGTTAAAAACATGTTTTAGAACATAAAGTAGGTACACACGGCTACACATCAAGCTATACATTTCCAGTATAAGCTGACCTCGCATTGTGTAGGCTTTTCGTAGAATGAGAGATCAGTTTATACTGGAAATTTATAGCTTGATGTGTAGCCGTGTGTACCTATGGCATTCACACACCCTTCAAGAAACAGCTGTGTGACTCACACTTGGCCGATTATATTTTTACCTCGAGTAGGCCATGTGGTACACGCAGAGTATGTAACAGTATGTATAGTCACGGGGCTACATCAAAGAACAAAAGAATTAGCTTCATGAAGGTAAAAATAACATTTACGATACAGGCTGATGCTTTTTAACAGCTAAAAGCTTCTTGAGCTGGCCTTGTGGGAATTTACATGAGACTTCAACTGTATAACGACTCTGTGGCACAGTGGGAATAGCCGACTGAGACGCAGGCGGTTGCGGGTTCCATTCCCGCTGTGGGGCAAATGTTTGGTCTACAGATATTTGTTCTGGGTCTGGGTATTTTTCTATATATTATATGTATGTATTTAAAAAAGTGTAAAAAAATTAGTAATAGTATTAATATATCAGTTATCTAGTTCCCATAGAATCTTTGCTTAGTTTGGGGCTAGATAGTGCTGTGTGAAATGTCCAGTATTATTATATTATTATTATACTAGCTGTTGCTAGCTGCTTCACCCGCGTTTATGGAGTGCAAAAATACGTATAGAAACTTTGACATCCCATTTTCATCCCACAAATCAGGTGATTTATGGGATAAAAAGTAGCCAAGTTTTAATCTAGGTTATAATCTACGTAAATACCAAGTTTGATCGAAATCGGTTCAGCCGTTTCGACGTGATTAAGTAACAAACAAACATCCAAAGTTTTATAATACAAGGTGTTTGGTAATATACTGACGATAGTCAAGTGACGGTTTCTCAAAACATAAAAAAGACTTCTCGTTAAAAAACTACTAGTTATATTATCAAATTTTAAAGAAAATCAACTAAGTTTAGGTGATTAATTCGATATAAAACTTACTGCCTACTCTTGCAATCGACATCCAAAATAACGGCCGATTTGGTATCTCTTTTGGAAATAGCTGCGGGTTTTGGGTTAGAAAGGGACAACAAGAGATATCTCGAGACGTCACCAATACAGTATCTGTGGTTAGATGGCAAGCATTATGCAATAGCACAACATAAGTTTAATAAAGTGTTTGTTTTTGCCAAAATAAATTTCACATTTCTATGGTAAACATTTCACAAATTTATTTATTATGCTCATCAATATAACCCCTTTTGTGCGTATCAAACATCGTATATTTGTGAGATTGTGTGATTTCTCTGAGAATGTGCCATAGCGGACGTTTATAGCACCAATGGCATTATTTGTGCTATTAACGTCTGCTATGGCAACCGCATGCAATCAGTACAGCTTGTTAGTAGAATACCAGAAGGTATACAACCAGTTTTATTATGTACGACATTAATTGAAAACACACATCCGGCATCGTATTAACTGATTTTAGAGGTGGATTTTTTTACTTACTTTTAAGAATTGATGCACCTGAGGGCTTAGCCAAGTTACATTCGATTAGCGATGACGCTAGTCGATAAGTCCGAAAATGTATGGGATTTGACACATGCTATGGAAATATCACGTGATATATCGACAAAAAACTTATGTAGGAATCGTCGATTCGAAGCGAATGTAATTTGGCTACGGGCCCTGGTCTGCTTAACGATTTTATGTCCCAAATAAATATATCCGGTGCAGAAGACATAGGCTTCTTGCTGTACCCTCGAGCCGTACTGTATCTCGTGCTAACTCCCCGCTGCCTCGCACACTCACCGCCCTCAACAAACTCCTAGCTGCCAACCCTGAATGCGATGTGTTTGCTGACGAATGGAAGTAATTAATGCTGGTATGTCTGAGGTATTGTGAGATTGATGTATGAAAGGTCTCTAATTTAACAAATCAATTGATTATTTATGTGTGTGATTTAATTAATTTATTTATATTAATGTGTATTATTTTTATTTTATTTTATTGTTAATAATTTGTATATGTAGTATTTTAATGTAACTAAAATAGATTTCAAATTGACAATGGTTTATGTAATTAATGTTTTAAATTATTTTAAATAAATTAGTGTAATTGGTTAATCCGTTCTTATTAAACAAATAAGTGCCAATTTCAAGATTGGTAGGATGACCTTGGTGGGGTCTTTTTTTAACAGATGACGCATTATCGGCAATATGATTGAATATATTACTATTCTCCTTTGCAAAAAGTGCAGCCTGAAATATATTTATACCGGTAGTTTGTATATTTATCCAGTAATCGATACATTTACAGTAAACATTTTTTTACATAAATCGGCGGCGCCTTTGCGACGATGACGCTTAGTCAGTTTAACAGGTACCTACTTACATGATGAATGAATATGATTTGTTTGCCTATTTTACGTGTATATAGGCAGTTTCATTTATATTTCAGCACTTGTATACAACAATACTAGCCATTAGCCCTACCAGTGTTCTCATTTAATGTCGTACATAACACGTACTATTCGGTGGCAATTCTGTGACGATACAATAGTCATAGTGAAGCGATTGGCTTATAGGCCAATATTTGAACTTTTAAGAGGGCATTTGTTGTCCTCGGATTTAGTAATATTTTAGTTATAATTACTGTATTTTTTGTAGATTTTTCTCTCCGTATTGAGCCCCGGGGGGGGGGGGGGGGATATAGGTACTTGTTTGCCTCCTTATTAATTTTTTTATAAAAACATACATATTCAAAAATATATCTGTATTTAAAACTTCAATTATGTAATATTGTGATTTTTTTTAATGTTTCGTACCCTGTCCTCTTTCCTAGTTATTTCTGGTTGATGTGTTTGTAGTTATATTATTTCTACGAATCTATTTCTATAAATCTAAAATTTATTTTGATAATCTAAAACAATCATGCCGTATGCGTCCCGCCCGCCCCAAACCGGGCGTCGAACCCGCACATCTGTTTACATGCTTAGTTCGCATTTACACAGAAAACAGGAGCACGTTAGAATATCGACTCTGCAATTCACTTGGCCGCGGAAAGTTTTAGATTTTCTTTAATTAATCTTTAGTATTGTATTGTAGTAATTTTGACGACCTCCGTGGCGCAGTGGGCGAACAGCCGGCTGAGACCCAGGAGGTAGCAGGTTCGACTCCCACGCGGAACAAAGGTTTGCATGATCTACAGATATTTGTTTAAGGTATGGATGTTTTTCTATATATATTATAAGTATGTATACACAAAAAAAAAGTATATAAGTATTCTATCAGTTATCTGGTTCCCATAGGACAAGCTCTGCTTAGTTTGGGTCTAGATAGCGCTGTGTGAAATGTCGCGCAATATTTATTTATTTTTTAGTACAAATCGTAGTCTTCAAGTTCTGAGTGAACAGGTTAGGCAAGCGTGCTCCATCGATCACACCATCACTTATCGTCAGGTGAGGTAGTGGTCAAGCGCTTGACTATCACCAATAAAAAAAGTATTGTAGTATTCCTATAATTATTTTAAATACAAACACTTAGACATAAAAACATTATGTGTCACAAGATCTTAATTATTTATTTAACACTTTATTACACAAAACACACTTGAATGCACAAAAGGTGGACTTAATTCTAAAAGCATTTTATACCTGCCAACCTCAGATATAGTGGAAAAGGTCGGCGTTCTAATTTAAAAGTATTGATAAAATTGTACTTCGTTATAGCAATAATTAGTAATTTAAAACATGAATGAAAAGCAGATTTTTATCTATTATTAAAACGAATGAAAATACCTCTAAATAATTGAATCTACATTATAGTTGTTCTCTGATTCGTACCGGTAAATAGGCGCCGGTAGCCTGCTTTCACCAAAAAACTTTCTTTCTTGCGCGTGCGCACGCCAGCCCGTCTCCCTCACTCAGCACGCGCGTTGTGTATTTTATTAATTATAATGATGGAATGTATTGAGCAGATGTAGTCTCTTATTAGTTTTGTTAATGGATGATAGAAGGTGCACTGAAGACAAGCCAATAACTCTTAGAACACAAACATGTAAACTAAAGTAAAAAGTGTTTTATTTTACAAAAAAATGTATACAAGTGTTCTATCAGTTATCTGGTTCCCATTGCACAAGCTTCGCTTAGTTTGGGGCTAGATAACGTTGTGATAAATGTCCAGGATTATTTATATAAGAATTATTTTTCCTCCGTAGGACAACCTCCGTGGCGCAGTGGGCGAACAGCCGGCTGAGACGCAGGAGGTAGCGGGTTCGATTCCCGTAGCGGAACAAATTATCTACAGATATTTGTTCCGGGTCTGGTTGTTTTTCTATATATTATAAGTATGTATTTACAAAAAAAAAGTATATAAGTGTTATATCAGTTATCTGGTTCCCATAATACAAACTCTGCTTAGTTTGGGGCTAGATAGCGATAGAAATGTCCAGCAATGTTTATTTTTATTTTTTATTTATTTTTAAGCTGGTTTAAAAACCCAGGGGCGGGGAGCGGTTACGTATCGTTCGTATTGCAATCTGTTTCAACTTGGAACTCCTACAGACTACAATAATACTTTGTAAATTGCTCGAGTTTTCTGCCACCTTTGAAATCATTGCAACAAAGTCATTAACCTACTTCATAAAAAGAAGGAGGTTCCCAATTCGTCAGAATATCAGTTCAGCGAATGTTCGACGATTCTTTCTGTCAAAAAGTTCCTCAAGGGTGGTCCATGCCAATTCTGTCTAGTTATCCTGATGAAGTCAGATACATTTTTGTTAAAAAGTTATTTTTTATTATGCTATGGCTATTTTCTATTTTGTAAGTTTTCACCCTATTTAAATTTCATAAGTGGATTAGCAACCATCTGATGTTTTCCCAGTAGGCTACGACAAGGCACGCTTCAAGAGATTCTTACAGGAGATTCTTACATTTCTTACAGGTTCCCTACAGGGAACGCATCGACAATACCCCGGGTGTCGCCGGTGTCAATAGGCGACGGCGACCGCTTACCATCAGGTAGGCCGTAAGCCTGTTTCCCCACAAATAACATAAAATAAAACCAGCCGAGTCGGACTCGCGTACGAAGGGTTCCGTATCATTATCTATAAAAACGTCAAAAAATCAAGTTTGTTGTATGCCCCCCCCCCCCCCGTAAATATGAATTTTAATTTAATTATTTATTTTTAATGTGAATATATAACTCAATATTCTGTGTATATTTCAAGCGTCTACCTGTTGCCTTTATCAATATCAAGCAAAAACGAGCAAAACAATCACGTTTGTGGTATGGGAGTCCCCTTAAATATTTTTTTTATTCTGGTTTTAGTATTTGTAGTTATAGCGGCAACAGAAATACATCATCTGTTAAAATTTCAACTGTCTAACTATCACGGTTCATGAGATACAGCCTGGTGACAGACGGACAGACAGACAGCGGAATCTTAGTAATAGGGTCCCCTTTGACTCTTTGGGTACGGAACCCTAAAAAATATTAAACAAGCAAGCTGAAGTGGCACTGGGAGCACATAGCTCTGAGAACTGACGGCCGTTAGGGCAGAAAGATGGACACCAGACACTGGAAAGCGCTGCGTAACTATGCCCTCCCATTAGATGGAAAAACGACCTGTTAAAGGTTGGTGGGAGCCGTTGGGTGCAGGCTGCACAAGATCGGTCGCTCTGGAAATCTATGGGAAAGGGAACCTTCTATAGCTGATATGATGTAGTTACATAAGGGGAGTTGCTATGTCTAGATATACCTAACCATACATACATACTCTGCAAATGCTTGGGATTTCTCACAATCGTACGAGTACCTTCGGAGAAACTGATACTTGAGTGTGACCCAAGTGTTTAAATGCTGAGTGTCGATAACAGATTGGCTGATGAGCAAATATCTTAAATAGTCAAGCAGTGATTCACTTGTAAGTGACGGATGATAGATTAACAATGCTGTGAGCTATCCTACTAATAATTAAACCAAGTAATTTTTCAACAAACATTAAAACAAATGTGAAAAGATTTCATCTCTCAGAAACGTTTTGAACGAAGAAACGGTTTGCAGTGTAATTTCTCTTAAATTATAATTGATATTAGGGACCTATGAAATTGCCGTTTTGTATGGAATAAGTGAAAGTACTTATTTCTTTAAACTTTTTTATATCTGTTATTCAAAGTAATAACAGAAATAAACATTTATAAAATAATTTTAAATACAATATAAAATTTATGAAAAGTACACGAATTTTAAAGTATCCATAATGACGAAAAATGTTCAAATGTAATGAAAATACAACGCTAATCAATAAACAAAAGACTGAGTTTTTTTTGTGGCGTCGCACGGTTTGTACATTTGCCATTGGCAAATAAAAAAAAATTAGGGAAACAGAATAAATACAAAACCCAGGTTATATACACTAGAATGAGTTTGTAAAAAGAATGTCATGTTTTTAAAACAAAATTAATTTGAATTTAGAATACAAAGCCATTCCAAACTTTTTTTTCTATTTGAAATGACCAGTACTGAAGAACGGCAAGTTCATAGGTAAAGACCTATTATTATTATTTTTAACTTATTTATAGGATTTTAGGTAAGATAACTGTATACATATATATATATATATATATATATATATATATATATACAGTGTAAACTCCATGTAACGTCACTGGTTTTAACGACAAACTCTCTAAAGCGTCGAAATCACTCGGCTTTGGTTGGTTTAGCTTGTCTTGCATACAATGGTACACTCTGTTTAGCATTACACCCACTCTCAATAACGACAATAATTTGTAATAAAAAGTTCTTTTTAAGTTGCCAAATTAGTAAAAACTGCGCAGCAGTGTATATCCTTTTGTCGTTTTATTATCGTAGACCATAATAAACTCGACTGTCGGCATCATACACACCAATCTTTTTAAGAAATCCGTTCTTTTGTTTACAAAATGGGATTGCTTGCACGTGTAGCTGCAGACTGTTGTTAGTAGAAGTGATGGATTTTATCTATACGTTGTCATATTCTTAGTAGCTCACAAACTTTCAAATTGTAAACATGGCTAGTAAGAGAAAATCACTGTGACACACACAGATTTTACTTCTCTCCATTTAGCGACAACTCTCTATAACGTCAAAATATGCTCAGTCCCTTGAGTGTCGTTAAATAGAGTTTACACTGTATTTATATAATTATTATGTTAGGCATTTATTATTTTTTTCTTAATTAGTTATTCAGGGTCTGTATTTACAGTTTCTGTATATCTGTATTTTTATTTTTGTGGCTTTGAAATACCATTTTCCCTGTGTCACACCTTACCTTCTTTTAGCACGACCGGATGACTGGTAGATAATGCTATTAGCATTAAGTTCTCCTAGCACTATTCTACTTTGTGTGAAAGTATTAAATAAATAAATGTCGTTGTATCGCTATATACATATATGTATGTATGTATGTATGTATGTATGTTTATGTATATTCTTTATTTTATTTTATTTGTTGTAGGTATATATACTTACCTATGTATATTGTTTTATTTTACTGTAAATGATCAGCGCTCTCCTAAAATTTAGTTTTGTTTGTTTTGTTAATATAGGTACAGCCCCCTCCAATATTGTAATGTTACAAAAGTCCTCTCCATCCAAAGGTTGTCTGGAAAAAATCGCTTCTAAGCAATAAAACCGCCCATTGTACTTGTTGTTTTGTGAATATTTATTATTATGTCTGTTTATTGAAGTGTACAATAAAGTATTTTCATTCATTCATGCAACCAAACTACTGAACCAATTTTGATGAAATTTTTATGGAACTTATCTGTAAGTATATCCTTTCATATAAAATAAGATTTATTCAAATCGGTTGATAAATCACGGAATTCTAAGGTAACAAACAACGGAACTGAATACCACCTCCTTTTTTAGAAGTGGGTTTAAAAAAAACCGTGGGACGCACTATAGGAACAAGTGTTTGTATGATCTACAGATATTTGTTCCGGGTCTGGATGTTTTTCTATTTATTATAGGTATTAGAAGAAAAAAAAGTATTGTATCAGTTATCTGGTTCCCATAGGCTTGCTTGACTTAGCGATAGCGCTATGTGAAACTGTCCAGCTTTATTTATTTTATTAAATAAACACAAATTAAACACTAAATAACTAGTGGGTTCGCCCCGAACTGAGATCTCGCGAGTCTCCGATTAAAACAAAAATATATTATTTGTAATCTTTGACTATCAAAATAGTGCCACGAAATATTAACCAATTAACTTGACTCATAGTTTCATTCAAATTACAGGTAACGAGAGTTTGTTATCTGGTTAATCTTTTTTGGGGTACAAATTGCAGTTATCCTAGATTTCAGACTTTTGCCTATATTTTACTTAGAAAACTTTCGTGATTGATTTCAATCATTATTATAAATACGGGATTTATCACGTACCGTCTTATCGGTGTTTCAACCGATAATGTTTCGGTTCAATTCGTGAACCTTCATCAGGGTGAGTGCGATCCGCTCCGAATAACGTGTCGCCTCTATTTGCCTATATTTGTGTTAAACTAAAAATAAAAACGGTGTTGAAATGTACTAATGAAGACCTTTTATTTGACGTCCCATTTGACCTAATAGTATCATTTTAGTTTACCCCTCTTGAACCCCAATATCTCAACATCCCCCCCCCCCCCCCCAATTTTTAGCTCATATAGTCGCACCAAAATTGTGCTATCACTGCCTACCTATGTATCAAATTTCACGATGCTCGGATCAACGCTTCGAAAGTTATCCTCCTAAATAAACATACATACATACATACGACGCCGATTTGCCCAAGTTGATTTAGAGAATTCGTTTAGCTCGATTAAGATTTGAATAGTATCTACCCACACTATATACCGTTATACAAATAAAGGAATTCTTTGAGGAAAACTGAACAAAGAATTGTTACGCTTTTATTCATCAGCATCAATTCAAGATATTTTGAATTTTTCATGAACTTTAAATTTAATATGTGTGTCAGTGAATAGGTGACATTATACCTAGTCAGGACATAAATTCTGTCACATGTTTAATATTAAATAATTGAAACAAGTTTATTCATTATGTAACCATTTATATACCAAAATGAACTTAACAAAACATAGATTCTTATGACACTAAAGTTTATTCAAAATGACCTCCGTGATTTTGAATACAGACCTTCAATCTGCGCAGCCAGTCGTCTATCGCAGCACGAACGAGGTCCATGTCAATATCGGCGGCTGCCTTAATCAAGGATGTCTTGAGTGACTCCAAATTGGGATGAGGCTTTGAGCGCGCCTTATCCTCCAAGTGTTGCCATATCTTGTAATCTAACGGATTCAAATCTGGACTGGAGGAGGGCCAGTCTTCGTGCCGGATGAAGTCGATTTCACGCGCCGCCAGCCAGTCTTGTGTGCTCTTCGCTCTATGAGCTGGCGCCGAATCTTGTTGGAATACCCAGTGCATGTTATTGAACATGGTATGAGAAACAGGTTCCACAAGGTTCGTCAGGACTGTATATTGATACACAACTGCATTCGTTTTTACACCTTTCTCACAAAAATGTACCTCTGTTAAGCCCCAATAAGAAACTCCCAACCATACCAGGAGCGAGGATGGAAAATGACTTCGTTGGACACGCGGAATACGGTTGCTCGCTTCTTCACTACTGTGTGCGTACACCTTATCATTTTGTTTGTTGTAGCTCTCTTCTACGGTAAAAATTTTTTCATCCGAAAAAATAATTTCCCGATATTTTTTTCCCGCGTACCGCTTCAACAAAGCGCGGCATCTCTTCAGTCTCAGGTCCATTAGACGAGCATTTAAACGATGTCCTGTTTTTCTTCGATATGCCCGAAGCCCTAAGTCTTCATTTAACACCCTTTTCATCGTGGTTCTGCTTAACCCCATCTGAAGGGCCAACAGTTTCTGCTTACGTTGGGGATTTCTTTGAATTTGCGCCTTCACAGCTTTTATCACTGCTGGAGTCCTAACAGACCGAGGGCGACCACTTCTTGACCTGTCATCTACACTAGAGTCTTCATTGTATCGTTTGATGGTGCGATAAACGAATCTTTTGGTTATATTCAAATTTTTCAGTATGTCAAAAATTTGAATTGGCGCGTAACCGCAACGATGTAACGCAATAACTGCAACACGGTCTTCTTTAAGCGTCCACTCCATATTTAAAATGAGTAAAATTCTAAAAAGTATACATTTTTATTTTCATGAACAATTAGAAATTCGAATTCTATAAACTTTTTTGTGGCCAGCATGGCCAGCATTTGTGGTTTTTACTGTGTGACAATACTTATGACCTGACTAGGTACCTAGCACGTAACTGTTTATTAACACTATCCCCGGGTGACATATGCTACTTTTTACCCAACTGCACAGAAGGAGGGGAATGTTTTTATTGAAAAACTACGCGTGCGAAGCTGCGGATTGGTTAGCTAGTATAACATAATCATAAAATTACATAAGTATTAATATTATACTACATAAAGTATATATACCGACATATATAATAATATAATAACTATTATACCTTACAAGCTAGATACAACATAATGAGAAACAATTATATGTGTAAAAGGCGGTCTTTTCGCCCTTATTTTGAGAAAGTGATCTCTTCCAGACAACCTTTCGGTTGTGGTTGTAGATATCAGAGAGTAAATTTCCAAGAATAGAGGCGCTGGTCACCGAAATATGACGACAATCATTCCACTCCACTCCCATTCCATCATGCAGATGCAAAAAGATGAAGAGCATCTTAAAATTCAATGGCCTACGCACCAACGGCCAAACTCTTTACTCCGTAAAAACGAACAATTCATGATCAAAACAGCTGACGAATGCAAATTATTATAAGCGAGCACCGTCTACACAAACTAGCTTGGCAACTGGTTTTACTCGGAGTATGTTATTATTTTATCTTTACTAGCTGTTATCCGCGACTTCATACGAGTTACACTACTAAATACGTAGGTTACCTAGACCTAGAAATAAATCTAAACTCGTTGCTGCAACTTGACTTGACACCCCATTTTTTTCCCATGGGACCTGATTTATGGGATAAAAAGTAGCTATGTGTTAATCCAGGTTTTAGCCTACGTACATACCAAATTTCATCGAAATCGGTTTAGCCGTTACTACGTGACAAACAAATAAATAAATAAACGATCATCCATACTTTCGCATTTATATTTATTAATGTGATGGTACACAAATAGATTACAGACGGAAACAGCTTACAAAATGGACATGTACAAAGCTAATTACGTATTTTTAATATTATTTTATTTTTTAAATTTGTATTTTATTTATTTCAGTGAACTTTTTACATGTAACTAAAACAAGTAACGGAAGTTCATGTATTGTGGTTACACTTTTTTGGGATACAAAATGCAGTATTATGGATTTAAGACTTTTGCCGTAAAAGTAAAGCAAGAGTGCGGGTGGGGGTGGATTTAACGGAGGAATTCGAAATCGTAAGCGGGCTGAAACAGGGAGATGCCCTGTCATCTATGTTGTTCAATTTGGCCCTGGAACATATCATACGCAAAGTGATCTCTTTGAGCGGTGGAGTAGAGCTGAATGGACAGCATAAAGTGATAGGATATGCAGACGACTTAGGCGCTACCCAAACAGACGTGATAGGAGCTACTCAGTGTTTGGAAAAGGAAGCCGCGTCTATCGGTCCTAGAATTAATAAAGAAAAGACTGAATATGTTCACATGCGACGTGCCAGAGATCTCCGATAAAGACGAGCAGACCTGATAGTTGGCGACATGACCTATAAAGGAGTTGACAGATTTAAATACCTAGGCTACACTGTAACGGACACGAACACAAGAGAGGACGAAATAGATATGCGGGTCCAAAATACTCTCCGGTGCAGTGCAGCCCTACATAAGATCCTAGTGTCAAGGCTTCTTTCCCAGCGCATCAAGATCCGAATCTATAAAACTGTTATTCGGCCTATCTTGATGTACGGATGTGAAGCCTGGACGCTGACCCAAAAAGAAGAGCGCAAACTTCTGGTGACGGAAAATAAGGTGCTAAGAAAGATCCTAGGCCTGGTGCGACGAGAAGATGGCAGTCTGCGAGTGAGGAAGAATCGGTAGCGGAACTGGTGGCCGAGCCCAACATCATAGGCGAAATAAAATCTCGCAAATATTTGCGTCATTTAAGCTACACGCATACTAAATTACATCACTGTGGGGTTACTGGTGTACCTTGTGAATTTTGTCAAAGTTCAGTCTTTATTATGGTTAATAACTCAAAAACTATAAGGAATTTACCAAAAATAAAAACGGAGTCTAAATGTACTAATCCAGATCCACTTGACCTAAAAGTCTCATATTTTTTTTACCCCTCTTGACCCCCAATATCTCAACCCCCTAACATTTTTAGCTCATTTAGTCACACCAAAATTATGCCATCACTATGTATGTATCACTATGTACCTTCATCTTCTTCAGGCCTTCTCCCATTTTTATTTGGGGTCGGCTCTCCTAATCATTTGTCTCCAGATATGTCTTTTCTGGGTCGTCTTTGGGTCTATATTTTCATGTCCAGGTCTTTCTTTATTACAGCCATCCATGTTAGTCGGGGTCTTCCGCGCTTTTTCTGTCCCATCTTCAAGTCCAGAACTTTTCGAGTCATATGGTCTACCGGCCTCCTCATGTCATGGCCGTACCATCGTAGTCGTGTCTCTACTAGTTTGTCTGGTATGGGTCTTACATTGAAGATTCCTCTGATATAATGGTTCGGCACTATGTCTAAAAGGGTGACTCCGGCAGACCACCTCAGCATTCTCATTTCGGCGACGTGTAGTTTTTCGGATTGTTGCTTGTGGCCAACATTCCGCACCGTAAACCATGGCTGGTCTGACTGCAGTTTTATAAATTTTTTCTTTAACGCGCACTGGCATTCTTGGATCGCAGAGCACACCTGACAGCTCTCTCCACTTTGGCCAGCCCACATTTTTACGGTGAGCGATGTCCGCGTCAATATTGCCATCATTTGCTATTACACTGCCCAAGTATTTAAAGCTTTGGACAGTTTTGAGCGCCGTATTCTGCAGGTTCATGATGTGTTCAGTGCTGCTATTGGCTTTTGCCAATAACAGTGCATGTACTCAGTTTTTTCTCTGCTAATTTTAAGTCCCGCTTTTTCTAAGGCTGATCTCCACTTCTTTAGAGTCCGTTGAAGCACTATCGGATCTTCATCGATGAGAACAACATCATCAGCGTAAAGGATGCTCCAGGGTGTGGGTTGATGGACCTCGGATGTAAGGTAGTCCATTACAAGGTTGAACAGTAGTGGGCTAAGTGCCGATCCCTGGTGAACTCCAACGTTTACTTTAAATTCATTGCTGATTCCTGCTGGGCATCTCACTTTTGTGATGACACCTTCGTACATGTCGGCTATCATTTGGATGTAGCATTCGGGGACCCTTTTAGAACGTAGTGCCTGCCAAATCTTGGGAAAAAACCTTGGAATGCGGTCAAAAGCTTTTTCAAGATCTATGAACACCATGTGAAGATCTTTCTTGCCGTCCCTGTGGGATTCCATTAAGATGCGGATGGTATGTATTGCATCGGTTGTCGATTTTCCCGCGACTAAACCACACTGATTATCTGTCATAGTTGTTAATTGAAGCAGTCTTTGATTTAGCACACGTTCCCAAATTTTAAAGCTGTGTGATATCAGCTTTATGGCCCGATAGTTTCCACAGAGTCGTATATCGCCTTTGTTTTTGTAGAATGGCACTAAGAAACTTTTCTTCCACGCGTTAGGAATGCTCGCCGCAGGAAATTTATTAAACAGGGTGGTCAGGAAATATACTCCAGTGCTGCTAAGTTTTTTCCAAAGCTCTGCTGGTAAATCATCAGGTCCCGTAGCCTTGTTGTTAGCCATTTTGCTTACTGCCAGTTTGACTTCATCAGCCGTGATGATGGGCCATGGACCCTCCACCGACGGTGACTTCACTAGTGGTTCGCAGGTATAAGTCTCATTTAGGAGCTTTGAAGTATTCCTGCCATTTTCCGTTTATTTCCTTGTCGGATGTTAAGAAGGTTCCTTGTTCGTCCTTGATGTACTTGACCGTTTTTATATCTTGGGAGTCTCGATGTCTCTGTTTGGCAATTTTAAACAACTGTTTGTCGTTAGTTGCATTTTTTAAGTTGGTATATAACGCTTCCCTATTCATGCCTCTCGTCTGGGCTACCGCGAGTCTAGCATCCTTCTTCGCCTCTCGGTATGCATCTTGATCATCTTTGGTTTTAAATTGTTGCCAGATTTTGAAGAGAACTTTTTTCTTTTCAATCTTTATTTGGACCTCCGGGTTCCATAATGTTGGGTCCTTATTCTCTCTAAGATTTCCATTCGAGACACCAAAGTACGTTGAGGCTTTCTGAATACAAAATTTGTGGAATTCGTTCCACATCATGTTTGCATCCATGCTTTGCGGGACCCCATGTATGTACTCAGCCAGATCAGTACATAGCTTTCGGCCTTCATCTTGATTCAACTTATACCAGCGTATTTTAGATACTCTTGCTGTTTTGACTCTTATTGATATTTGTGTTACGAAATCGGCAACCAAAAGACGGTGTTGGGATGTCAGAGGTTCACCAGGAATGACCTTGCAGTTTTTAAAGGTCTTTAGTAATCGTCGATCAGCGAGGACGTAGTCCACTTGTGAGCAGGTGCCTCCACTCTTGTATGTTATTAGGTGTTCTTTGGGCTTTGAGAAAAAGGTGTTGATTATTGCCATGTTAAATGTAGCAGGAAAGTTCAAGACATCGTCCCCTTGGGAGTTTTTACTTCCGTAGCCTTGATTGCCGTGAATTTCTCTAAAGGAAACCGTACCCTGTCCGACGTGTCCGTTAAAGTCCGCTCCGATGTACTTTGTCCCTGTGCTTGGTATTAATTAGATCACTTCATATAGGTCATCCCAAAAATCTTGTTTCTCAGCTTGCGATAGACCTGCCTGTGGTGCGTATGATATTACATTCATGCACGGTTGATTATCAAGTGCAAATTTAATTGCTATTATCCGGTCACTGACTCTTTTCACGTCAACTATGCGCGCCTGAAAGTTCTTATCAACCACTATGCCCACGTCGCTCTGATTGGTTTTCGTGCCATTGTATATGAACCTATAGTCGTTGCCAATGTTACGCGCTTTAGACTCCTTCCATTTCGTCTCTTGTATGCAACAAATGCTGATGCGTCTTCTGAGCAACACTTCGCTTAATTCCGAGCTGCGTCTAGTCATGGAACCCAAGTTCCAGCTGGCTAAGCGGACTTTTAGCACTTGGGCTCCAGAATTCTTCGCGTCGCTTCGGGGGTACGCCCTAACATTTATCGCATTTCCTCGCATATCGCCTTGTACGTCGCTTCCGGGGGACGCCCTAGTATTAGACATTTTCTTATTATTGTTGTACTTCATGATTAGGAGAAAGTGGGTTGGCTATGATTTTTACGGCCGGCTGCCACCTGACGCCAAGACAGTAACCCCTCCTGCTAACTGGGGCTTAGGATGCTGCTGTTGGCTTGTGCTCTTCCGCCCCCATCCTCTTTCCTCTGCTGGCCCGGTGTCAGAATATGTCCGAGCGGCCCGACGAGGAGGTGTGTGCCTGTTTGTCCGCGGTAGGTATTTTATTTCCCTCCTATTATTATTATTTCTAATGCTTTGTAAGAAATGCTTCTCACGAAGCATTAGCGAGCAGTCCTCTATCCGCCACCTGGGGACGCGTTCTCTAGAGGTCAGGCTCCCCCGAGAATGTATCACTATGTACCTATGTATCAAATTTCACGATGATCGGATCAACGCTACTAAAGTTGTCCTCGGACAAACAAACATACATACAATACCGATTTGCCCAAGTTGATTAATGGCGGGTTCCTATATCCGTCGATAACCAGCTACGACTCGTCTCTCCTTGAAAATGTGTCAAAAGTTTGACACTAGTTTGACGGTTTTTCAAGAAGATACGAGTCGTAGTCGGTTACTGATGGATATAGGAACCCGCTATTAGAGATCTTGCTTCGTTTGATCAATTAAAATATCGGAAATATTCACGCAAAAAGAAATTATGAAGAAATTTCATTTTCTCATACAAAGATGCAGCTAATGATGGCCGATTGACAATTCTACCGGCGACGTACATTGACAGCCCGCGGCATATGCATGTCAAGGCGGTGCGAAGTTCGGCGGGTCAGCTAGTTTATTATAAAAAAAGTATTAATTATGTAGCAAATGAATATCTTGAATATTGTATAATTGGTCAAACACGTGTCAAACCACACACCTAAAACCAACAAAATAACGAATTTAGCGAAGCTCGAAGCACTTTTATGTAGTCGCCGACCAAATTACATGGCAAACAGAAACATAACAGTAAAACCCGTCCCTCAAACGAGACCCTTACCGTGATATTCGCCACCTTCGGTATCTCCAATTATATCCTGTATATTCGGGCATGTTTGCATCCAGAAATAAACAGACAAACTGTCCAATTATAGGCAAATACAATAAAAGCATGAATAATTCCAGCATCATTCCGCGTCGTTACTTTGATAACGGGAATGGACAAAGTTACTATTTGAGCTTTTGGGCACAGCTTATTTGTCCTTCACTGGTTCTTTTGTGGTCCTGTTTTAGATTCTTGAAGCGCAGTTGTTGAGTTAAACAACATAGAGATGGAGCAAGCAAATGGCTCACTTGGTTTTAAGTGGTAACCATCGCCTGAAACAAAGCATAAATTAGAAAAACGTTAATTTTGCATCACAAGTGTACATTACAGCTTAGACCAATTAGTATCACAAGGCGAAAGTTTGGATGTTTGTTTGTTACTCAATCACGTCGTAGAGACTGAACGGATTTTGCTGAAACAAAGTATGTACGCAGATCATAACCTGGTTTAACCTATAGGCTACTTTTATCTCATACATCAGGTCCCATGGAATAAAAATGGTGTGTCAAGTCAAGTTGCCCAAGCGAGTTTAGCTTCTCGATTATATTATCTCATATTTAGTAGTGTAACGCGTACGAAGTCGCAGGCAACAGCTAGTAGATAATTTAGCAAATTTTGTGAGCAACAACTGTCACCACTCAGTATTGTGCTATAGTAGCATATTTGTACCAGTATAGCGCTGGTCTTCCGTGGTGCCATTGCTGCCAGTGCAGGGCACCAACTGTGTTTACAAGTATCCATTGCAAGCATATAACATATTACTAGTAGATATAAACTTCTAGTTAGGACCTTCTAGTGTATGCCACACACATCTGGAGTGAAGCCATCGAGAGGTATGGTGAAGCACTGGCTGTTTAACTAGATATCTCGAAAGCTTTTGATAGGGTTTGGCACGCTAGCCTTATTGGCAAGCTTCCTTCATACGGACTTCCAGCTCAGCTCTGCTCTTGGCTTGCAGACTTTCTGAGGGAACGATCCATTCGGGTAGTCATTGATGGCCGCTCGACTGATCAATTGGCTATAAACGCCGGGGTACCTCAGGGGTCAGTTCTCTCTGCTACACTGTTTCTGTATCAATGATACAGGCTAATATCAATGATCTGCTCATGCCCAGTATCATTGGGTACGCAGACGACAGTACAGTTGTGGAGAGGTACACTTCTAATGCTCGAGCCAGCAGGGCTGAAATTCAGAGGCAGAGAGATGAGATTCTGCAGCGTTTGAATTTGACACTCAAGGCCGTCTCTGACTGATGCGATGCCCATCTCGTTAAATTCAATGCTTCAAAAACGCAAGCATGTCTCTTCTCGGCGAAAAGGAGTCAGTTTCTCCAAGTTCCCATTTTCCGAGATGTACCGGTAGCCGTAAAAGGTCACCTCGAGCTTCTAGGGGTTTCGCTCACGCCTACTCTCAACTTTAGCTCACACATCGAGTCTAAGGCTAAAACAACTGCCACGAAGCTGGGCATCCTTAACAAGGTCAGGAGATACTTCACACCAGGAAAGCTTCTTAGTCTATACAAAGCACAAGTCCGGTCTGGTATGGAGTACTGCTGCCACCTTTAGGATGGTTCGGCCAAATACCAGCTCGCTACCTTAGACTCGATAGAACGTAGGGCTTTTAGGCTAATAGGTGAGCAATATATGGCGGAGGCTAAGACCCAAAGTCTCGACCACCGCCGTAAAGTTGCAAGCCTATCGATCTTTTACAGAATACATTTCGGGGAATGTGCCCAGGAACTTTACGATCTGATTCCGCCATCTCCTTTCCATCAAAGGACAAGCAGGCGCACGGCTCAGTACCATCCGTACCTAGTTGATATACCACCCATTTGCATACACCGTTTTGTTTCTACGTTCTTGATGCGTACAGCTGAGGTATGGAACGCTTTGCCGTCTGTTTTTCCTAAAGAATACAATCCGGGTCTCTTTATGGTAAGAGTGATTAGGTTTCTTCTAGATCTTCGTGCTTCATCTTAGACCACATCATCGCTTACCATCAGGTGAGATTGTGGTCAAACGAAGATCTATTTAGTATAAAAAAAAACTTTAGGACTCGATTAAGTACCTACTAACGAACTATTAAAACATATATTTTGCGTATATTTACATACATTATATTATATACCAAATATATAAACATGCCCAATGCACTGGCTGCGTTCATCAAATTGAGGCATACATTTTGTGTGAAATCCAGAATATATACAAAAACTTTTTCTAAAATGAACGGTTCTTAAGGACTATACCAACTATATACCTTTCCCTGTACCTACCAAGGGGATGACAGAATTATTTCAGGAGGGATTTATTATGAGAAAGGGATGCTCCAATCCGGATTAAGATCTTTTGAAGATGGTGTGCAGTGAAGAATGCTGCTTCGTCACAAAGGGTTGGATAATGATGGTCAGTGGATGAAAAGCCCTGGTTTTTAAGAAAAGGCGACCGCTATATAGCGTGGTATGCATTGTATAGTAGCGCTATAAAACGTTGTTGGCCGTTGAAGCAGAATTATTCTAGGGTGGAGACCTCGCACTGGAAAGCACAGCATGGGCGGCCCCCACTCGATGGAAAGAGGATAAAAGGTGCTGGGGGGCCGTTGTGTACATGCCGCACAATATCGGTCGTTTTGAAACTCTATGGATTTGAAAATCTCGTCCTGTGGCTTCTAAAAACATACATTATCAACGTCGCCCAATTGGTATCCACGAGATGGCAAGAGGACCCAGGGTGGACAATACCGGAGATGGGAAGATGAGATCAAACTCACAGCGGGCCCCAACTGCATAAGGGTTGCCCGAGACAGATCCAAATGGAAAATGCTGGAGGAGGCCTTTGCCATGAGGCACAATGAACTGTGAGACTTATTTATAACATATACAAAACAAAGAAAGAAATTCAGTCAGAATACAGTGGCTATAATAATAATTGATCGAGCGAAGGCTATCTCCAAATCAAGTTGGGCAAATCGGCGTTGTATGTATGTATATATGTATGTTTGTTTATCCGTGGATAACTTTCTAAGCGTTAATCCGATCAGCGTGAAATTTAATATATAGGTAGGTAGTGATGGCACAATTTTGGGTTAACTAAATTAGCTAAAAATGTTGAGGGTTTGTTGAGATATGTTCAAAAGGGGTAAAAAACAAAATAAGGCTATTCAGTCAAGTGGCACGTTTAATAAAAGTTCTTGGTGAGTATATTTCGACCCCGTTTTTATTTTTAGTTTAAACCTTGTAGTTTTTATGTTATTAGCCGTAATAATAACTGAACTTTGACAAAACTCACAGGGTGTGATTCTACGGTGCTAAAATTTGGCATGCGTGTAGCTTAAATGACACAAATATAGGCTAAAGTCTGAAATCCAGAATAACTGCAATTTCTACCCCAAAATAGACCAACCACATTCATGAACTCCCGTCCCCTTCAATTTGAATGAAACTGTAGGTCAAGTAATTTGGTTATTATTTCGTGGCACTATTTTGATAGTCGAAGATTACGAAAATATTTTTTTTGTTTTTATTGGAGACTCGCGAGATCTCAGTTCGGGGCGAACCACTAGTAATAATCAACGTCATCATCATATTTTAACAGCCATAAGACGTCGGCGTCGGTTGCTGAACACCTGCAGCTAAGATATAAAGCTCGCCGCTTCATAAAAACCAGAGCTTTAGAAATTGGATTTTGGAACGTTTTTGTTGGGACAATTGTAAAAATTGGTATACACTACATAATACTAACAAAAGAAATTGGTCGGGGTTTGTGATACAAGAAGCTGAAATTAAAATAGCTGAATAAAAAGTTGAATAAAAATAAATTAATTTTCAAATGTTTTTCTGTATAAAATCCCTATTGAGTTTGGATTGTAAATTGCAGCTATTCCACTTTCCAAGGCCTGATTTATACTCCAATTTCCAAAAAACCCTAACTTATTGATGATTAATAGTAACATAGACTTGTTTAGATGTAATTGATCGAGCTAAGCGAGATCTCCAAATCAACTTGGGCAAATCGGTGTTATATGCATGTATGTATGTGTGTCCGAGTATAACTTTCGAAGCGTTGATCTGATCATCGTGAAATTTGATACATAGGTAGTTAGTGATGGCACAATTCTGGTGTGACTAAATGAGCTAAAAATGTGGGGAGATTGTTGAGATATTGGGGTTCAAGAGGGGTAAACAAAATTAAAATAAGACTATTAGGTCCAATAGGACGTCATTAGTAGCTTCATTAGTACATTACGACCCCGTTTTTATTTTAAGTTTAGCCTTTGCAGTATTTGAGTTATTAGCTTATTAGCCATAATAAAAACTGAACTTTAACGAAATTCACAGGGTACACCAGTGACTCCACAGTGCTGAAATTTGGTATGCGTGTAGCTTTAGTGACACAAATATAGGCAAAAGTTTAAAATTCAGATTAACTGCAATTTGTACCGCAAAAAAATTTACCAATTCACATGAACTCCCGTTATTTGTAATTTGAATGAAACTAAGTTTTTGGTTATGCATTTCGTGGCACTATTTTGATACTCAAAGAGATATCAGTGCGTGGCGAACCACTAGATAGACCTTAATACATGGGTGTGAAAGTTTTATGTATTTACGGTAACAGGTGTTCAGCTAAAAATAGATTCAAGGGGATATTCTGTGGAGGATATTTAGTAGATATTCAAGGACACCTGAGCGAAAGGTCGCTTCGTGGAAGATCTATCTTTCATAGATACTTTCCTACCACTCTTCCGGCAAAGTGACCATACAGACGTAGGCATTTAATATGAATATTTTAGTAAGGTGGTCTGCACAGTAAACAGAATAATGGGCCACCAACACAACAGGTGCTTATCAAACGCATTGTTCCATAGTACCTACCATCAGCAAAATAATATCAAAACTGCATTTCAAACCTCATATTTTTTTTATAAATTACAGGCCCGCATTTGTCCACGATCTCGCCTGATGGTAAGCAATGAGGCAGTATTCGATGATACACGCTTGCTTAGAATAAACCTATTCACTCGCGACTTGAAGACCCCTAGGTTGTAGTTATCAGAAAACTCAGGCTGATTTTCCTGTCACGCTGACCACACGCTGACGGTCGGCGCTGATGGGTCATTATGTATGTAGTTATATGTAGCGTTTTCGAGTCGCGCAGATCGCCCGCGTAGCGCTCAGCGCACGCGCCGCGCGTCGGCGCCGCTGACCGACAGGCGCCGACACGCCTCCATACTCAGTGAGCGTTTTCGTGTTGCGCTGAACATATATATAGGAACACGACGTAAGCTGCAATGGACCAATCTATTTTGGAGCTTTGCTAGTAATTTGTCAAAACTACTAGTTGACATACGGAAATAGTTGAAAAACTTGTCTTCGTCCTCTCTCAACTAGCCGTATAATATAACGAATTCACCTGCGAATATTATCTGCTCAATCAATGGATGAACGTGTAGTTTTTTTCTTTATCAGACGTTTTTTCTTTGCTAGATAGTATGCGCCAACAATTTTCACTAACATCAACATTATTTGCGTCTGTACTTCACGGTGATCAGCGCGATAATAAAACGATCCGAGCTGATTGATCAGCGCTGACAAGCTACGCGCCGACCGTCAGCGCCGACGATCAGCGTGAGTGGAAAATCAGCCTTAGTGTATGACAGACAGTATTTAGTGGCTAAATATGATTTAAGGAGTGGTTAAATCATACAAGTACGTAAAGTTTAAACATGTTTTATCGCTAAATATATTTAGGGATCGTTGTGCAAGCCGGCCTTAATCTTTGACTGATAAAATAGTGCCACGAAATGAAGAACCAATATAATTGATCTACAGATTCATTCAAATTACAGGTAATGGGAGTTCATGATATTGGTTCTTCAGTTTGGGGTACAAATTGCAGTTATTTTGGATTTCAGACTTTTTCCTATATTTGTGTTACTAAAGCTACACGCATACCAAAGTTCAGCACTGTGGGGTCACTGGTGTACCCTGTGAATTTTGTCAAAGTTCAGTTTTTATTATGACTAATAACTTAAAAACTACAAGGTTTAACATATAAATAAAAACGGGGTCGAAATGTACTCATAAATACGTTTTATAAGACATAACATTTAACTGGATAGTCCCATTTTGATTTTTTTTTACCCCTCTTGAACCCCAATATCTCAACCAGGGGGGGTTTTTAGCTCATTTAGTCACACCAAAATTGTGCCATCACTTGCCAAATACTAACCTATATACCAAATTTCACGATGATCGGATAAACGCTTCGAAAGTTATCCTCGGACAAATAAGCATACATACATACATAAAACGCCAATTCGCCCAAGTTGATTTAGAGATCTCGCTTTGTTCGATCAATGATGATGATGATAATGATGAAATAGTATTAAAATGAAATAATAGTTTTCTACTGACTGTACAACATCAAATGCAATCATTTGCATATTCACACAGTCGCTGCCGGTAGATCCCAAGTAGCTATTAGATATATTGTTATCTAGACAATGAAGTTCCACACGTAAATACTAACAACGGTTTAGCAGTTTTAGCACTCGTTTATAATCATCAGATTCAAGTAGAGACCTCATCATCAATACCGTATCAGCCATAGGTCCATTGCTGAACATAGGCCTCCACAGATCTCCAGAGCGTTCCTGTGTTGCGTTTATTGATCTAGCGAAGGCTATCTCTAAATCAACATGGGCAAATCGGCGTTGTATGTATGTTTTTTGTCCAAGGATAACTTTCGAAGCGTTTATCCGATCATCGTCAAATTTGGTTTAGGGGTACAACAAAACAAAATGAGACTATTTGGTTAACTTACAAAAGGTCTTAGAGAGTACATGTCGACCTCATTTTTATTTTTAGATTGAACTTTGTAGTTTTTAAGTTACAAGCCATAATAAAAACTGTTATCATCTTATAGTTGTATAGGATGATAAATCGGGTTCAAACTTTAAATAACTTTTGCACTCGGTTTCGTACGAGTGAACTTAAAACACTTCTTCTAAGAATCCATCAATCAATCAAAATAAATACCCAATTAGAATCCAGTTCGTAAGTATATTGTCTAAACACGCCCTAAAGCTACAACATGTACAAATCCCGGCTGTTGGGATGGCACATCGTGCTTCAGAGAGCAAATCTTTTTCCATCGCAAACAGTTTACGATGTGAGCAGGTACAAAAGAACTATATAAGTTTTCCTGTAGATGGAGCTAACGGCGCTTTAGTCGTAATTCTGAATGATCTCACTAATTTCGACCTAGACGTGAATTGCTTTGTAGCACAGATGGTAGTGCATCCTCGTATCAAGAGGAAGGTCGCGGGTTCAAGTCCCGTCTAGGCTTGAAATTTTTGAAATGATTTTAAAAAAAATCTTGGAATTTTCCGCATGTGTTCGGATAACACTATAAATAAAAATACTATTTGAAATAAGCAACGCGACATCTCTTGTCAATGTACTGAACTGCAACGTTCGGCATTGAGCAGGTACACAAGAACTATATAAGTTTTCCTGTAGATGGAGCTATTGGCGCTTTAGTCGTAATTCTGAATGATCTCACTAATTTCGACCTAGACGTGAATTGCCTTGTAGCACAGATGGTAGTGCATCCTCGTATCAAGAGGAAGGTCGCGGGTTCAAGTCCCGTCTAGGCTTGACATTTTTGAGATGATTTTAAAAAAAAATCTTGGAGTTTACGATGTGTCTACGATCTAGAGCGTCAGAAAAATCCAACTTAGTCCAAGATACTTACGCGCCCCCGCCTGCCACTACTTGAAGTTCCTCTACCGCGCTGTAAGACGTTTCAAAATGTTTCTTATGATTCACATGATTTACTGATTTGATTCGGCGTAGATGTAATGAAACCGAGCAGGCGATTTCAATTAGTTTTTTTTTGTTATGCACGGACCCTGGTTTACGTTAATATTGCTTTTTAGACGACTTAAAACAAGGAGGAGATTCTCAAATCGTAATTTTTCTGTATTCTGTAACCGATTTGGAAAATTATTTTATTTGAACGGATATACTTTCAGATTGGTCCAATAGAAATTTCATCAAAATCGATTCAGTAGTTTTGTTTTTTCTGTTATCTGAAGTCTTTCAGTTTTTTACACGATACATTTTGGTGAATGTGCGCAAGATCTTCATGACCTTATCCTTCCTTCCCCCTTCCACCACCGGACAAGCAGACGAACCGAGAAGTACCACCCATACCTGGTCGGCATACCACCTTGCCGTACCAAACGATTTGCTTCAACTTTTCTTGTTAGCACAAGCGAGGAGTGGAACTCACTTCCGACGTATGTTTTTCCAAATCAGTATAATCTTGGAGTCTTCAAGTCCAGAGTGAATAGGTTCTTTCTAGGCAAGCGTGCTCCATCTTCGATCACACCTTCACTTACCATCAGGTGAGGTAGTGGTCAAGCGCTTAGCGATAATCAATAAATAAAGAAAAAAAAGTCGGTTATATTTTTGTTAAAAGTTACTTGTTTTATAAATCATAGGCTCGCGTTTGACCACTTATATCTCGCCATCGATGGCAAGCGATAAAACACCGACGTAAGTCGTTTCACTTTTTGTTAAATATGATGTGAAATGTTGAATAAATGAATGCTGAATACAGTATATTATGTTGTTTTGCTAACTTGTGCCCCACCAAGAGCCACTAACTGTACCCATTATAGGTCCAGCATGCGAGTAACGCCGGAGGCGAGACCTAGTTTTAAACCTAGTTTAGTGACGTGGCTTTGTCTCGATGGAACTGGGTTGGCTATTCAACCGGCTGTGAATGGAATGGACAGTGCTGACAATTGCGGGCAATTTTACCTAATCAGTAATGAGGGGTAGAGCGCGGGGAATGACCCAAAATCGGGGAATCGGGGCCAACTGTTTTTTGCACTTTATCATCATCATCATCCACAGCCTGACTTCACCCATTGTTGGGTACAGGCCTCACCAAGTTTGTGCCATCTGCACCAACCCTGCGCTAGTCTCACCCACTGACGGCCTGCGATATTTACGATGTCGCCCACCCATCTCGCTGTCGGCCCTTCTATAGCCGCTCCTTGGCCACCATTCAGGCGCTGCCCTGCTCCATCAGTCATCACCACGTCTAGCCAAGTGTCCTGCCCAAGACCATTTGAGCTCCATAACTCGAATCCCAACGTCATGAAACTTTGTTCGTCTACGGATCTCTACGTTTGGAATGCGATCTAACAGTCTGATGCCGAGCATGGTACGCTCCATGGCTCTCTGTGCAACTCTTAACCTATACACCTGCACTATAAAAGCCTCAATAATGTTACCATATGAAAAGTTGAGGAGTAAGAGGCTAGCGTGGTATGGGCATGTCATGCGGAGGGAAGAAAATCATGTGACTAAAAGAAAGTTTGTTTGTAAAAGTTTGTTTGGAGCTACGCAAAAAATGATTGAGATGTAGAAATTGAGTTTGATAGATCTATGTTGGGTCCCAAAACTAAGAGAAATAAGCATTTAATAATACATTTTCGATACATTTTTAACTTTGGCGGCACTTAAAAACCATCAAATCTGTAGCTGCGGTGGCGTTAATACGTAAGTACCAAATGGGTACTTACGTATTAAAGCCACCGTAGATTTTGGGGTGGGTTCTCGCCAGAACTCTCGCGTGGTCGCCCCTGAGTGTCGCTTCACCCACTCTACCTTCACTCCGCTATGCTTCACTTCACTTCCGCTCGGTATCGCGGGCTTGCTCCACTCAGGACCTTCCACGCGAGCTTCGGGCTCCGCGCTCTTTTATAACACTCTAGGGGTGTCACGCACAAGACTGCCTAGAGTCGGGGTGCTCAGTGTCCGTTCTCCCACTCATCTAGACCAATAATTAAAATAGGGGATCAAATATTATTTTTGAATACCAATTATTTCATAAAAGTACACATTTAAAATATTAGGTTGGGGAAAAAGTTTCTTCGCATTTTTTTAGAAAATTCAAAACATTTTTTAATATAGTTTATTTATATTTAACTAAAGTATGTAGGTACTATTTTGTTCGATAACTTTTTGCCATTTTGTAGGTAAGGACATGATCCCATAGCTATAGAAATTTTGGGGCTTCTGATCAAAATACCGCGACTAGTAGTTTTGGCAGTTCTCTCGTGATGTTAACCTGACACTGCCTAAAGGATTCTGAAGAGACCGAAACAGGTGGAAATCTGAAGGTGCAAGGTCAGGACTATACGGCGGATTCATTAACACCTCCCAACCAAACTCTTTTAACTTTTTCTGAGTGGCTAAAGATGTGTGAAGTCTAGCGTTATCATGATGAAAAACCACACCCCTTCTGTTGATTAATTCCGACCGCTTTCTCTCAACTTCTTGCTTTAATCTCATCAGTTGTTCGCAGTAGAGTTCAGAACCGATGGTCCTGCCTGGTGGTAACAGCTCATAATGAATAATGCCCTTCCAATCCCACCACAGACACAGCATCACCTTGTTGCGAGTTAACCCGGGTTTCGCCACAGTCTGTGAAGCCTGACCGGCCTTTGACCACGACCTTTTCCGCACGTTCTTGTCGTACTTGATCCACTTTTCATCACCAGTTATCAGCTTCTTCAAAAATGGTTCGGTTTCATTACGTCGTAATAAAGAATCACAAATGAGTACACGGTTCATTAGGCTTCTTTCGGTGAGCTCGTGAGGTACCCAAATATCGAGCTTTTTTTCAAATACGCCAAAACTGTTTTGTGGTCAATTCCCAATTCTTCAGCTACGTTGTAACTACTGATATGCCGATTTTGCTCCACTTTTTCAAAAATGGCATCAATTTTATCCGTAATACCAGAGCGACGTGCATCTTTGACATCAAAATTTCCGGATTGAAAACTCTTAAACCAAATTTGTGCTACTCTCACAGACACTGCACTAGGTCCATAAACATCGCAAATTTTTTTCGCAGCTAGCGTTGAATTTTTACCTTTTTTGTAGTAAAATTTTAAAATGTATCGAATGTCTTCATTAGATTCACTCATCTTTACAGTACGAAAAACATATAAAAATCACACATTTTCCCAATTTGAATTTGGAATTATCTTCTTTAAAATTTAAACTTTTAATGATACCAAAACCAGCCAGATACAAATAGAAAGAAATTTTATTACAAGTTCATACATATACTATAATGCGAAAAGACTTTTTCCCCAACCTATTAGTTCAGTTAGATTTTTGAGGATCAAATGCCCAAGTATTTTGTGAAAAATTACTTTTTCAAAACAAGCTTTTATAAAATTCATAATCGGAACCGCAAGCAGATTCAAATAAGCCCTAACACTAGTAGCCTACTATAATCCAATCAGAAGTTCCGTTGTCTAGCATCCGTCTCATCATGAGACCACCTCCATGGTACCATATTATTGCATTATCACCGAAGTTACATATGTATTCCAAATTTCAGCTCAATCGGTTGAGGGGAACGGGTTTAAAATTCAGTTGCATGATTCCACCCCGAACTGAAATCTCGCGAGTCTCCCAAAACACAAAAGAAAATATTCTTAGGGTGACTCGCGCAACGATGCCTAAACGTATTTAGTGGCTAAATATGATTTAAGGAGTTGTCAAATCATACAAGTACGTAAAATTTAAACAACAAGTCGTTAAAATACGTTTAGTTACGTTGTCATTTAAATACGTTTAGGGATCGTTATGCAAGCCGGCCTTAATCTTTGACCAATAAAATAGTGCCACGAAATGCTTAACCATGGTACTTAAACTATACTTTCATTCAAATTACAGGTAACGGGAGTTCATGTATTGTTTTTTTTTTGGGGTACATATTGCAGTTATTCTGGATTTCAAACTTTTGCCTATATTTGTGTCATTTTGGCTACACGCATACCAAATTTCAGCACTGTGGGGTCACTGGTGTACCCTGTGAATTTTGTCAAAGTTCTGTATTTATTATGGCTAATTACTCGCAAACTAGAAACAATTTACAAAAAACTAAAACGGAGTCTAAATCTACTGATGAAGACCTTTCACTTGACGTCTTACTTGACCTAATAGTCTCATTTTATTTTTTTTACCCCTATTGAACCCCAATATCTCAACAATCCCCCGAACAGTTTTAGCTCATTTAGTCGCACCATAATTTTGCCATCACTACCTACCTATGTATCAAATTTCACGATGATCGGATCAACGCTTCGAAAGTTATCCTCGGACAAAGAAACATACATCTCGCTTCGATCGATCAATAACATTATCCTTTTGAAATGTCATTAAATAAGTGATTATTTCGTAGTATTTTATGAATGAAAGTATGATTTTTTTTTATTATCGACAATAATGAGGGCAAGTAATTCGATATGCATATGTTATCTGTTCAGTTATCTGGTGAATGTGCACTGATGCACTATAGGAATCGAATCACCTCAAGGTCGATTTGAGACTAAAGCTCGGACTATATGACATCCGGGTCTCCCCAATCCTGCGAATCCGGAGCATGTCCCGGTAGGATGGCCTCGGATCGTGTGTAGTTGATGCAGGAATCATTCAAATGTTCAGTTGCGACGGATTGGTCAGGGGCCATTAAAAATGATCCCCGACAAGCCTGGATGCCATATAGTCGAGAAGGATAGATTTCAGTGAAATTTGTTATCATTACTGATCGGCATAGGTAGTGCTATTCACGGAAATTAGTAACCGTTAACTTAACATGGATATGCCTTCTAAATCCCGGGAAATATATTTTTATTTTATTTTACAGGGTAAATAACCTGGTAAATAATTTATTCAGCTTTATGCAAATACATGTTGTATTGGTCACTAAAGTCATCCCATTCCCTCACGCTTTTGTAGCTTATCGCGGGTGAGGTGAGGACTCGGTTTCACTATACGCACACATTTATATCGACATTTTAACTTCATTTACATCGACATTTAGAAAATATTACCGGGAATCGGAGAATAAATCCCGGGGCATATCCATATTAACTTATCATTCAGGTTCATTGACCCAAGATAGCACTACCTACGCCGACCCCTAGTTACCATAGATAGATTAAAGACAAACCTCATGCGGAGCCGCGAGAAGCTTGTTAGTTTTACAATTTTATTTGGTTTTCGCTCTCGCGTGAATTAGTCCTTCTCGCACTGCGCATATTTGCGCTTGGAGTTACAGAGACAGTTGCACAAGTATTTATTTATTTATTTCAATTATTCTTTTTTTTTAACTGATTTCAAAAAAGGAGGAAGTTCTCAATTCGACTGTATTTTTTATGTTTGTTACCTCAGAACTTTCGACTGCGTGAACTGATTTTGATGATTCGTTTTGTATTTGAAAGCTGGTGCTTCCCGTGTTGTCCCATTTACATTTGGTCCAGTTCTGACAGTGCCATTCATGAGAAAACCATATAAGTCTTAAATTTGTTTAATTTTTGTTATGTTTGTTAGCTCCCGATTTGGAAAATTATTTTATTATTTGAAAGAATATACTTTCAGATTGGTCTTATAGAAAGTTCATCGAAATCGGTTCGGTAGTTTGGTTTTTACTGTTATCTGAAGTCGGTTATTTTTTTGTTAAAGAGTTATTTGTTTTATACTACATGGGGATGGAACAAGCATATGGCCCACCTGATGTTAAGTGGTAACCATCGCCTATAACAATGTATTGCCTCATAGGTCACGCACGTTAGCAATGTGCCCTACGATGTACTGCCCTGCGTCCATCAACATAATTTCAAATTTCACCGGCAACCATACTTTTCAAACCGAAACACAGCAATGCTGCTTGGCGGCAGAAATAGGTATGGTGGTAGTACTTCCCCGGGCGAGCCATTTTACAAGAACTCTACTCAAAATATGAATTTCAAACTTTAAATAATGTAATTTACAATGATTTTTTTAATAAGCTGGCTCTTAAAGCCAGTTCATTCGTTACACCATGCAAATAATGACAGATAGTTATCTGCATTTGCATACCATGGGTAAGTATTCCACGAGGGTATTACTGCAAACAATGAGGCCTTCACTATAATTGAGCAGGAGCGCACTGCAGCCATCTCTACCTCATCTAATACAAGAATAAATCAAGCATACAAGCAAACAGACGCAAATATACTTGAGAATAACTTATTCAATATATATATTTATATTTAATATTTTTGACGCAAAACTTCTTTACGCACGCTTGACTTGCGGAGTAAGCTGGTGAATGCGTATGCGTTACGAAAAGTGCAAACGGAAGTTGAGAGGGAAATATAAGTTAGTGAAGTTAGAAAGAGAGAGAGTTACGTTTCGTATATTACTGTAGGGGCAAGAGAGAGAAGTGTGGGCACACATTTTCTTTCTCTCTTTCTCTCATAGCCAGTTGTATTTTTTTTTTCTATCCCAAATTAGCCCAAATTATGCAAACTGCAAAAACAAAACACTCCTTCATGCTGTATAATAGAGTTCATTTTGCTATAGATAAAAAAAAGTATTTCAGACGTTTCGTATTTTGAATCGACCAGCTTCGATTTATGTAAAAGTTCAGCTATTCCACAACAGATGCCAGACAGCAGCAGAAAATAAATTTTGTACTTACTGTATGCGCCTCGAAATAAGGTTGACATTTCCTTAGTACATATATATACATACATATAGATCGAGGTAAAGAAGTTTTACTTCAGTCGTGTGCTCTAAAGCACATTCGTTTTTTTATATATATTTTATTAACCTCCTACTTATTTCCTTTCATACAAGTTTACAATACTAGCATGTCAAACACGCACTTTAAGATTTTATAATACCTCGTATTGCCCGCTATAAGTTTTATTTTACAAAATTAATATAATATCGGGGGCGTTGTAAGTCATAAGTCATTCTTTGCTGATCATATGTACAAAATAAGGTCCTAAAATTAAGTATGATAGTGCTTAAATATGTTATCTGCCGGTTAGGGCTTGCAAAGTTGTACAATTTTTTGTTAATTTTAATTAATTTCCAAATAATATTATAAAAATCTTAAATTCAAAAATTCATTAACCGAGTAACAGCAATGATTCAGTAGCCTATATTATTCGGTAACTTAATATACATTAAACACATGCAATACACATTTATATTATAAACACATGTACATCACTGTTAATACAACGATGTATTATTTTCAAGGTTTACGTATCCATAATACTCTGTGTCCTACATATGTATATCGAGTACGTCTTATGTGGTTTATGTGACATTGGTGGTCCTTCCGGTTTTACCAATATTGCCTTGGATGGTGTATTCCTACCAGTCTGCTCCAACTTCCGGTACCTTGGGTCATTGATCCAAAACGATGGCGACATAAACCGGAACATTAAAAATACAATAAATGTGGAATGAATGAAATGGCGACAGGTTACAGGATCAACGTGCGATCCTCGAGTGCTCCTTAAACATATGGGGAAAATGTACAAAACGATCATAAGACCTGTCGTAATGTAAACGAAGGGGACGGATGAAAGAAGAGTGCACGCGGTGGAAAAGTGGATGTTGAGATGGATGTATGGGGTTACGAGAATGGATAAGTTAAGGAATGAGTATATTAGAGGAAGTTTAAAAGAAGTTGAGGAGTAAGAGGCTAGCGTGGTATGGGCATGTCATGTGGAGGGAAGAAAGGCATGTGCCTGACTAAAAGAGTGTTTAGATATGAATGTGGATAGATATACAAGTAGAGGAAGGCGGAAAAAGAGATGGATAGACTGTGTGAAGAATGATATGGGTAAGAAAGAAGTTAGAACGGAGATGACGGCTGATAGAAAGGAATGGAAGATAAATACATGTTGTGCCGACTCCACGTATTGTGGGAAAAGAGCAGGAAGAAGATATCGAGTACGTCTTATGTCCACGTACTCGATGGATTAAGATTGTCAAATTGGTTAGCTATAAGCCTACGAGCATGAAGTCATCGAGTCATCTTCGACGCCAGCAAAGACCTCGAGGACTTTGGAAAACTGCTGCCACCAAGTCGTAGTCCTACTCCGCTACTTTTAGGAGTTGGTAGTGGCTGGGGTCAGGTTAGAATGGGAGTAATGCACAATACACCCCAATGCGGGACGTCAGTGCAGATCTTATTTCCCCCACCCTAGAATTAGAAGTCTACAAGTACGATCCATCGGCGAACTGTCTTGGGTGTATCAGACCTCTTAAGCTGTTTTTGCCCCCCTTTAAATTCTAATACTTTATCAAAGATTGTGTTAAAGACATCACTTTTAGCGATAAGATTGCCCATTGTTCTTACCTTTGTTTGTTTAACTACTATTTATTTAACACTAATTTCCGCCCGCGGCTTCGCACGCGTGGTTTATCAATCTTAAGTAGCTTAAGTATCCAGGTAATAGTCTTATCTATAAACTAAATTCAGGCGTTCCGACCTGATTGAGTAACAACAAACAAACATACAAACTTTCGCATTTATAATATTAGAGTAATGAATGAATGAAAATACTTTATTGTACAACATAAACAATAAATTCAAAACAAAATATAAAGCACAAAGAAATTGTTATATTATTATTTTATTTTTATATAATAGACAAGAAACAATTATACTTAAATATAAATAGACTCGATAATTATTACATAGTTTTTTTACTCCAGACATAACCTCACCATTGTCCACAGATTAGGACGTTAGACAACTAATGGGCGGTCTTATCGCTTAGCAAAAAAATAAAATAAATAGAATACACTAACGCAACATTCGAAAGATGATCCTTTGGTTTGCTAATTATTCACTAATCAACCTTCAAGAAACTCGATTTGATTTAACAAGAGTGCTAAGTTAAACACTATTTCAATTGATTTGCAATTTGATTGGCGTACCAACAACTGGCTGTAAGCAAATAGCACTTATAATGAACGGTCTCATCGCTTTGAAGCGATCTCTTCCAGACAACCTTTGGATGGAGAGGATTTTGTTATAAGTAAGATAATGGTCGGTGTAATATGCTTTAACTTAGTTTATATATATTATGGTACGCGTAAATTTAACATAGACTTGAGCGAATTATTAATTCCTTAATTAAGTATTCTGTGGATGACGCCGTGGGTTATACAGTGACGGGATGAGAAGGTTCATCACCTTAGAGTCGGTTTTCGCTTTCACCAATAATGCAAGAATCAGTTAATTCTTTTTGACAAAATAAATAGTCAAACTATAGACAAACTTTGATCTGGATAATTTTGAACTTTATTAACAAACAGTTAAACATTATTTTCTCTATTTCAGTCTATTCTGTAACAAAGTTTCAAAACGTACTGAACTTGCGATACGTTGAATCACAGAACATAAAAAAACAATTGAACTAGGATGATGACCTTTCACTACGAAAACCAGTCTAGCTAAACTCACACATGTAAAAACTAGCACACTTATAAATAAAAGTTATAATTGGTTGAAAGAGAAAGTTCAAAAAGACATAAAACCATAAATCTAATTTTACAGATATAAAACCTTAGCCACTAAGGGAACATGGTTTAAAATTCAATAAAATAAATAGTAATAATAAATTAAAGTCTACTCAGCAAAAGATGACACTTTAGTTAATATTTTTATTTTAGTCTCTATTCATTAGAAATAAGACTGATAACGCAATGGCTGTTACTTGATTACCCACAAAACAAAGCCGCTCAGCAACAGATGGCGCTGTCGCTAACGATTTTTGTTATTGTCTCTAACAGCAAAGAATAAGATTGATAATGCAATGGCTGTTACTCGCTTGTCCAAAATACATTGCTACTGCCTTAGTGATGTACCTATGAGGATACAAGACGAATGCATCGATATCGATTATCACCTACCTACTATGGATAACGAAATAGGTACGTCAGTAGTCGGTATGTTATACTATAGGTGGTCGAAATAAACAGCTTTTATTTTCTTTCTTTCATAACATAATCACAGGTTTCAACACACATTCCAACTCGTAAATACTTAAAAAAATATTATATTACTGCAATATTAATACTGAATTATTATACGAGGGGCACACTAAAAGTTTCCGGAATCAATAATACAAAAATACTATTAATGGTCAAAAATGAATTTATTTTTTATTTCTCAAAATATTCTCCTCTTGCGTCAATGCACTTTTTCATACAATTGAACCAATTTTGAAAACATTTGTGCCACTCCTTCGGTGGTGACGTCAGGTACATGTTTTTCATACTCTTCGACAGCCTCTTCTGGTGATGAAAACCGTTGATCGGGTAATTGGTTCATAATTTGTGGGAACAGAAAAAATTCACACGGTACCAGGTCATGACTCTCTATGCTGGATGACTCATAAGTTGTACGTTTTTTTTTTAATTTTTTTTATGTCTTGCGTCTTGGGGAAAGTGACAGAAGTTATTATTTTATTTCACACCATAGGTCTAAAATACATTCAGAATCAATAAAACAACAAAAGGAATTAACGCCCTAAAACTTATACACCTTTTAATAGGGGGTAACTAATTAAAGCTATCGATAACACGTTCTTCAGTATATTGGCGTCACATCCCTAATTGAGTAGCTTAAGTTGAGGTTTAAGAGAAACGCAACCTTAAAGAGTCTATTTTAAGATTCACAGTCTATTTTGTTTGACGATTTTGCATTTTAACCAAAACTAACAAAAAACAATAAAATAATACTTACCGGTGATAGGAAACCAAAAATTTAACAAAAGGGGGTATCCCTTTTGTTAAATTTTTGGTTCGGCTATAATATTTACACTCCAAAACGGCACAATAAGGCATTTTTATATTTTTTTGAAGTACGTTTACCCCACAGTAATTGAAACACGACTGAAGTGAGCGAAGCTTGTAGTGCGCGGAACTCCCGCGTACTTGGTATAACGCGGGCTCCGCCTACTTACGACTTCTATTGTTTTTTTTGTGTTCTGTGCGTTGAACGAATCAATTTCAAAATTGACGAACCTATTCATTCCGTCACTGTATATTAACTATTTATTGTTCACACCTATCATTTAAGTTAATACACAATGTATAGCTATTTGTCGTACCTAAAATAAAAAGTGGCACTCCGGGAGTGCCGACAGAAGTGAAAATATAAAAGCCTACAGATACTTAAATACAGAGGTGTCAGTAACCAAAGAGATTAAATGTCAGTGTCGCGAGTTCAATGGTTTTTTCCCATCTCAAAAAATGTTTAAGGCGAATATAGTAGCTGATTCGTCTTATTTTCGAGGCTTTCTCCTCAGGGAGGAATCAGTTCTATGTGCTCAAAAAAATATATGTCATTCATTGACCTTTTATCTGCAAAGTGAACATACAAAAAAGTTCTACCTGTTTGTTCACTATGAAAAAAAATAACAAAATGTAGCTGTTTTCGACTTTCAATTTGATTCAACCTCTAAACGAAGTAAAATTTTGTAATTCTTCTTTCACCTAAATGTGGGCAAAGACTTTACCTTCAAGTTGAACATATGATACTGTGCTGCGACAGTCTTTGACGTGGCAATTAATTATTTTCAATTTTTCCGAATAATTAGCGGGCGTATCCTTAGAAGGTGGTTGCGCGGGCGACAGGCGGCATTGTACCGCTGACTGTCGTACGGGAGGGTTGTGCTCGTCTGCCTCGCGCTCACCTTTTTGCTTGTCGGTTAGATGCGTGTGGTGGAAGGTGCGGTCGATGCGGGGC